>OY731398.1:20633609-20968609 GCA_963425845.1 Sphenostylis stenocarpa
TTTCTCATTTCAAAGGGATATCAAAGAGGTTTGGTTGACAAAACTTTATTTTTAAAGAAATTAAATATTGATGTAATTCTGGTTTAAGTATACGTTGATGACATCATATTTGGAGCCACTAATGAGTCTTTATGTAAAGATTTCATCAAAGATATGCAGGGAGAATTTGAGATGTCTATGATGGGGGAACTCAACTATTTTCTTGGATTACATGTTAAACAACTTCAAGAAGGAAGTTTTCTTCATCAAACTAAATACTGCACAGAACTTTTAAAGAAATTTGAGATGGAACATTGTAAAGAAGCATCAACACCAATGTCCACAAATTGCTATCTTGATTCTGATGAAAAAGGAAAACCTGTTGATGAAACAAAATATAGAGGGCTTATTAGTTCTTTACTATATCTAACAGCAAGTAGACCTGACATTATGTTTAGTGTTTGTATGTGTGCCAGGAACTTTAAATGTTGGGTTATGGTATCCTGGTGAGTCCAAACTAAACTTAATTGGATACTCTGACTCAGATTTTGCAGGTTGTAAGCTTGATAGGAAAAGCACCAATGGCACCTGTCATCTCCTTGGAAGCAGTCTAATCTCTTAGCATAGTAAAAAGCAATCATGTGTTGCTCTTTCTACAGCTGAAGCAGAATACATTGCAGCTGGAAGTTGTTGTGCTCAATCTCTTTGGATCAAACAACAGCTTGAGGATTATGGTTTAATTCTCAGAAAAATTCCTCTCTTATGTGATAATACTAGTGCCATTATGTTAACTAAAAACCCAATACAACATTCTATGACAAAACATATAGAAATCAGACATCATTTCATGTTTTGAAAGGTGATTGTGAAATTTTCTTTATAGAAACTGAAAAACAACTAGCAGACATTTTTACAAAACCTCTTGCTCGTAATCGGTTTTACAAAATTCGTACTGAACTAGGCATTTTAGATGCATCAAACATTTCTTAGTTTTCAAAACTGGTTGTTTTAATCGATAAAAACAAACTTTAAATCGATTAAAAAAACACTTATACAACATTTTTCAAACTATTTCAATCGATTAAATGTCGATTTAATCAATTAAATAAACTTATGTTTTAAATTTTCAAATTTCATCACTATTTTAATCGATTAAAACATAATTTCAATCGATTAAAAACATTAACAAGAACTTTTTAATCGATTTTGTCCTATTTTTAATCGATTTTTTCTCTGGGAAGAAAAATTAAAGGCTTTAGTTAATGGTTGTTCTTGAAACATGCTACTAAAGCATGATTCCCTTATCTTTACACGTGTTAATTGTATTCATTACAAATGTGTTAATGAAGATAAGTTTGAATCAACTTTGATTGGTCTTCACATGAGTATTGTATCTTGTTCAAAGCTTTTACTGTTTTCAAAAACTATATTTTGATACATACTTGCATTAGATTAGTTTGATTCCTCTGTTCCCTATTTTTGATGAAGTCAAAAGGGGGAGAAATAATTGCTTTACTTCTGATCAATTGGGGAGAAATAATTCTTTAGGAGAGCAGCAATTTAGGGGGAGAAATGAATAAACTGATTAACTTTTTGATTAACTAATCTATTTTATCAAGTGACTTCTTCTGCAGAGTTATTTTTTCAAAATGATGTTTGTCTTCATCAAATAGGGGGAGACTGAAAGTAATGAAGATCTTATTGAATTACCTTGGTAAAGATCTTGTTGATTTGATGAAGTCAAGAATGAAGTCAAAGGCTACTTTGTGGCAGTCAAAGGTCACTTCGATAAAGGAGTAGAAGGATTAGTGTGTCTGTAGCTCTGCTTAGGTATAATCATTTTTATCTTTTTGCTACATGAGGTTTCTTCATTTAAAAGATTTTGCAAATGCCTCTAAAAAATGTTTTAACGGTTAAAAACAAAGCATTTTGACAAAAGCTTTCTTAATCAACTATTTTAACTAATAGAATATAAGCTTTATCAACTAAAACGTTCTTCACACTTTTATAACAGGGTTTTAACTAATATAACTTCGAAATAACCGATTGTTTTCATTAAAGGAAGTTTTGAAAACCTTCAGTCAGTATTTTAACTGATACAGTTTCGAAATAACCGATTAAAATCACTTAAAATGTTCAGAGAAGTGTTCTGGCAGTATTTTAATCGATACAACTTCAAAATAATCGATTAAAACCACTTGGAGAACTGTTTGACCGATCAGAATGGGTTTATGACCGATCAGAACCAGATATGATCGATCAGAATTGAGTTATGACCGATCAGAACCAGATATGATCGATCAGAATTGGGTTATGACCGATCAGAACTATTTTAATCGATTAAACTATGTTTCAATCGATTAAATCAACTTAAGAAAATTTGTACAAAGCATTTTAATCGATTAAAACGATTTTTTATCAGTTAAAATCACTTGAAAGAGTTTATAAGAATATCTTGCAGTATTTCAATCGATTGAAACACGAAACAATCGATTAAAACAAATTAGAAGATTTTTTACAGAGTTTTATTTGATATAAACGTTGTCGTATCAGTTAAAACAAATCTGGAAAATAATCAAGAACGTTTTAATGGATTAAAAGAAGTTTTAACAGATTAAAACAAGACTTTTAACAGATTAAAAGATTATTTTAACAGATTAATTAAACCAGCAGTTTTGAAAATCTTCTATAAAAACAGAGTTGCTTGAACTTTTTTAAACACATCATATACACATCTGATATACATCTTTTAATAATCAATCAAGCAATCAAAAGTGACACTTTCAAGATAGAATTACGCTACTTTTTGTGAAGTTCATCAAAGTTCTTTCTTGAGGCAAAATTGCATTCTTTTAGAGAAGAAACAACATATTGCAGAACTGCATAAAACTGGTTTGAGCGTTCTTAGTTTCTTCTGTTTGTTTCTTTACTTTCTTTTACTATATTGTGGGTGCCTGGAATTGTGGGCACTGGTTTCTGTAGCTGGAATTTGGTTGCAGGGTAAGTCAAGAACTGGAATTTGGTTCTTGGTGAAAGGTTAGGTGCAGGAACTGGAATTGTGGTTCTTGTGGTAGATTGAGTGTGAGGTTAAGGTTGTAATCTGTAAAACATTCAATCTAGTCAAACCCAGCTGAAATTTGGCTGGAGACTAGACGTAGCCCTGGGATTGGGTGAACCAGTATAAACCTTGGTGATATCTTTCTAAACCTTTCTCTTCTTTAATTCTGTGACTGCATTTATTTTTTGATTGCTTGTTGTGTGATTCAAGAACTAATCTGAAATCTTAATCTGAGAAATAGATAATCTGTAAATTTGCGAAAATCTTTCAAAGATCAATTCACCCCCCTCTTGATCTCAGCCTCTTTTTCTAATAAGAACCTCCGAAGCAAGCTTTTATATTAACTCTTCGAAAACGTGAGGACGCTTTTTGGCAGTCCCCGCACTCTACAAGCACGCTCCTCCCGCAAAATAAAGAAAAGTCACTCTACCGAGAGCCAGACGTCTCAAAAAGAGACTTCTTTAACCGATTTCAACCTTAACGGAAATCGGAAAGATCCCTCAAACCCCGGAATAATGCTCGGAGTCACTCTAAAGTGCCAAAAGGCTTCCTAGAGAGTGGAGGAGTGAAAAAGGTGTGAAAAAACGGAGAAATGAGGCTCCTATTTATAGGGATCCGGGCCTGGAAAAGGTGGATTGCCGTCTGGACAAAGCAGACGGCCGTCCATGGCCTTAAAGTTGCCATGGACGGCCATCTGCTTGTCCTGGATGACCATCTGCCTATTCTGGACGGCCATCCGCTTGTCCTGGATGGCCATCTGCTATCTCCGGCGGATTTTCCCAATTTTTAATGCCTCTAAAAATCCTTCCTATCCTAAATGGAACCTAGAACAAGCTACTAGGGACTTGATAAAGTCTTAACCATCTTCGAAACGGGCGATCTTCGGCTTTATTAGGGAGCCGGGCAAGATTTGGGGTCTACAGCTACCCCCCTTTACCCGACCAATTGACCATGGGTTAACGTACTATGAGGTCAATTGGCGGGTGAAGGATTTAACCCTCTTGCCCGGTTGTCTTCTGGATGCTCCACTTGCTGTGGAGGTTGACCCTTCGGACGATATGCTGTGAGGCTTCAGGATGCTCCTTCGGTGCGGTAGCTGACCCTTCGGCTGACACATAGAGAAATTTGGGATGCTCCTTTGATACGGTAGCTAACCCCTTGATTGATGAGTACGAACCCCCATCAGGTTAGATGCCTCATGATGCTCCTTCGACGTGGTAGCTGACCCTTTGACTGTGGTGGCGGCTTACTGCTTCTGGTCATGCGCCAGTTTTGCCTGTGTGCAGGTCTTCGTCTTCAGGTCTTTCTCTTTCCCGAAGTGGTGGTGGTGGCTTACTGCTTCCGATCATGCGCCGATTTTGCCTGTGTGCAGGTCTTCGTCTTTAGGTCTTTCCCTTTCCCGAAGTGGTGGTGGCGGCTTACTGTTTCCGATCGTGCGCCGATTTTGCCTGTGTGCAGGTCTTCGTCTTCAGGTCTTTCCCTTTCCCAAAGTGGTGGTGGCGGCTTACTGTTTCCGATCATGTGCTGGTTTCATGGGGGAGTGATTGCTCTTGACTTTAGTGTAGTCATCCGGTATGCCGGGGATTCTTCGATTTTGGCTTTTTCTTTAGTCGTCCAGCTTCTTGGCTGCTGGGGATTCTTGATGAATGCCTCTTAGGTAGGCAGGGATCCATTGGGAATTTGGCCTTTTATTGGTTGTGGTAGTTGGAATTGGGTTCTGGAAATTTTGATTAATTTCACCTTTTTCTGCGGTTTTATTCTTTTTTCTCGCAATTTTGAATTTTGGCTTTTTTGGAATGACGCGTGTGCCTTTTTATTTTCTTAGTTTCTTTTGTGCACACTGGCTTTTGTAAACAAAAGAGAGGCAACAAGACAAAAACATAAAGTTCTATTTATTTATTTTGCGGAAAATTAGAATACAACAGGAGATTTATAAAAGATCTCAGCTTTCCGGCTCTGAACTAGATGTTGAGTGTAGACCCCAAATCTCGCCCGACCTCATAATAAAGATCAGAAGACCTCCTTTTCGAAGATGGATGAAGCCTAGGAAGCCACTAGGAGAGACTATTAGGCCCCATACGAGGATAGGAGGGATTTTTGGCACAAAAATAAGGATTTCCGCCTTTTGGGGTCGAGACTGCCTTCTCGGATTCGAGACCGCCGTCACGCCTTGCGCAAGTGGCGAGACGGCCGTCTCACCACCTGCGAATGGCGAGACCGCTGTCTCGCCATTCTTGCAAGGCGAGACCACCGTCTCGCCATTCTTGCAAGGCGAGACCGTCGTCTCGATTGGCGAGACCGCCGTCTCGACCTTGTCAGACGAGACCGCCATCTCGACCTGACAGGCGCGAATTCCTATAAATAGGGCCTCCATTCCCCTCATTTCACACAGTTCTCTCATTCTCTCTCTAGTCACATCACTATATTCTCTCTCTAGAACCCCTCCGAAGCATTTCCGAAGTTTCTAAGAGTGTTTTTTAGCGTTTCGAGAGGTTTCCGACGTTGTAGATAGTGAAGGGATGCCACATAGCACCCTAATTTTTAAAGAATTAATAGAAAGCTTGCTCCGAAGGTTTCTACTTTCTCTCTTTACCTTTTAACGCTTTATTTAAATTATGCAATAGATACTAGGGACATGTAGTCGTAATTTTAAATTCCGCAAATAAAAGGGTAAAAGCGTATTTTTCACCGGATTAATTATTTTAAATAGCTGGCCTATCATAAGGAACCCGAAAGGGGCGTCGTGAGGGAACTAACACTTCCCTTACACGTAACTAACTTCCTTACCCAACTCTGGTTCTAATGACCAAAGTTGGTTTTTCGAAAACCAACACCTTTTAACCCCTTTTCCGATGTTTCCAGTAAAAACATCGGTGGCGACTCCAGAGAACCCTTCAAAACTAGCTCTTGGATTAGCCCGGTTATCGGACAATCCAAGAGCATCCTTTCGAAAACCTCGCCCCTAGGTTCAGCCCGGTTATCGGACAACCTAAAGGTGTTGTAACCACACCAATAAAAACGCGAAAAATGGAAAGTCAGAATCGTCGCTCCGACTGCCCTCGTTTTGACGGCAGTGACAGATGGCGACTCCACTGGGGAAGCCTAGAGAGTTGATCCCATTTAGTGATGGGCCAGCTTAAAAATAAATAAACCAAGGAGATTACACTTTTACCCTACCTTGTATTATAACATGTTTTAATGTTTGGCTTTAATAACTGTTGTTTGTTTATACTTCCGCAATTGTTTGAAATACAAAATGTACACAAACCTTTGCACACTACAGTTCCCTCTATACCCGGGGGCAAGTGAGAAATCCATAGGGAGTGGGTGGCAGGTATGGTTCGCTGTAGTGATGGCCTTGTGCCCACCAGTGTGATCAGAAACCACCACTTAAGGTGATAACCTTCCCCTTTTGGCATAAAGACTGATTATGACCTTAGTGCTAAGCATGGTCGGAAGGCTGGAGAGTGGGAACCCTATAATGGGGGCACCTTGGGGGCCTTAGCCTTGGTGAGAACAGTTAGAACCTACCTTCGCCAATGCACTTTTCTGCAGGAAAACCCTACCTCGTGATTAAAACGACTTCTCGCCTGTTCGCGGATGATTGAATTGTGTGTGCATTTGTTTGCTGCATTTGTTTGCATAGCATAACCAAACAACAGATAAAAACAAAATTTTACAATAAACACCCTTATCTCGGACAGTCTGCCTTTTAGCTAGCCTGGTTTCAAGTTCTTTGTAAGCTAAGTAGCCACGCAGTCCGACAGAAGAGATAAGGGGCGCTAATATTATTCTTTCGCCAATAAAACCATTTTATCTTGGACAGTCTGCCTTTTAGCTAGCCTGGTTTCAGGTTCTTTGTAAGCTAAGTAGTCACGCAGTCCGACAGAAGAGATAAAAGGCAAAAAAAAAATCCAAAATAAATAAAATAATAATAACAAAATCAAAATGTTTATAAAAATAATTTTGACAAAGTCGTATCATTCATATTGCATCATGTCATAAGTAAAAAAACAAGAGAGAAAATAAATGCATAAGGAAAGTATGCATATGCATCATTTTAATAAATCCCTAAAAAATGGGTCTTAGAGGCGTTTTTTGGGAAAATTACTGGGCCAAATTTCCTTTGGGGGTTTACAATCTGATTCCTCACCTCTTTCTCTTCGTTTTGATATGTTGTGCGTCCAAATCGTACATCTCAGTAAAAAGTTATGCCACTTTGAACATCTACCGCCCTTTTTGTACTGGTGCATGCATAAATACATTCATTCTAGGGAGCACTAGATATCCCTAAGACAATGGCGAAAGAGGCCCCGAGCACATTTGTGACCTTCGCGACAAGGAAGGGATAAGTGTACTAAGGTGTGATGGTGACCCCCATTATACTTTGTCAAGTCTGTGATGGGAAAGGAACCATTACACCGAGGTGGGTATGATACCCCACAAAGCATAAGCTTTATAGAGGATACCTAAGTCATTGTCTTAAGGAATATCCATCTTATAAATCATTCATTTTAAACAATAAAAATCTTTTTGCATTCTAGAAGGTGACTAGTATTCTTCATGCCCTCATCCGCATACAAAAAAAAAACACAAAATCCCAAACACTATCATACATCATGTTAGAAAATAAAACATGATAATGTTTAGGAAAAAACAAACACTTGCATACATGCATTCACCAAACTTCATCCTCATAACATGCATTTAACAATAGACAGTTGAAGAAAGTGAATATTCCTCAATACCATGAAAAGAGGATAGGGCATTCGCATGCCATGCACGGGGAATAAAAAAATAAAAAAAATATAAAAACATTAATTAAATAGAAATTTTAACCCGCCTGTGGGTTCATTTAGGCTTCTCCGCTTTAAAAAAAATATATACTTCGAAACATTACATTGAGGAATGTACACTGTCTAGATGAAATAAATAAAATTGTTTGTTTTCATCATCTCAACCGTCTATTGCATTCATGAATTTCATTCATAAATTGCATTCATTCTCACTTTAATAATAATAAGATAATAAAAAGAAAGGATTAGTCGATGTGCTTTCCACGAATCGAAGTAGGATGAAGAGCAAACCTTTTGTCGTCAAGTTATCTCCAACGGTTGATCCGCCTAAGAAGGATAATAAGCCTCAATCATTGGTCGTCTGAGTAAATAAGGAAAAGGGGGGCAAGGATGCCGTTATATTTTGTTCATGCCTCGAATCGAATAAGGTGGTACCATGGAGATACCAAAAACATAGCCCATTAACAAGGATATCTCCAGCATACCCGGCATTGGGGGGCAGGATTAGAAGTAGAAGAATCTACTCCCCCGAGGAGCTACAAGACAATGCTCCTAAGAATAAAGGAAAAATAATAAGATCGAAGAGAAACATAATCCAAAGAG
This sequence comes from Sphenostylis stenocarpa, assembly GCA_963425845.1. Classification (NCBI taxonomy): domain Eukaryota; kingdom Viridiplantae; phylum Streptophyta; class Magnoliopsida; order Fabales; family Fabaceae; genus Sphenostylis; species Sphenostylis stenocarpa. The sequence continues at coordinate 20,642,046 of OY731398.1, forward strand.
GAAATTGAATAGACTTTGGATTCACGACGCTGAGGCAATTCTTTCAACACTCCGCCAAAAAGACAAACTCACGACAGGCGACAAGCTGATCTCGGTTCAAGCTAAAGACGACATTCGGATCAGCAAGTCGTCTACCCTATCTTGAATGGATACGGCTGAAGAGGACCTTTGAAATATCTTTTGCCAATATGAAAAGACTTCCCTATAGACCCCTAATTTTGCCCGGCCTCTCAAAATAAAGGCTAGGGAAACTTCACACGAAAATAAAGTTCACCCGGCTTCATATCAAAAACCGAGAAAGACCTCCCGCAACAAGACGGGGTTCATCCATCCACACAATAAAGACTAAGGAGACTTCCTACACGAAGATAAAGCTAGCCCGGAGTCTTAATAAAGGCCAAGAAGACTACCTATATGAAGATAAAGCTTCAACGGACATCTATCAGCATCAATCTACGTCCGAAAAAGGAAAGGAAAGCTTCCCGGGGGTCCCAGAACGCGAAAACAGGCCAAGACAGGTTGGGACAGCCGTCCCAAACTTGGGACAGCCGTCCCAAACATCAAAAGACAAGTGAGACGCACGTCTCACCTTTGGGACGCACGTCCCAAGCCCCAAAATTCAAGTGGGACGGCCGTCCCAACCCAAACTGGCCGTCCCACTGTCCCCCCAGCTTGGCCCAGTGCAAAACGCACAGTTGGGACGGCCGTCCCAACCCAGACGGCCGTCCTAGATTTCCAGGCAGCGAAATCTATAAATAGGAGCCTCATTTGTCATTCTCCACACCCCAGACAAATCCAAGACTTGTCTTCTTCTCTCCCTCCTTCGAATGATCTCTCTGATTGCCTTTAATAGGTAACAACCAGTTAAGGAATTTGTATTCCGGCATTCGATTCTTCTAGAAAATTTTAGTCGAGTCGAGTTTATCCGAGAGGAGAGTCATTGTAGAGTGAAGGATTGCCGCAAAGCGTCCTCTGTGTAAAAGACTTATAATATAAAGCTTGCTTCGGAAGTTCTTCTCAATTCTCTTCCCTTTTAATGCTTTATTTACTGCTTTCTGTATGCAATGTAGATAAATCATGTAGATAGCCATATTTAAATACTGTACGAATAAAATAGGGTAATAGCGTAATTTCTTGTAATCTTTACTTAAATGAATTAATCCGTCATAGGGAACCCGAAAGGGGCGTTGTGGGGTGCTAATACCTTCCCCACACGTAACTAACTCCCTTACCCAACTCTGGTTATAATGGCCAAGTTTGGTTTTTATTAAAATCAATGCCTTTTTCTCCTTTTCCAATGTTTATGGTTAAAACATTGGTGGCGACTCCAAAAGAACCCTTTTCGAAAACCTTGCTTCTATTAGAGGATAGTTCAGCGTTGAGCGCCTTGGAAGCAATGAACATATTTTTAACAAAAAACGCGAGTCTCAACCATCTTTTCGCGACCGCTCGCATTAACGTTCGAGATGTCCCTGGATGTCGGAACGGACGGCGGCGACATATGGCGACTCCGCTGGGGAAGCTAGAGAGTTGATCCCATTTAGTGACGGATAAATTCAAACTAAGTAAAGATTTGAAATTACGCCTTTACCCTTTTCTGTATTTTTATTGTATGGCTTTAATAATTGCTGTATGATTATTTCTGCAAATTGTTTGAAATATAAATTGCACACAAAACCCTAGCACACAACAGTCCCTCTATACCCGGGGCAAGAGTGAATACCTATAGGGAGTGGGTGGCGAGATACGACCAGGCTTGTTGGCACACGGGGCTACAGCCGTTGTCGGAAACCACCAACTCAAGGTGATAACTCTCTTCTTTTGGTCTAAGGATGTCGCCACGGAGTTCCGTGCATGACCCGAGGACTGAGAGATTGAGAGGTCCCTATAATGGGGGCACCTTGGGGACCTTTGGCCTTGGTGAGAACAGTTAGAACCGCCTAAACCAAGCACGTTTCTGCAGGAAAACCCTACCTCGTGATTAAATAAGCGTGGCTCTGCTCGTGGATGTATGAATTGTGTGTGCATTCGTTTGCTGCATTTGTATTGATGCATTAGCATAGGGTAATCATACAACAAACAAAATAATGAAAAACCCTAAAAAAAATCAAAAAGTGATAAGATAAGACCACCTTTATCTCGGACAGTCTTCAGTTAAGCTAGCCTGGTTTCAGGTTCTTTGTAAGCTAAGTAGCCACGTTGACCGACAAAAGAGATAAAGGGTCATAAAAAACATAAAAACAATTAAAGCCATAAAAATGCCTTTCACAATAAAAAGATTCTTGGCAAAGTCGTATCATTCATACCACATCATCCAATAAGTGGCAAAATTAAGAGAGAAAATAAATGCACTAAGAAAGGTATGCATAAACATCATCATAATAAAATCTCTCATACATAAACACATTCATTCCAGGATACACCAATCATTTAAAAAGCTATAATAAAAATTGTTAAAATCATTTAGAAAGTGGCTAGTCTTCCGCCCGTCCTCACTCGTGCTCAGAAAGCCAAGAAGATGGAACATCTGGAGGAACAAAATCGAAAGCTCACTACTGAGCTTAATACGCTAAAAGAACAAATGGCACAGATGTTAGAAATGATGCGTCAGCAGAATCTCCATAAAGAGGGTCCTCAAAGTGGACAAGCCTCTCACCAAGAAGAAGAGGAGGGACCCAATGGTGAACAAGCCCAATCCGATACAAGGGAAGTGCATATTCATGCACCAGAAGTATCAAAACAACAGCTGACTGCCCTTGAAGAGCGATTGAGAGCCATGGAGGGGCATAATTTTGATGTTAAAGAGGCAGCTGATATGTGCCTCGTCAAAAATATTCAATTCCCTAACAAGTTCAAAACTCCGGACTTCCCAAAATACATGGGAATGACCTGCCCAAGAAGCCATCTTACAATGTACTGCCATAAGATGGTTGCACATGATGATAATGAAAAACTCCTGATCCACTGCTTTCAGGAGAGCCTGGCTAAATCAGCTCTAAACTAGTATATGCAGTTGGAAGGAGGGCAAATCCAAACCTGGAGACATCTGGCAGATGCTTTTCTTCATCGCTATAAATACAATATTGATCTGACCCCTGAAAGAGCAGATCTACAACTACTAAGCAAGAAAAACGATGAATCTTTTAAGGCATATGCTCAAAGATGGAGGGAATTGGCAGCACAAGTGGAACCTCCTCTGTCCGACAAGGAAACTACCTCCATGTTCATCAATTCTCTGACTGGTCCCTATTACGACAAAATGATAGGGAACACATCAACACTCTTTGCAGATGTAGTCATTATAGGAGAAAGAGTAGAGCAAGGTCTGAAAAGTGGAAGAATTGCACAACAAGCCTCCTCCAATTCCTCTACTCAAAACTTTAAAAAGAACTTTGGAAAGAAGAAGGAAGGAGATGTGAATGCTATCAACTTTGCCACTCCTTCGTCCTCCTCGCAGCAGACCAAGTCACGCAGGCCGGAAAGGAAGTTCACCCCAATACCTACTTCCTATGGAAGCCTGCTGCTAAAATTGTTGGATGCCAAACTCCTAGTGCGCATCCCTCCCAAGAAAATGGAGCCACCATATCCAGAATGGTATAAGCCAAATGAAAAATGCAATTATCATTCAGACGCTCCGGGACATTCTGTAGATAACTGTATGGCCTTAAAGCATAAGGTCCAAGATTTAATAGACGCAGGATGGATTACTTTCGACGCGTCAACTCCAAAAGTGGATGACCAGCCCTTATCAAAGCCCGAATGAAAGACGGGATAAGGAGGACCAGCAATTTAGGGCTCATCATTTTTACCATCTCTAAAAATGTAATAAAATATATAAAAATATATCGAAAAGCTTCCGATGTACTCCTTGTGATCCCTGCCCATGATCACGAGATTTTTTGTTAATGAGGGCTTTGTAAATATTTTCTTTCTATCAATACAATGAGGCATTTTTTTTCATAATATTCATATTCTCTGTTATTCTTTTCCCTCTTACACATTTAATAAAGAAATCTAAAACAAAGCATAACCGTACAGTCATGTCTGTGATTGAAAACTCTCTAGAAGATCCGAAAGCCGAAGGCAAATGGATTGAGTCAGACAGTGAGGAAGGGACCATTTCCCCGGACATGCAAAGATTGCTAGAAAAAGAAGCTCAATCAATACAGCCCCATCAGGAGAAAACCGAGGCCATCAATTTGGGACAAGAAGATAATAAGAAAGAAGTAAATATTGGGACCCAAATTGATGATGATGTCAGGGAAAGGCTGATACAGTTGCTAAGAGAATATGTGGATGTATTCGCTTGGTCCTACCATGATATGCCTGGAATTGATGAAAGTATAGTGGAGCACAGATTACTGCTAAAAGAGGGATTTCGGCCAGTTAAGCAGAAACTCAGAAGAGTAAAGCCAGAATGGTCCTTGAAAATTAAGGAAGAAGTAGAAAAACAGTTGGATGCCAATTTCCTAATCGTGTCAAAATACCCTGAATGGTTGGCAAACATCGTGCCAGTTATAAAGAAAAATGGAAAAATTAGAGTGTGCGTAGATTACAGGAATTTAAATCGTGCAAGTCCAAAAGATGATTTTCCCTTGCCACATATTGATATGCTGGTAGATCATACCGCTACGAATACTCTCTATTCTTTCATGGATGGATATGAAGGGTACAACCAAATTACAGCTAATAAAAACATCAAGAAGATTGTTCAAAAGATGGTTAAAACCTATAGGGATTGGCATGAAATGTTGCCTTTTGCTCTTCATGGTTATCGAACGTCTGTACGAACCTCAACAGGAGCTACTCCATTCTCCCTTGTATATGGAATGGAGGCCGTTTTGCCAATAGAGGTCGAAATACCTTCCCTGCGAATTATAACGGAAGCAAAGTTAACAGAAGCCGAATGGGTTCAAAGTCGATATGACCAGCTAAACCTTATTGATGAAAGGCGCCTGAACGCTATATGTCATGGACAAGCCTATCAAAAGAAGATCAAAAAGGCTTATGATAAAAAGGTCCACCTTCATATTTATCAAGAAGGGGATCTAGTGATAAAGAAATTGCTTCCAGCCCAGAAGGATAAAATTGGAAAGTGGGCAGCAAATTACGAAGGACCCTTTGTGGTCAAACGAGCTTTCTCAGGAGGGGCACTTATCCTCACTAATATGGATGGAGAGGAACTTCGACACCCGATCAATTCCGATGCGGTGAAGAAGTATTATGCTTGAAGACATTGCTCAAGACCCGACAAGAATGAAAACCCGCAAAGGGCATCCCTGGGCAAAAGATAGGGTCTATATCCCTCGTAGGATACGTCCTAGGCAAAAAGAAGAGGTAAAAAAAAAGTAAATAAAAAAAAAGAGAGAAGAAACTAAGAGCAATGGTTACTTTAGTCGAAAACCGAAAAGGCGGCTAAAGTAACATTCTTCCAGAAGCAAGCAGTCTGCATAGTCTTCACTCTGAGCTCAGACATTTCAACTGAAGCAATTAAGAGAACCAGGGGGCAGATATCATAGACATGACTGTATAAGCCTAAACAGTACAGCCAACCCTGACCACCCATTCTTCTAAATATCTCTTGAAATCCTTCTGTAAAAGAAATAAACTTTTGCTCATTTATCAATAAAATTCCCTTTCATTTCCTTTCTCTTGACCAAATATTATGGAAATGCCTCTTTATTGATAAATCATAAATATGCGCAAAGACTTTTAATCAAAGATCAAACATGCATCTAAAAAGGGAAGCATATAAAAATAATAAGAAAATAACAAATGCCTGCTAGGATATTTTTAGGTAAAAATCAGGGTAGCCTGCTAGATCGGAAATCCCAAAAGAATGGTCTAGGCAAAAGATAAGGCAAAAGCCCCCTAAAATATTCTAGGCAAAAATTAAGGCAGCCCGCTAGATCGAAAACCCGTAAAGGGCGGTCTAGGCAAAAGATAGGGCTAAAACCAAAAGATAAATAAAAGATGAGCCCATCATCATGGTCATAAAGGAGGGATCCATCGGCGTATTCCTAAGAAGCCAACAGGAGAAGGCCAGTTACTTTCTAAATGCATCGAAAATAAATAAACAAATAGATTGCATTTAGGTCATCCATACACAAAATAGTTGCATAATACGACTTTGTCAAAATCAAGAAAAAATATTTTTTCAAAAAAAGAATAATAAACCTGCACATAAGGAGGCTAGTCTCCATACTTGTGATTGAAAACAGGAGGCTCCAGAATCCAGTCTACATATGAATATCAAAATCGCGAAAGGCAAAATCAAAATTATCTTCAGCAAAATAAGGAGCTTCAAGGAAACTAGTTCCAACCATCAACCTTCTACACCAATAAAAGAAGGAGAAGAAAAGCCAATGGAAAAGGCTTGATCATCCTCAAGAGGATCCTTGCCTACTCCAAAGGCAAAATAAAAAATTACTTCGTGACTCAACACCACCACATGAATCGTCAAAAAGAGTCAATCGAAGCTTCAATCAACATCCTTCCATATAAAGAAAAGGAAGTTATCAACGTAGAAAAGCCAAAGGAAAGGCTTGATCATCCCCAAGAGGATCCTTGCCTACTCCATAGGCAAAACAAAAAGCTTACCTCACGACTCAGCTGCATCGCCACATGAGTCATCAAGCACACTCATGCAAGAGTCTCCGCTTCATTCCCCAAAGGAGAATAAGGACTACACAAGAGTCCATTAAAGGAAATACGGAGTCAAATCCTCCATATCACCAAGGGGCAACAAAAAAGAAAGAAAAAGAAAAACTTTCATTCCCCAATAAGAGGCCACGTAAAAGGCCGAATAAAAAATCTTCAAGTAGAGCATATCAAGAAAAATCTACAAAAAGAGGAAAACCAAAATTTTTTCCATCTTCCAGCTCAAATAAGAGCTTCACAAAGCCAGGAGCCAGGACTCCATCAAATTTGGATCCCCAGGAAACCGACAGACTCCTCGGTGAATCCCAAAAAAAAAAAAGAAGAAGAAAATATCTTCATTACGCTCAATAAAGAGCTTTACAAAAGTCAGGAGCCAAGACTCCATCATAAAAAATCAAATCAAAGATTAGATCCCCAAGAGAAAAATTCCCCAGGGATCACTAAAAAGAAAAGAAAAAAAATTCAAAAAAAAAGCCAATGTGCATAAAAGGCGCACATACAAATCCATTCCCCAGCAAAATAAGAGCTTAGACAAAACCAGCTCAAACAACAACAGCCAATAAGGATTCGAAAAACTCCATTTCTCCCTAGGGGGACAATTCAAGACAGATCTCCGGAATGAAATTAATTCCCCAGTGGATCATCAACAAGAAAACTACCCCAGTGAGCCTACGACAAAGGCAAACTACAAAATTATATCCACAGGGAGTTAATCGCTCATAACGCCCAAAGACGGATATCCATAGTGAAGCATAAAGCCTTCACTTGCAACAAGCAAGAAAAAAACTAATATCCCCAAGAAATGGGAAATCAACCTATGCAAGAGGCAATCCAAACCCTCAAAGTCTTCACCAATATTGAAGCATTCGCCTAATCAAGAGGCACAACAAAATCCCCAAATGAATCTTCGCCTAATCAAGAGGCACAATCAAGAAGAGAATTCAAAATCCCCAAAGGATTCCCGCCTAAAATAAGAGGCAACCAAAGAAAATCCCCGGCAAAACCGGATGGCTAAACAAGAAAAGCCAAAAACAATGAAATCCCCGGCAAAAGCCGGATGGCTAACCAAAAAATCCAAAAACAAAGAATCCCCGGTAAAACCGGATGACTAACAGAAAAGTCAAAAAGTCAAAACAAATATTCCCCACGGAATAGGCGCGTGAACAGAAACAGTAAGTAGCCAATACATCTCCAAAACCATATGACCACAGGATTGACTATAAAAAAGTCATCCTAAGAGCCTTGCAGAACGGGATTCGGACCAGGTGGGGGTAGGTACCCATCAGAATCTTACAGAACGAGGTTCGGACCAGGTGCGGGTAGATACCCATCAGAATCTTGCAGAACGAGATTCGGACCAGGTGGGGGTAGGTACCCATCAGAATCTTGCAGAACGAGATTCGGACCGGGTGGGGGTAGGTACCCATCAGAACCTTGCAGAACGGGGTTCGGACCAGGTGGGGGTAGATACCCATCAGAATCTTCCAGAACGAGATTCGGACCGAGTGGGGGTAGGTACCCATCGGAATCTTGCGAACGAGATTCGGACCGGGTGGGGGTAGGTACCCATCGGAACCTTGCGGAACGGGGTTCGGACCAGGTGGGGGTAGGTACCCATCGGAATCTTGCGAACGAGATTCGGACCAGGTGGGGGTAGGTACCCATCGGAACCTTGCGAACGGGGTTCGGACCAGGTGGGGGTAGATACCCATCAGAATCTTGCAGAACGAGATTCGGACCAGGTGGGGGTAGGTACCCATCAGAATCTTGCAGAACGAGATTCAGACCAGGTGGGGGTAGGTACCCATCAGAACCTTGCAGAACGGGGTTCAGACCAGATGAGGGTAAGTACTCATCAGAATCTAGCAAAAATGCAGATTCGTACCGGATGGGGGTAGGTACCCACCAGAACCTTAAAAATAAGGTTTTGTACCAGATGAGGGTAGATACTCATCAAAACTTAGCAAAATGCATCAGGTAGAGTAAAAATACTCACCAGAAGCATTTCTAAAAACGGGTACAAAGACTTGCTTCTATTAGAGGATAGTTCAGTGTTAAGAACCTTGGAAGAAAAGTACCCACAAGAGTTTAGCGAAATGCAAACTCATACTAGGTAAGGGTAGGTACTCACCAAAACCTTGTAAGAACAAGGTTCATACCTAGTAGGGGTAGGTACCCACAAAAGTCTAGTAAAATACAGACTTATACTGGGTGAGGGTAAGTACTCACCAGAGCTTTATAAAAGGAGGCTCAAACCAGATAGCGGTTGGTACCTATCAAAATATTTATCATCCAAGAAGCAGCATCCGAAGGATAACCGGGCAAAAGGGTTAACTCCTTCCCCTGCCAAATAATTTTGTCGGTATATTAAAACCAACAAATTAATTAGGCAGGTGAAGGGGGGGCAGCTGTAGACCCCTAATTTTGCCTGGCCTCTCAAAATAAAGGCTAGGGAAACTTCACACGAAAATAAAGTTCACCCGGCTTCATATCAAAAACCGAGAAAGACCTCCCGCAACAAGACGGGGTTCATCCATCCACACAATAAAGACTAAGGAGACTTCCTACACGAAGATAAAGCTAGCCCGGAGTCTTAATAAAGGCCAAGAAGACTACCTATATGAAGATAAAGCTTCAACGGACATCTATCGGCATCAATCTACGTCCGAAAAAGGAAAGGAAAGCTTCTCGGGGGTCCTAGAATGCGAAAACAGGCCAAGACAGGTTGGGACAGCCGTCCCAAACTTGGGCCAGCCGTCCCAAACATCAAAAGACAAGTGAGACGCACGTCTCACCTTTGGGACGCACGTCCCAAGCCCCAAAATTCAAGTGGGACGGCCGTCCCAACCCAAACTGGCCATCCCACTCTCCCCCCAGCTTGTCCCAGTGCAAAACGCGCAGTTGGGACGACCGTCCCAACCCAGACGACCGTCCCAGATTTCCAGGCAGCGAAATCTATAAATAGGAGCCTCATTTGTCATTCTCCACACCCCAGACAACTCCAAGACTTGTCTTCTTCTCTCCCTCCTTCGAATGATCTCTCTGATTGCCTTTAATAGGTAACAATCAGTTAAGGAGTTTGTATTCCGGCATTCGATTCTTCTAGAAAATTTTAGTAGAGTCGAGTTTATCCGAGAGGAGAGTCATTGTAGAGTGAAGGATTGCCGCAAAGCGTCCTCTGTGTAAAAGACTTATAATATAAAGCTTGCTTCGGAGGTTCTTCTCAATTCTCTTCCCTTTTACTACTTTATTTACTGCTTTCTGTATGCAATGTAGATAAATCATGTAGATAGCCATATTTAAATATTGTACGAATAAAATAGGGTAATAGCGTAATTTCTTGTAACCTTTACTTAAATGAATTAATCCGTCATAGGGAACCCGAAAGGGGCGTTGTGGGGTGCTAATACCTTCCCCACACGTAACTAACTCCCTTACCCAACTCTGGTTATAATGGCCAAGTTTGGTTTTTATTAAAATCAATGCCTTTTTCTCCTTTTCCAATGTTTATGGTTAAAACATTGGTGGCGACTCCAAAAGAACCCTTTTCGAAAACCTTGCTTCTATTAGAGGATAGTTCAGCGTTGAGCGCCTTGGAAGCAATGAACATATTTTTAACAAAAAACGCGAGTCTCAACCATCTTTTCGCGACCGCTCGCATTAACGTTCGAGATGTCCCTGGACGTCGGAACGGACGGCGGCGACAAGCTGGTCTCGGTTCAAGCTAAAGACGACATTCGGATCAGCAAGTCGTCTACCCTATCTTGAATGGATACGGCTGAAGAGGACCTTTGAAATATATTTTGCCAATATGAAAAGACTTCCCCAACAATATGATGGTGACCCACATGATGAGAAAATATGGATATCGCCCAAACCAAGGGCTCATTAGAAACTCTCAAGGAATAAGGGAGCCACCAGATTTTAAAGACAATCCTTTGAAGCTTTACCCTACAAAGGATCAAGCTGCACGGAGAAAAGGGAAGTCTCCCCTCCGCACCTTGAATTAGATTTTCCCACATAGAGGGGTTCAAGCGACTTTAGTCATTAGGTGTTCTCCTTCTGATTCTTAGGGTTTGTAAATCCAATGACTATTAGAGATTACTCCTCGGGGCTAGCCCGACCCCCGAGCATTGTAGGGCATACATTTCCCTATTAATTACAAAGAATGTCATTCTTACTATCTGCTTCTCTTCTTGCTATTAATGTCTAAACCTCATTAATAACCATGTTTAAGCAAACGTTTTCAAAAGTGCGTCAAAGTAATCAAAATGCGCCATTGACCAAAATAAAAGTCAAATCCATCACCACTGATTGACTAGAAGCACAAAATAAAGTTTTACCTCGTCATAAGTAAAGTCGTGTTTCGCCAATGTTGTGCAAAAAGAAAACAAAAATCAAAGGAAGCTCATAGAAGCCAAGGGCCAAAAAGAAAAGGCAAGATACCCAGTAGGAAACCCACAAAGGGGGCTACGCAAAAGTTAGGGTAAACCCACTAGGAAACCCAAACAACCATAAAGGGTAGCCTAGGCAAAAACTAGGGTTACAAAATAAAGTCCGCTAGGTTTCCAAAGCAAGAAAAAAGAAACCTAGACAAAAGTTAGGACAAAACAAAACACAACATCCTAAGCTGAAAACCTAAAGGGCAGACTAGGGAAGTCAATCAGTCATAGCAAGCGCCATAGAATAAGACGTCACTCCATAAACAAAACGTTGTTTAAACTAGCCTAAACACTCTAACCAACATTGGCTAGTCGTGCTTACAAAAACCATCTTTTGTCAAAATAAAACAATTCTAAAACACAAGCCTTTGAATTAAATATCCTCTTCTTTCTCTTCTCTTGACCCTTACCACTACGACATTCTAGTAATTAGTAGGGAAATGTGGAGATAGTAATCAATAGGAGGATTGACATCCCCAAGGAAAGGGAGGGGCGCACTGACATGGCAAGTCGCTCTACAATCAACACAATCATTCTTCGATCATGGAAAGATCAAGACGGCAAAATTGGTACAACCTATCATGTCGACAAAGCACATAACGTCAGAAGCTCATCAGAAGTAAAAGCACATTGATTAATCCTTTTGAAAAATTAATTGCAATAGTATTATAGGATGCATATCGTAAACATTGCATGCATATGATAGGCTCATATCTCTCAAAAAAGAAGAGAAAGAAAAAATGACAATAAAAAGAATAATGTCTGCTAGGAGATTCTTAGGCAAAAGTTAGGGTAGCCCGCTAGATCGAAAATCCGCAAAGGGCGGTCTAGGCAAAAGTTAGGGCATTCATAAAAAAGGAAAAAGCCCGCTAAGATATCCTAGGCAAGAATTAAGGCAGCCCGCTAGACCGAAAACCCCAAAAGGGCGGTCTAGGCAAAAGATAGGGCTAAACCAAAAAATGAATAAAAGAGAGGGGTCCTTGATCATAATCATGAATGTCCAGCAGGAGAATGCTAGTCACTTTTTCAAATGCATTGATAAAAAAAAGATAAATTACATTTAAGGCATCCACACACAAGTAGTCGCACAAAACGACTTTGTCAAGATAAAAAATGAAAGAAATAAAAATCACTTCAGATAAATAACAAAAAAAAAACCCAAAAAATATTCATGCATATAAGGAGACTAACTCCATGATTGTGATTGAAAACAGGATCACCGAGACCGAGTCTCCAAAATAAAGCCTTCACGAAAACAGAGCAAGTCATCAAACAAGCAACTCAGTAGAATAAGAGCTTCTGAAAATCAAGAGCTTCAGCTACCATCCTTCTACCCAGAAAAGAAGGCACAAGAAAGTAATAAGTCTCCAAACATTGCTCTCCCTCAAGAAAGAAGAGCGAGTTGTCATAAGAAGCTTCCAGAAGCCAAAGCTCCAGTCATCACCCAATAAAAGAGGGCACAATCATCAAATATCATAAAAGCCGACGGAAAGGCTTAGTTATCCCCAAGAGGATCCTTGCCTACTCCAGAGGCAACACAAAAATACTCCTCATGGCTCAGCATCGCCATCACATGAGTCATCGAGCACACTCACCCAAAGTCTCCTCCACACTCCCCAATGGAGAATAAAGGCTTCAAGAGCCCATTATCATCAACAGTCAAAAGAGTTCAAACCATCAAGGGCTCAACAAAAAGAAAGAAGAGAAGGAGAACAGAAAACCCTTCATCTCCAGCAGATGACAAAAAAGGGCCTCAACAGAAAAGGCCGAATAAAAATCCTCAAGTGGATCTCCTAAAGAGTCTACAAAAAGAAATAAGAGATTCTCATCCCTTAGTAGAATAAGAGCTTTATAAGTTTAGCTCTCATCAACATCAATCAAGGAGCCAAGACTCCATCCCTAGAAAAGGAAAATCAGATCCCCAGGAAGTCAACTAATTCCCTGGTGGATCACCAAAGAAAGAAAACTTCATCCCTAGTAAAATAAGGAAAATGCCAGCGTAATAAAAAGAGACTAAAAAGTAAAAAGGCTTACGCATTATCCCGAAAAAGCCAAATTTCAAATCGCAAAAAAAAGAGATAAATCGCAAAAAAAGGCGAAATTAAATAAAAATCCTAGAAAAAGGAAAAACCAACGAAAAAGAAGGAATAAAAAGCCAGTTCATACCAACAACATCCAACAAGGAGTCAAAACTCCATTCCCTCAGGGGGCAAATCAAAATTAGATCCCCGGGAAGGCAATCAATTCCTCGGTGGATCACCAAAAAGAGAAAAATCATCCATCCCTAGTGAGCCTATTGCAAAACAAAACTTCAGATTCATCCTCAGAATGTCATTTGCCTACGCATAGGCAAGAACTGGCAAGCAAGAGCCAGCATCCCCATATTAGCCTAGTCAGAGGCAAAACAAATGAAACCAAAAGTCTTCACTTCTGATGAAGCATCTGCCTACTCAGAGGCATTACCAGAAACTCAATGGAGTATCTTCCTGCTCAGAGGCACCATCAAAATCAACAAATTTTCAATGGATATCCGCCTACTCAAGAGGTGTCACCAAGATCAACAAATCCCTAGAGGATTTCTGCCTACCTAAGAGGCACTCATCAAAAATCCTCGACAACCAGCAAAGTCGGATGACCACTACCATCATCAAAAACAAAGAATCCCCAGCGATCAACAAGCTGGATGAACACCTACAAAATCCTCGACACAGACCGGATAAATCTTAGAAGACGAGAGAACACATATCAACATAAGCGCATGAGCTAGAGCAGTAAGCCGCCACCACAGCCAAAGGGTCAGCTACCGCAAGAAGGAGCATCCGAAGGCACAAACACCAGATGGGGGTGTATACTCATCAGGTCTTACAAAAGGGGGCTTACCGGGCGGGGGTTCATACTCGTCAAACCAGATGGGGGTTCGTACTCATCAGCCGAAAGGATCAGCTACCGCCAGAAGGAGCATCCTGGAAGCGCACTTTTTTCCCAAAAGATCCACCGCCACAAAGACGGAGCATCCGAAGGGCAACCGGGCAAGAGGGTCAACTCCTTTACCTTCCTGTCGATCTGTCTGGCACAACAGGCCAACAACCGACTAGTCAGGTAAAGGGGGGGTAGCTGTAGACCCCAAATCTTGCCCGGCCTCATAATAAAGATCAGAAGACCTCCTTTTCGAAGATGGATGAAGCCTAAGAAGCCACTAGGAGAGACTATTAGGCCCCATACTAGGATAGGAGGGATTTTTGGCACAAAAATAAGGATTTTCGCCTTTTGGGGTCGACACCGCCTTCTCGGATTCGAGACCGCCGTCTCGCCTTGCGCAAGTGGCGAAACCGCCGTCTCGTTTGGCGAGACGGCCGTCTCGCCACTTGCGAATGGTGAGACCGCCGTCTCGCACTTGCGAATGGCGAGACCGCCGTCTCGCCATTCTTGCAAGGCGAGATCGCCGTCTCAACCTTGTCAGACGAGACCGCCATCTCGACCTGATAGGCGCAAATTCCTATAAATAAGGCCTCCATTCCCCTCATTTCACACAGTTCTCTCATTCTCTCTCTAGTCACATCACTATATTCTCTCTCTAGAACCCCTCTGAAGCATTTCCGGAGTTTCTGAGCGTTTCTAGGAGTATTTTTTAGCGTTTCGAGAGGTTTTCGACGCTGTAGAGAGTGAAAGGCTGCCACATAGCACCCTAATTTTTAAAGAATTAATAGAAAGCTTGCTCCGAAGGTTTCTACTTTCTCTCTTTACCTTTTAACGCTTTATTTAAATTATGCAATAGATACTAGGGCCATATAGTCGTAATTTTAAATTCCGCAAATAAAAGGGTAAAAGCGTATTTTTCACCAGTTTAATTATTTTAAATAGCTGGCCTATCATAGGGAACCCGAAAGGGGCGTCGTGAGGGAACTAACACTTCTCTTACACGTAACTAACTCCCTTACCCAACTCTGGTTCTAATGACCAAAGTTGGTTTTTCGAAAACCAACGTCTTTTAACCCCTTTTCCGATGTTTCCGGTAAAAACATCGGTGGCGACTCTAGAGAATCATTCAAAACTAGCTCTTGGATTAGCCCGGTTATCGGACAATCCAAGAGCACCCTTTCAAAAACCTCGCCCCTAGGTTCAGCCTGGTTATCGGACAACCTAAAGGCGTTGTAACCACACCAATAAAAACGCGAAAAATGGAAAGTCGGAACCATCGCGTCGCTCCGACCGCCCTTGTTTTGACGGCGGTGACATTGAGGATGGTGATGGCGAAGGGAGTCGGCAGAGTACGCGATGCTGGAATTCTTCTTGGCTTCGGATCATGTCGTGTAGGTCCTGGCCCATCGTGTCCATTCTCTGCGTGAGGCCATCTACCCTCAGGCTAAGGCTTTCCCGTGCTTGCTCATAACTCTGCTATCTTACGGATAGCTGATCGATCTGTTGGCACAGGTGCTGGTACTGCCTATCCGAGTGGGCCCTGTCATCGCTCATGTGCTGGTGCAGGCTGGCGAGGCTATCTTCGTACAGCGTCTGTTGCTGTTGGGATCTGTAGACCCCTAATTTTGCCCGGCCTCTCAAAAGAAAAAGCTAGAGGAACTTCACCCGAAGATGGAGTTCATCCGGCTTCCCAAAAACGAGGAAACCTCCCGCAACCAATACAGAGATCGCTCGTCTACACGATAACGAACAAAGGAGACTTCCTACACAAAGATAAAGCTTCAACGGACACCTATCGGCATCAACAGGCCGTCCCAAACACAACAAGTGGTCCCAAACACAACAGGTGGTCCCAAACACAACAGGTGGTCCCAAACACAACAGGTGGTCCCAAACACAACAGGTGGTCCCAAACGCAACAGGTGGTCCCAAACGCAACAGGTGGTCCCAAACGCAACAGGTGGTCCCAAACGCAACAGGTGGTCCCAAACACAACAGGTGGTCCCAAACACAACAGGTGGTCCCAAACGCAACAGGTGGTCCCAAACACAACAGGTGGTCCCAAACACAACAGGTGGTCCCAAACACAACAAGTGGTCCCGAAACGCGAAAACCGGCCGAACGGGCTGAGACGGCCGTCCCAAGTTGGGACGGCCGTCCCAACCCTCCAGATTCGGCTGGGACGCGCGTCCCGAAGTTGGGACGGCCGTCCCAAGGCCAATTTCAAGTGGGACGGCCGTCCCGAGTCCCCCGGTGGTCTCGCCCTGTGTAAAAATGACATTTGGGACGGTCATCCCGAGCCCGGACGGCCGTCCCAACCCGGACGGTGGTCCCAAAGTGCGCCGACTGCGAAAACTATAAATAGGAGGCTCATTTGCCACTTTTTCGGACCACAGACATCCCAGAGAGCTCTGAAACACTTTCTAAAACTCAGAGCACTTGTCTATTTCTCTCCCTTTCTCGAATGATCTTTCCGATTGCCTTAAATAGGTAACAATCGGTTAAGGAATTATATTTCGGCATTTGATTCTTCTTTAAATTTTTAGTAGAGTCGATCTTATATTGGTGAGGAGAGTCTGTGTAGAGAGAGGGGTTGCCAAAACGCATCCTCACAGTTGGAGATTCTCAATACAAAGCTTGCTATGGAGGTTCTTTTCAATTCTCTTCTCTTTTTTTGCTTTATTTATTGTTTTATTTAGCTTTATTTACTGTTTATGCCATGTAGAATAAAATCATGTAGATAGCTATTTTAATATCTCTTTTATTGCTTTATTTAGATTTATTTATCATTTCATTCATGCTATATAGAATAAAATCATGTAGATAGCCATTTAATATTATGTAATAAAATAGGGTAATCGCGTAATTTCTCGTAGTCTTTACTTAAATGAATTAATCTGTCATAGGGAACCCGAAAGGGGCGTTGTGGGGTGCTAACACCTTCCCCACACGTAACTAACTCCCTTACCTAACTCTGGTTATAATGGCCAAGTCTGGTTTTTATTAAAATCAATGCCTTTTCATCCTTTTCCAATGTTTATGGTCAAAATATTGGTGGCGACTCCATAAGAACCCCTTTTCGAAAACCTTGCTTTTTCAATGTTGAAGCAATGAACATATTTTAAAACAAATACGCGAGTCTAAACCATCTTTTCGCGACCGCTCGCATAAACGTTTCAAGACGTCCCCGGACGTCGGATGGGACTGCGGCGACAGATGGCGACTCCGCTGGGAAGCTAGAGAGTTGATCCCATTTAGTGACGGATAAATTCAAACTAAGTAAAGATTTGAAATTACGCCTTTACCCTTCCGTATGTTTTTATTGTATGGCTTTATATAACTCGTCGTATGATTATTTCTGCAATTGTTTGAAATATAAATTGCACACAAAAACCCTTGCACACAACAGTCCCTCTATACCCGGGGCAAGAGTGAATATCTATAGGGAGTGGGTGGCGGATACGATCGGTTAGTTGGCACACGGGGCTACTACCGTTGTCGGAAAACCACCAACTCAAGGTGATAACTCTCTTCTTTCGGTCTAAGGGTGTCGCCACGGAGTTCCGTGCATGACCTGAGGACTGAAAGATTGAGAGGTCCCTATAATGGGGGCACCTTGGGGACCTTTGGCCTGGTGAGAACAGTTAGAACCACCTAAACCAAGCACGTTTCTGCAGGAAAACCCTACCTCGTGATTAAATAAGCGTGGCTCTGCTCGTGGATGTATGAATTGTGTGTGCATACGTTTACTGCATTTGTATTGATGCATTAGCATAGGGTAATCATACAACAAACAAAAAATTGAAAAACCCTAAAAATCATAAAAAATATAAAAACCAGTTAAAACCATAAAAATACCTTTTTACAAAATTCTTGGCAAAGTCGTATCATTCATACCACATCATCCAATAAGTGGTAAAACCAAGAGAGAAAATAAATGCACTAAGAAAAGTCTGCATAAACATCATTATAATAAATCTCTCATACATAAGCACATTCATTCTAGGATGCATTAGATATCCTTAGACATTAGTGAAAGAGGCCCAAGTGCGTTTATCACCTTCTTAGAAGAGATAAATGCGTTAAGGTGTGTTGGCAACCTTTGAAAAAGGAAGTTATCACACTAAGGTGGGTATGGTACCCTTAAAACATAGGCTTTTGAGAAGATACCAAAGCTATTGTCTAAGGCATATCTATTTCACACCGATCATTCATAAAAAAAATAATATAATAAAAATCTTCAAATCATTTAGAAAGTGGCTGGTCTTCTACCTGTTCTCACTCGCGCTCAAAAAGCCAAGAAGATGGAGCAATTAGAGGAGCAGAACCGTATGCTCACCGCCGAGCTTAAGGCCATAAAGGAACAAATGGTGCAGTTGACAGAGTTAATGTACCAACAATATTTCCACAATGAGGTCTCTGAGCAACGAATTTTTGCCTTAGAGGAGAGATTAAGGGCATTAGAGGGATACAACTTTGATGTAAAGGAGGTAACCGATGTCAAAAATACTCGATTCCCTCCCAAGTTTAACAAATCCCACGCATCATTCAAGAAGTCCTTTGGCAAGAAGAAAGAGGGGAGCGTAAACCTCACTACCCCTTCTTCATCTTCACAACCATCTAGGCAGTCACGCAGACAAGAGAAGAAATTTACTCCAATTCCAACCTCCTATGGAAGTCTGTTGCAAGAATTGATAAAGGACCATCTCCTAGCATATATCCCTCCAAAGAAGATGGAGCCACCATATCCAGAATGGTACAAACCCAATGAGAACTGCGATTACCATTCAGGTGCTCCTGGGCATTCCGTGGAAGATTGCATCAACTTAAAACATAAGGTCCAAGATTTAATAGATGCGGGGTGGATTACTTTTGACGCATCTACTCCAAAGGTGGACGAGCAGCCCTTATCAAAGCCCATAATGAAAGACGGGATAAGGAAGACCAGCAATTTAGGGCTCATCATTTTTACCATCTCTAAAAATGTAATAAAAAAAATATATATGAAAATATATCAAAAGCTTCCGATGTACTCCTCGTGATCCCTGCCCATGATCACGAGATTTTTGGTTAATAAGGGCTTTGTAAATATTTTGTTTCTATCAATACAATGAGGCATTTTTCATAATATTCATATTCTTTGTTATTCTTTTCTCTCTCATTCCAAAATAATTGAATAAAATCTAAACCCAAATATAGACCATATAAACAGTCATGTCTGTGATTGAAAACTCTCTGCGGGATCTGAAAGCCGAAGGCGAATGAATTGAGTCAGACAATGAGGAGGGGACCATTTCCCCGGACATGCAAAGACTGTTGGAGAAAAGAAGCTTAATTGATACAGCCCCATAAGAAAAAACGAAGGCCTTCAATTTGGGACAAGGAGACAATAAGAAAGAAGTAAATGTCGATACCCAAATTGATAATGTCAGGGAAGGGGCAATAACACCTTTGCGCTTATACATCGGAAAAGGTTGTACCATGGATATGCACAGAAGAATTGTCCGTCAATGAAGATATCTCCAATATAGTCGGTATTGGGGGCACGACGGGAAGCAAAAGAATTTATTCCCCAAGGAGCTACAAGATAGTGCTCCTAAAAACAAAGGAAAAACAAAGGAAAAATAAAGAAACCGAAGAGGAAAAAGAAAAAATCCAAGGGGAAGATTGAGCAGACCTTGGATTCAAAGTGCTAAGGCAGTTTCTTCAACGCTCCACCGAAAGTTAAAAGTTGTGGTAGGCAACAAGTTGATCATGGTTCAAGCTAAAAACTACACTCGAATCAGCGAGTCGTCCACCATACCTTAAATGGATGCGCCTGAAGAAGACATTTGTAAATATGGAAAGACTTCCTAGCAATTTAAAAGTGGCCCATATAATGAAGAGATACGGATACAGCCCAGGCAAGGACTTGGAAAGGATGTTCAAGGAATAAGAGACATCCTAGATTTTAAGGATAATCCTTTAAAGAACAACCATACAAAAGGACAAGTCGTACGATGAAAAGGGAAGTCTCCTCTTTGTACCTTAAAAAGATGATCTTCCAAAAAGGAGGGATATTAGCATCAAGGGTAGCATTAGTCATTAGATGTCCTTCTTCTGATTCTAAGGGATGTAAATCCAATGACTATTAGAGATCACTCCTCGGGGTGTGCCCGATCCCCGAGCATCTTTAGGGCACGCATTTCCCTTTGGATTACAAAAGAATGCTATTCTTACTATCTGCTTCTTTTCCTGCTAAACATGTCTATACCCCATTAAATAACCCTGTTTAGACAAACGTTTTGTTCCAAAATGCGTCAAAATAATCAAAACGTCATACACAAAATGAAGCCAAAGTTAACATGATTGATTAGCTAGAGACACGAATAAGAAAATCGTGTTTCGACAATGTTTGAGAAAAGAAATTATTATTAAAAGAAGCCCGTCAAGGTCAAAGGCCAAGACAAAAAGATAAAAGGGCAAAATCCTAAGTAGACTAGGAATGTTAATCAGTCATAAAGTAATCAGCTGAAGACGCTACCTCATTAAGAACAAAATGTTCGTTTAAACTAGCCTAAACACCGACCAACCTTGGCTAGCCATTCTTACAGAAACTATTATTTCATAAAAAAATCTCACTAAAACACAAGCCTTTGCAATAAATCCCTTTCTTTCTATTCTCTTGACCCTTCATCATAAAGCATTCAAGTAATTGACTGGGAAATGTGAAAATATGGTGATCAATAGGAGGATTGAAATCCCTAAAAGAAAGGAAGAGGGGCATTGATATGACAATTGCTCTATATTCAAAATGATTACTCTTCGGTTATAGCAAAGATCCGAGACGGCAAATCGGTATAGCTAATCATGTTGACAAAAGCACATGATGATGGAAGAAAAATTAATAGAGGTTGAACGGGTTCGAAGCCGATATAACCAGCTAAACCTTATGAAAGAAAAACGGCTGAATATTATATGTCGTGAGCAAGCCTATCAAAGGAAAGTAAAAAAGGCTTATGAAAAAAGGTCAACCCTTATATTTACCATGAAGAAGGATTTAATGGTAAATAAGTTGCTTCCAGCCCAAAAGGATAAAATTGGAAAATGGGCAGTGAACTACGAAGGACCCCTTGTGGTCAAATGAGCTTTCTCGGAAAGGGCTCCTATCCTCATCAATATGGATGGAAAAGAACTTCGACACCTAATCAACTCCGGTACGGTGAAGAAGTATTATGCTTGAAGACATTGCTCAAGACCCGTCGAGAATGAAAATCCGCAAAGGACATTCCTAGGCAAAAGATAGGGTCCATATTCCTCGCTAGGATACGTCCTAGGCAAAAAGAAGAGGTAAAAAAAAAGTAAATAAAAAAAAAAAAAGAAACTAAGAGCAATGGTTACTTTAGTCGAAAACCGAAAAGGCGGCTAAAGTAACATTCTTCCGAAGCAAGCGGTTGCATGGTCTTCACTCCGAGCTCGGGCATCTCAACCGAAGCAATTAGGAGAACCAGGTGGCGATATCATGGACATGACTCGTTTAAGCCTATACGAGTATAGCCAACCCCGACTACCCATTCTTCTAAATACCTTTTGTAATCCTTCTGTAAAAGAAATAAACTTTTGCTCATTTATCAATAAAATTCCCTTTTATTTCCTTTCTCTTGACCAAATATTATGGAAATGCCTCTTTATTGATAAATCATAAATATGCGCAAAGACTTTTAATCAAAGATCAAGCATGCATCTAAAAAAGGGAAGCATAAAAAATAATAAAGGAATAAATGCCTGCTAGGATATTCTTAGGTAAAAACTAGGGTAGCCTGCTAGATCGCAAACCCCAAAAAAGACGATCTAGCAAAAGATAAGGCGACTGCCCCCTAAGACATTCTAGGCAAAAATTAAGGCAGCCCGCTAGATCGAAAACCCGTAAAGGGCGGTCTAGGCAAAAGATAGGGCCAAAACCAAAAGATGAGTAAAAGGAGGAGCCCATCATGGTCATAAAGAAAGGAGTCCATCGGCATATTCATAAGAAGCCAACGGGAGAAGGCCAGTTACTTTCTAAATGCATCAAAAATAAATAAACAAATAGATTGCATTTAGGACATCCACACACAAAGTAGTTGCATAATATGACTTTGTCAAAATCAAGAAAAATAATTTTCTTCAAACAAGAATATTAAACATGCATATAAGGAGGCTAGTCTCCATACTTGTGATTGAAAACAGGAGGTGCCAGAATCCAGCCTCTAAATGAAAATCAAAATCGCAAAAGGCGAAATCAAAAACCATTTCAGCAGAATAAGGAGCTTCAAGGAAAATAGCTCCAACCATCAACCTTCTATACCAACAAAAGAAGGTACGTCAAAACAGAAAAGCCAACAGAAAGGCTTGAAAATCCCCAAAGAAAATCTTTGCCTACTCTAGAGGCAAAACAGAAAATTACTCCATGACTCAGCATCATCACCACATGAGTCATCAAACATAGTCATTCAAAGCTGCAATCAGCATCCTTCCATCCAAGAAAGAAGGACACCATCAAAATGAAAAAAGCCAAATGGAAAGGCTTGATCATCCCCAAGCGGATCCTTGCCTACTCCAAAGGCAAAACAAAAAGATTACCTCACGACTCAGCTTCATCGCCACATGAGTCATCAAGCAAAAGCATCAAGAGTCTCCGTCACTTCCCCAAAGCAGAAAAAGGAGAATAAGGAGAATAAGGACTACATAAGAGTCCATCAAAGAAAATACAGAATCAAATCCTCCACATCACTAGGGGGCAACCAAAGGAAAAGAAAGAAAAACTTTTCATCCCCTAATAGAGGCCACCACAGAAAAAGGCCAAATAAAAATCTCCAAGAAAAGTATATCAAGAAAAGTCTACAAAAAGACAAAAAGAGGAAAACAAAAATTTCCATCTTCCAGCTCAAATAAGAAGCTTCACAAAGCCAGGAGCCAAGACTCCATCATCGAATTTGGATCCCCAGGAAGCTGACAGACTCCTCAGTGAATCCCAAAAAAGAAAAAGAAGAAAAAACTCTTCATTCCGCTCAATAAAGAGCCTCACAAAAGTTAGAGCCAAGACTCCATGATAAAAAATCAAACCAAGGATTTGATCCCCAAGAAGCAAAGAAAAATTCCCCAGGGATCTCCAAAAAGAAAAGAGGAAGAAAAAAGATATCTTTCTCATCCAAAGATCAAGCCAATGTGCATAAAAGGAGCACATATGCAAAAGCTAAATCGCAAAAAAGAGAAATTGCAAGAAAAGGGTAGAAACCCATTCCCCAGCAGGAATAAGAGCATAGGCAAAGCCAGCTCAAACAACAGCAACCCATAAGGAGTCGAAAACTCCATTTCTCCCTCGGAGGGCAATTCAAAATAGATCTCCGGAATAAAATCAATCCCCTAGTGGATCATCAACAACAAAATCCCCAAGTGGATCTTCGCCTAATCAAGAGGCATAATCAATAAGAGAACTCAAAATCCCCAGCGAGCCTACCAAACGAAGGCAAAACTACAAGTTTATATCCTCAGGGAATCACGTATAAATTCCCAAATACAAATATCCCCAGTGAAAAGCAAAGCCTTCATTTCCAACAGGCAAGCAGAAAGTCAATATCCCCAAGAAATGGGAAATCAACCTATGCAAGAGGTAATCCAAAACCTAAGCATAAAGTCTTCACCACTATTGAAGCATCTGCCTAAATCAAGAGGCACAACCAAAAAGAAATCACATCCTCAAGTGAGCTCTTACCTAAACAAAAGGCACAATCAACAAAAAGCTCAAATCCCCAGAAGATTTCCGCCTGATCAAGAGGCGCAACCAAACAAGAATCTCCCCAAGAGGATTTCTGCCTAATCAAGAGGCGCAACTAATAGAAATCAAAATCCCCAAAGGGTTCCTGCCTAAACAAGAGGCAACCAACAAAGAATCCCCGGCAAAGCCGGATGGCTAAACAAAAAAGCCAAAACAATGAAATCCCCGGTCAAGACCGGATGGCTAAAAGAAAAAGCCAAAATACAAAAATCCCTGGTAAAGCCGAATGGCTAAACAGAAAAGCCAACAATCAAGAATCACCGGCCAAGACCGGATGGCTAAAAGTCCAAAACAAAGAATCCCCGGCAAAAGCCGGATGGCTAAAACAAGAAAAGCCAAAATACAGAAATCCCTGGTAAAACCAGATGACTAAAACAGAAAAGTCAAAAAGAAAAATCAATTACTCCCAGAGACGCATGACCAAAAAAAAAAAGTAAGCCGTCAACTCATCTCCAAAAACAGATGATCATAGGATTGACTACAAAAAGTTCATCCTATAAGCCTTGCAAAAAAGGCTTATCATTCACACCGGGTGGGGGTGTGTACTCACCTAAGCCTTGTGAAAAAGGCTTATCATTCACACCGGGTGGGGGTGTGTACTCACCTAAGCCTCGTGAAAAAGGCTTATCATTCACACCGGGTGGGGGTGTGTACTCACCTAAACCTCGTGAAAAAGGTTTATCATTCACACCGGGTGGGGGTGTGTACTCACCTAAACCTTGTGAAAAAGGTTTATCATTCACACCGGGTGGGGGTGTGTACTCACCTAAACCTTGTGAAAAAGGTTTATCATTCACACCGGGTGGGGGTGTGTACTCACCTAAGCCTTGTGAAAAAGGCTTATCATTCACACCGGGTGGGGGTATGTACTCACCTAAACCTTGTGAAAAAGGTTTATCATTCACACCGGGTGGGGGTGTGTACTCACCTAAACCTTGTGAAAAAGGTTTATCATTCACACCGGGTGGGGGTGTGTACTCACCTAAACCTTGTGAAAAAGGCTTATCATTCACACCGGGTGGGGGTGTGTACTCACCTAAGCCTTGTGAAAAAGGCTTATCATTCACACCGGGTGGGGGTGTGTACTCACCTAAGCCTTGTGAAAAAGGTTTATCATTCACACCGGGTGGGGGTGTGTACTCACCTAAGCCTTGTGAAAAAGGCTTATCATTCACACCGGGTGGGGGTGTGTACTCACCTAAACCTTGTGAAAAAGGTTTATCATTCACACCGGGTGGGGGTGTGTACTCACCTAAACCTTGTGAAAAAGGTTTATCATTCACACCGGGTGGGGGTGTGTACTCACCTAAACCTTGTGAAAAAGGTTTATCATTCACACCAGGTGGGGGTGCGTACTCACCTAAGCCTTGAAGAATGAGGCTTATCATTCACACCGGGTGGGGGTATGTACTCACCTAAGCCTTGTGAAAAAGGTTTATCATTCACACCGGGTGGGGGTGTGTACTCACCTAAACCTTGTGAAAAAGGTTTATCATTCACACCAGGTGGGGGTGCGTACTCACCTAAGCCTTGAAGAATGAGGCTTATCATTCACACCGGGTGGGGGTATGTACTCACCTAAGCCTTGTGAAAAAGGTTTATCATTCACACCGGGTGGGGGTGTGTACTCACCTAAGCCTTGTGAAAAGGGCTTATCATTCACACCGGGTGGGGGTATGTACTCACCTAAGCCTTGTGAAAAAGGTTTATCATTCACACCGGGTGGGGGTGTGTACTGACCTAAGCCTTGTGAAAAAGGCTTATCATTCACACCGGGTGGGGGTGTGTACTCACCTAAGCCTTGTGAAAAAGGTTTATCATTCACACCGGGTGGGGGTGTGTACTCACCTAAACCTTGTGAAAAAGGTTTATCATTCACACCAGGTGGGGGTGCGTACTCACCTAAGCCTTGAAGAATGAGGCTTATCATTCACACCGGGTGAGGGTGCATACTCACCTAAGCCTTGAAGAATGAGGCTTATCATTCACACTGGGTGGGGGTGCATACTCACCTAAGCCTTGAAGAATGAGGCTTATCATTCACACCGGGTGAGGGTGCATACTCACCTAATCCTTGCAGAATGAGGCTTATCATTCACACCGGGTGGGGGTGTGTACTCACCTAAGCCTTGTGAAAAAGGTTTATCATTCACACCGGGTGGGGTGCGTACTCACCTAGGCCTTGTAGAACGAGGCTTATCAAAAATGCATCAGGTGGAGTAAAAATACTCACCGGGAGCATTGTAAAAAAATGGGTACAAAGACCCATCTTTTCGCGACCGCTCGCATAAACGTTTCAAGACGTCTTTAAGACGTCGAAAGGGACGGCGGCGACAGGATCCTGGAGGGACGGGCATCTCTTGTGATTCTGAAGCGTCCATCTCGTGGATGTCGAATGTCATAGCAAGGATGGGGTGTAGGACCCAGGAGGTGCCTTGATGGGTGAGCATGCCCATATGGACGAGCACCGAACCGTCTATGAGTTCCGGTCGCAGGGCAGCGGGGATGTCCTCTTCATCGGTGCATCCCCAGTACTCAGCTAGAGGGGTGATAAGAGGGCCTACCATGATTGATCTCGCAGGGCCTCGTGTCCCAGAGTCCTTCAGGGCCTTCAAGAAAAGGTAGTCAGGGTTGCATCGGATCCCTTGATGCATGCAGTAGATGACAAAGAGGTCCGCCTGAGTGACCTTGCCTTGACTTTCCTTTCGGCTATGAAGGGTGCCCGCTAGTAAATTATGACAAATGCGGAGAGGTGGGAGGAAGGCGGTCCCCTTAGGATTGGCGGGAACGTGCTGGGAGCCGGCGACCTCCTCCCATATCTGATTCGTGGTGAGGGTAGCTGGCCTTTCGCAGAATGCCCCTTGTATTCCGGTGTCTGGATCTCTGCGGGCTGGTGGAACCCCATGAGGACGTTGAAGTCATCTATGACGTTAGTCCGGTAAGCCCCATTCATCCAATAGGTGACTACTGGGACAGGCGGAAGCCCGGGGCTCATAGATGGTAGGTCTATGAGTGTGACCGAAGCAAGGAATTCCAGCGTAGCCGTGCGGTGGATGCGGGTAGGTGGATCTTTGAGCAGGAAGTCCCACCCTATACCTTGGATGTATCTCCTTCCATTATGATCCCAACCGAACATGGTTAGGATGCTGAAGTCCAGCCAGAGCATAGGGTGCCAAGCATACTGGCTGATATTGGCAAACCTAGCCTGGTGCTGCTCCGTTAGTTGAGTGGGAACCTGAGGAGGGGGGATGCTCCTTATGGGTCCCCGGGAGCGCTTCCGACGTGTAGATGACTCTCCACGATCCATCACTCAACAAAGAACACTCAAAATATGCAAATGGGAGGTGTAGGAGTGTAGACCCCAAATCTTGCCCGGCCTCATAATAAAGACCAAAAGACCTCCTTTTTGAAGATGGATAAAGCCTAAGAAGCCATTAGGAGAGACTATTAGGCCCCATACTAGGATAGGAGGGATTTTTCTGCATGTAAATAAGGATTTTTGCCTTTTAGGGTCGAGACCGTCA
Source organism: Sphenostylis stenocarpa (assembly GCA_963425845.1). NCBI lineage: Eukaryota > Viridiplantae > Streptophyta > Magnoliopsida > Fabales > Fabaceae > Sphenostylis > Sphenostylis stenocarpa. The sequence goes on from OY731398.1 coordinate 20,669,384, forward strand.
TCTCGGATTTGGGACCGTCGTCTCGCCTCGCGAAAGTGGCGAGACTGCCGTCTCGTTTGGCGAGACGGCCGTCTCGACCTTGTCAGACGAGACAGTCATCTCGACCTGACAGGCGCGAATCCCTATAAATAGTCGCGCCATTCCCCTCATTTCACACAATTCTTCCATTCTCTCTCTAGTCACTTCCTCAAATTCTCTTTCTAGAATCCCTCCGAAGCATTTTCGGAGTTTCTGAGAGTTTTCTAGAGTTTTTTATAGCGTTTTCGAGAGATTCCGGCACTGTAAAGAGTGAAGGGCTATCAAAAAGCACCCTCATTTTCAAAAAGTTAATAGAAACTTTGTCTCAGAGGTTTTTACGTTCTCCCTCTCTCTTTTATTGTTTTATTTTAATTATGCAATAGATATTAGGGTCATGTAGTCATAACTTTAAATTCCGCAAATAAAAGGTAAAAGCGTATTTTCACTGGTTTAATTATTTAAAAAATAACTGGCCTATCATAGGGAACCCGAAAGGGGCGTCGTAAGGGAACTAACACTTCCCTTACACGTAACTAACTCCCTTACCCAACTCTGGTTCTAATGACCAAAGTTGGTTTTTCGAAAACCAACGCCTTTTTACTCCTTTTCCGATGTTTCTGGTAAAAACATCGGTGGCGACTCCATAAGAACCCTTCAAAATTAGTTCTTGGATTAGCCCGATTATCGGACAATCCAAGAGCGCCTTTTCGAAAACCTCGCCCCTAGGTTCAGCCCGGTTATCGGACAACCTAAAGGCGTTGTAACCGTACCCATAAAAATGCGAAAATTGGAAAGTCGAAACCATCGCGTCGCTCCGATCGCCTCGTTTTGACGGCAGTGACAAATGGCGACTCCACTGGGGAAGCCTAGAGAGTTTATCCCATTTAGTGATGGGCCAGCTTAAAGTAAATAAACCAAGAAAATTATGCTTTTACCCTACCTTGTATTATAACATGCTTTAATGCTTGACTTTAATAACTGTTGCTTATTTATACTTACGCAATTGTTTGAAATACAAACTGTACACAAACCCTTGCACACTACAGTTCCCTCTATACCCCGGGGCAAGTGAGAAATCCATAGGGAGTGGGTGGCAGGTACGGTTCGCTGTAGTGATGGCCTTGTGCCCACCAGTGTGATCGGAAACCACCACTCAAGGTGATAAGCCTTAGCTTTGGTGAGAACAGTTAGAACCTACCTTCGCCAAAGCACTTTTCTGCAGGAAAACCCTACCTCGTGATTAAAACGACTTCTCACCTGTTCGTGGATGATCGAATTGTGTGTGCATCCGTTTGTTGCATTTGTTTGTTGCATAGCATAACCAAACAACAAAAAAATCACAAAAAAACATTTTTTTGCAATAAACGCCATTATCTCGGACAGTCTGCCTTTTAGCTAGCCTGGTTTCAGGTTCTTTGTAAGCTAAGTAGCCACGCAGTCCGACAGAAGAGATAAGGGACGCTAACTATTCTTTCGCATAAAGCCATTTTTTATCTCGAACAGTCTGCCTTTTAGCTAGCCTGGTTTCAGGTTCTTTGTAAGCTAAGTAGCCACACAGTCCGACAGAAGAGATAAAAGGCTAAAAAATGAGAACAAAAATAATAAAAAAAAGGTTAAAACTAGAAAATAAATCAATTGTTGACAAAGTCAAATAATTCGTATTACATCATATCATGAGTAAAGAAAAACCAAGAGAGAAAATAAAAAGTGAGAGCACATTTAGCATCATCTAAAGCAGAATCTCTCATACATATCCATGTTAGTCCAACACTCAGCATGCATTAATAAATTTCTTTCGGGCATTCTAGAAAGTGGTTGGTCCTCTTCCCATCCGAACTCGTGCACAAAAGGCCAGAGCAATGGAGAACCTAGAGGAGCAAAATCGTAAGCTCACTGCAGAGGTTAACACCCTCCGCGAGCAGATGGTTCAATTAATTGAGGTCATACATCAAGGGCAAAATAAGGGGGAAGCCCACGCAGAAAACGCCTCTCGCCATGAAGAAGAGGAAGAAGAGGAACACTTCTATGATGAAAAGGATGCTAAGACTGTACGCATCCTCACCCCAGAGGTTTCTAAGCAGCATATATCCGCCTTAGAAGAAAGGCTGAAGGCGGTGGAGGGGCACAATTTCGACGTCAAGGAGTTGGCGGATATGTTCCTGGTGAAGAATATTCATTTCCCTCCCAAGTTCAAAGTCCCGGACTTCCCCAAGTACGCCGGGCTAACCTGCCCCAAGAACCATCTTACGATGTATTGTCGTAAGATGGCCGCACACGCTGAGAATGAAAAGCTACTGATACACTGCTTCTAGGAGAGTCTGGCCTACACAGCTCTCAATTGGTACATGCAGTTAGAAAGAGGGCAGGTTCAAAACTGTAAACAATTGGCCGACGCTTTCCTTTGTCGTTACCGATACAATATCGATCTGACCCTTGACAGGTCAGATCTCAGGACCCTAAAAAAAAGGGACGACGAATCGTTCAAAGCGTACGCCCAAAGGTGGAGGGAAATGGCCGCCCAAATAGAGTCTCCACTAACATATAAGGAGACAGTGGCTATGTTCATAGATTCACTAACTGGAGCGTACTACGATAAGGCAATAGCCAGCACCTCCAATCTTTTTTTGGACATAGTCACTATAGGAGAGAGAGTGGAGTAGGGGTTGAGGAGCGGGAAAATAGCACGACCTTCTTCTTCCAGTACTTCGTTCAAGAAACCCTTCAAAAAGAAGGAAGAGGCCGTACACGCCATCAATTTTGCAACCCCTTCCTCCACTCCTCAAACGGAGAGACAGTCACGAAGAAAGGAGAGGAAGTTCACCCCTATCCCCACCTCGTACGCAAAGCTGCTGCCCCAGTTATTACAGGCCAACCTTCTAGCCCGTGTTCCTCCAAAGAAAATGGAGCCTCCCTACCCCGAGTGGTATAAGCCCAACGAAAAATGTAGCTACCACTCGGACGCACCTAGGCATTCAACGGACAACTGTTTGACCTTAAAATATAAGGTCCAGGAACTAATTGATGTCGGTTGGATAACCTTTGATGCCTCTGCTTCTGATGTTAACGCCAAACCTCTGGCTAAGCCAGAATAGCAGAGAGGGAGGACTGGGAGGATCAGCCCCTAGGGTGTTATTTTTTAAGCTTTTTTCGTGTATCTCCTGCGGTCCCCGCCCGCGACTGCAGGAACTCTGATTAAAAAGGCTTGTACATACGTTTTTTAATACACGAGGCATTTTCTTGTCATATCCATTTCATTCTTTTCCCTCTTTTATTTATTATTCTTTCAAAGATAATTGAATAATAAAATCTATGACTAAAATAGAACCTAAAACACATCATGTCTGTGATCGATGAATCTCTGTGGACCCCGGAAGCCAAGAGCGAATGGGTTGAGTCCGACAGTGAGCAGGAGACCATTTCTCCGGACATGCAAAGAATGCTTGAAAAAGAAGCACTTATTATACAACCGCATCAAGAAGAAATAGAAACTGTTAATTTGGGAGAAGGGGATAATGAGAAAAAGATAAACATCGGCACCCAGATAGAAAGTAGCATAAAAAAGGGATTGATACGGCTTCTAAAGGAATATATAGATGTATTCGCCTGGTCTTATCATGACATGCCCGGGCTCGACACGAGTATAGTGGAGCATAGATTGCCATTGAAAGAAGGGTTCCGACCCGTAAAGCAAAAGCTCAGAAGAATCAAACCCGACTGGTCCTTAATGATAAAAGAAGAGGTACAAAGACAATTGGACGCCAATTTCCTAGTATTTTCCAAATACCCAGAATGGTTGGCCAACATAGTACCCGTCATCAAAAAGACTGGGAAGGTCAGGGTATGTGTGGATTATAGGGACCTCAATCGAGCAAGTCCAAAAGATGACTTTTCCCTACCACATATAGACACGCTAGTAGACCATACCGCTACCAACACACTTTACTCCTTCATGGACAGATACGCAGGGTATAACCAAATTAAACTGGCCATCGAGGACAGAGAAAAAACCTCCTTCATCACACCATGGGGCACCTTTTGCTACCGTGTAATGCCTTTTGGACTCAAGAATGCGGGGGCTACTTATCAAAGGGCTATGGTCACACTGTTCCATGACATGATCCACAAAGAAATAGAGGTATATGTGGATGACATGATTGCCAAGTCCAGAAATGAGATGGACCACATTCAATACCTCAAAAAGTTGTTTGACCGACTTCGGAAGTATCAACTTAAACTAAACCCGGCAAAATGTACTTTCGAAGTACGTTCAGGAAAACTATTGGGGTTCATTGTCAGCAAAAGAGGAATTGAAGTGGATCCCGACAAAACCAAGACAATTTTGGAAATGCCCCCACCAAGCACGGAAAAGGAGGTCAGAGGTTTTCTAGGCCGGATTAACTACATTGCCCATTTCATCGCGCAGTTGACGGATAAATGTATACCCATCTTTAAACTGTTGCGCAAAACTCAACCAACGGTATGGAATGAAGAATGTCAACAAGCATTTGATAAAATCAAAACATGCTTAACAAATCCGCCAGTATTAGTACCACCTGTTAAAGGAAAACCTCTGATCCTATACTTGTCAAAACTTGAAGAGTCCATGGGATGCGTGTTTGGTCAACAAGATGAAACTGGGAAGAAGGAGCGAGCCATTTACTATCTTAGCAAAAATTTCTTAGACTATGAAACCCGTTATACACCATTCGAAAAGACCTGTTGCGCATTGGTGTGGGTCACTCAGCGTCTCCGTCAATATATGGCTCGGCATACAATGTGGCTGGTCTCCAAAATGGACCCAATCAAGTATCTCTTCGAGAAGCCCATTCTGACCGGAAGAATAGTTAGGTGGCAAGTGCTCCTTTTAGAATTTGACATCATTGATGTCACCCAGAAAGCTATCAAAGGTAGCCCCCTAGCAGACTATCTAGCCCATGGATCAACGGATGAATATCAGTCCCTACAAGACGACTTTCCCGATGAGCATATCATGCATATTGAACACGAAGAGACCAAAGAAGAGGCATGGACCATGTTCTTCGATGGGGCCTCAAACATGCTTGGACACGGGATAGGAGCTATTTTGATATCCCCTGAAAAGAAACACATCCCTGTAACGGTCAGGCTTAATTTTGACTGTACCAACAACATGGTCGAATACGAAGCAAGCGCGCTAGGGATCCAAGCAGCTTTAGATCATGGGGTTACTAAACTCAAAGTCTTCGGTGATTCATCCCTTGTCATCTACCAACTTAAAGGTGAATGGGAAACCCGCAACTCTAAATTAATCTCATATCTAGAGCACATCCGAGATTTAGTCTCAAGAATGGAAAGCGTCACCTTCCAGTATATTCCTCGGGAAGACAATCAATTTGCTGACGCCCTCGCCACTCTATCATCCATGTTTTCTTTGGGTCAAAAACATGAGATATCAATCATCCAAATTAAGTTGCATGACAAACAAGCTTTTTGTATGGCAGTAAATGGTGAGCGCGACCAAAATCCCTGGTATCATGACATCAAACAATATCTCATGAGGGGCGAATATCCCGAAGGAATTAATGACAATGATAAACGAACCATTCGTAAAAGGGTCGTAGGGTTTACGTTGATTGAAGGAACCCTCTACAAAAGGAGTCTCGATTCCACTCTTTTCAGGTGTGTGGACCAAGAAGAAGCCCAAACCTTGATAAGATAAATCCACAAAGGAGCTTTTGGGACCCACGCACCTGGGCATGTCATGGCAAAGAAGATTTTAAGGGCAGGATACTTTTGGTCCACAATGGAAGCTGATTGTCATCAGTATGCTAAAAAGTGTCACAAGTGCCAAATCTACGCCGATAACATCCACGTGCCGCCCGCACCTCTCAGTACCCTGGCTACACCATGGCCATTCTCTATGTGGGGCATGGACGTCATCGGACCTATTGAGCCTAAAGCATCCAATGGTCATCGCTTTATCTTGGTAGCCATTGACTATTTCACCAAATGGGTTGAGGTAGCATCGTATGTGCACGTGACTCGGAAAGTGGTGACCACCTTCATCAAGAAAAATATTATATGTCGGTACGGCATTCCCCATAAGCTCATTACTGATAATGGGACCAATCTCAATAATAAAATGATGGAGGAACTATGTCAAGACTTCAAAATTCAACACCACAATTCTTCTCCGTACCGACCAAAGATGAACGGTGCAGTAGAGGCAGCCAATAAGAATATTAAGAAAATTATCCAGAAGATGGTAGTAACCTACAAAGATTGGCATGAAATGCTTCCCTTCGCCTTACACGGCTACCGAACGTCAGTACGAACCTCCACAGGGGCTACTCCATTTTCCCTCGTGTACAGAATGGAGGTCGTACTACTAGTAGAGGTTGAAATACCCTCCCTGCGAGTTGTTATGGAAGCAAAATTAACAGAAGCCGAATGGGTCCAAAGCCGATACGATCAACTGAACCTAATCGAAGAAAAGCAGCTGGACGCCATATGTCGGGGGCAAGTTTATCAAAAGAAGATCAAGAAAGCCTATGACAAGAAAATCAATCCCCGCACCTTCTGAGAAGGGGATCTAGTAGTAAAGAAACTGCTTCCAGCACAGAAAGACAAAATTGGGAAATGGACAACAAACTATGAAGGACCCTTCATGGTCAAGCGAGCCTTCTCAGGGGGAGCCCTCATCCTCACCAACATGGATGGAGAAGAGCTCCGACATCCTGTCAACTCGGACGCGGTGAAAAAATATTACGCCTGAAGACATTGCTCATGACCCGTCAGGATGAAAACTCGCAAAGAGCGTCCTGGGGAAAAGATAGGGTCCGCATTCCTCGCTAGGATACGGCCTAGGCAAAAATTAGAGGTTTAAAAAAAAAAAACAACAAAAAGGAGCAATAATTACCTGAGCCGAAAACCGCAAAGGCGACTAAGGTAACACTTTCACAGAAGCAAGCAGACTTCGCATAGTCTTCACTCCGAGTTCGAGCATCTCAATTGAAGTGACCAGGAAAAACAGAGAAACAAAAATCATGGGCATGATTGATGTATCCTAGACAGCTTAGCCAACCTTGGCCAGCCTTGCTTACAAATTCCTTTGTAAATCCTCCTGTAAAAATAGATCATTTGGTTATATCAATAAAAATTATATTTTCTTCTCTTTACCTACTTATGGGAATGTCTTTGTATTAACGAAATATGAGCATGCATAAAACGAACAATACGAGAAAGCATAAGAAAAACAAGACAAACAGCGCCGACCAGGGCCATCCCAAGCAAAAAATACAGGGTAGCCTGCTAGATCGAAAACCCGCAAAGGGCGGTCTAGGCAAAAGTTAAGGCCTTCATAAAAAGAAAAAGATCACCGAAATATCTTAGGCAAGAATTAAGCCCGTTAGATCGAAAACCCGCAAAGGACGGTCTAGGCAAAAGATAGGGCTAAAACAAAAATTCAAAAGAATAGTCACGAAAGAACAGAAAAGTACCGGTCACTTTCTAGATGCCCCCAACTAAAATAGATTGCATCAAAAGCATCCACGCACAAGTAGTTGCACGAAAAGGACTTTGCCAGAATCAAAACAAACAAATATACTTCAGATAAATAAAAGACCAAAAAGACATTCATATAAAAAGATCAGCTTCATGCTTGCATACGAAAATAGGGAGCACTCAGGGGTATCCCGGAAAGACCTTGTCAATTATGTATCCCCAAAACAAACAACAATTTTCGACGACCAAGCAGAAGTCGAACAATAGACTACCCGACCAACCAACAAGATTCGGGTGATCACCATCAAAAAGATCAAAAGCAAAGAATCCCCAACAATCAACAAGGCTGGATGAACACTACAAAATCCCCGACACAGATCGGATAAATCCCAGAAGACGAGAGAACACATCTCAACACTGGCGCATGAGCTAGAGCAGTAAGTCACCACCACAACTAAAGGATCAGCTACTGCAAGAAGGAGCATCCGGAGGCATAACACCAGATGAGGGTGTATACTCATCAGGCCTTACAAAAGGCGGCTTACCAGACGGGGGTTCATACTCGTCAAACACCAGATGGGGGTGTATACTCATCAGGCCATACAAAAGAGGGCTTACCGGGCAAGGGTTCATACTCATCAAACCAGATGGGGGTTCATACTCATCAGCCAAAGGGATCAGCTACCGCCAGAAAAAGCATCTTGGAAGCACACCTTTTCCCCAGAAGATCAACCGCCGCAAGACGGGACATCTGAAGGACAACCGGGGAAGAGGGTCAACTCCTTTACCCTCCAGTCGATATCCTTGGCACAACAGGCCAGCAGTCGACTAGTCGGGTAAAGGGGGGGCATCTGTAGACCCCAAATCTTGCCCGACCTCATAATAAAGACCAGAAGACCTCCTTTTTGAAGATGGATAAAGCCTAAGAAGCCATTAGGAGAGACTATTAGGCCCCATACTAGGATAGGAGGGATTTTCTGCATGTAAATAAGGATTTTCGCCTTTTAGGGTCGAGACCGCCATCTCGAATTCGGGACCGCCGTCTCGCCTCACGAAAGTGGCAAGACCGTCATCTCGTTTGGCGAGACCACCGTCTTGAATGGCGAGACGGCCGTCTCGACCTTGTCAGACGAGACGGTCATCTCGACCTGACAGGCGCGAATCCCTATAAATAGCTATGTCATTCCCCTCATTTCACACAGTTCTTCCATTCTCTCTCTAGTCACTTCCTCAAATTCTCTTTCTAGAATCCCTCCGAAGCATTTTCGGAGTTTCTGAGAGTTTTCTAGAGTTTTTTATAGCGTTTTTGAGAGATTCTGGCGCTGTAAAGAGTGAAGGGCTGCCAAAAAGCACCATCATTTTCAAAAAGTTAATAGAAAGCTTGCCTCAGAGGTTTTTACGTGTTAGAAAAGTAGGCTGAGATCAAGAGGGGGGGTGAATTGATCTTTAAAAGTTTTTCGCAAATTACAGATTATCTAATTCAAAAATTAAGATTTCAGATATGTTCTTGAATTACAAAGCAATCAAACAATATAAATGCAGCGACAGAATTAAAATAGAGAAAGGTTAAGAAAGATATCACTGGTGTTTTATACTGGTTCACCCAATACCAGTGCTACGTCCAGTCTCCAGCCAAATTCCAGCTGGGTTCCACTAGATCAAATGTTTTACAGATTTACAATCTTACACTTAATCTACCACAAGAACCAAATTCCAGTTCCTGCACTCAACCTCTCACCAAGAACCAAATTCCAGTTCTTGATAACCTCTACAACCAAATTCCAGCTGCAGAGAAACCAGTGCTCACAATTCCAGGCACCAACACCTAACCTTTCACCAAGAACCAAATTCCAGTTCTTGACAACCTCTACAACCAAATTCCAGCTGCAGAGAAACCAATGCCCAAATTCCAGGCACCAAACAATACAAAAAGAATGTAAAGAAATGAAAAAGAAGAAACTAGAATGCTCAAACCAGTTTATGCAATTCTGCTGTAAGTGTTTCTTCTTCAAAATAAATCAAGTTGCCTCAAGAAAGATTTTCAAAGAACTTCTCAAAAACTGACGCGAATCTTTCTTGGAAAGAGTGCTAAAGTTTGCTTGATTGATTGCTCAAGGATGTGTAAAAACTGATGTTCAAAGTATTTTTAAAAAGTTCAAGCCAAACTGTTTTTATAGAAGATTTTCAAAACTGCTGGTTTAATCAATCTGTTAAAATAATCTTTTAATCTGTTAAAAGTGCGGTTTTAATCTGTTAAAACTTCTTTTAATCCATTAATACGTTCTTGATTCTTTAACAGATTTGTTTTAACCGATACGACAACGTTTATATCAATTAAAACACTTTCCAAAAAATCTTCTAAGTTGATTTAATCGATTGTTTCGCAATTCAATCGATTGAAATACTGCAAAACTTTCTTGTAAAACTTTTCAAGTTATTTTAACTGATAAAAATAAGTTTTAATCAATTAAAATGTTGTGTAGAAAATTTCTAAGTTGTTTTAATCGATTGAAACGAGATTTAATCGATTAAAAGAGTTCTGATCGGTCATAACCAAATTCTGATCGATCATAACTGATTCTGATCGGTCAAAATTGCATTCTGATCGATCATCCTGAACCCTTAAGTGGTTTTAATCGATTGAAACGTGTTTTAATCAATTAAAAAAGTTCTGATCGGTCATAACTCAATTCTGATCGATCATATCTGATTCTGATCGGTCATAATTGTATTCTGATCGATCATCCTGAACTCCAAGTGGTTTTAATCGATTAAAATCAAGTTGTATCGATTAAAAAACTGCAAATACACTTCTCTGAACATTCTAAGTGATTTTAATCGGTTATTTCAAAACTGTATTAGTTAAAAACTTGTTTAAGAAAGCTTTTGTCAAAATACTTTGTTTTTAATTGTTTAAAACATTTTTAGAGGCATTTTGCAAAATCTTTTAAGTGAAGAAACCTCATGCAGCAGAAAAGATAAAATGATTATACCTAAGCATAGCTGCGGACACACTAAATTTTCTACTCTTCTATCTTCGTGACTTTTGTCCACTGTAAAGTTGCTTTTGACTTCATCTTTGACTTCATCAAATCAATGAGATCTTTGCCAAAGTATTTCAATAAGATCTTCATCACTTTCAGTCTCCCCCTATTTGATGAAGACAAACACCACTTTTGAAAAAATAACTCTGCAAAAGAAGTCACTTGATAATACAGATTTAGTGAGTAATCAAAAATGAATTATCTTCCTATTTCTCCCCCTAAATTGTTGCTCCCCCTAAATTAATAGTTATTTTTCCCTTTAAATTGATCAAAAGTAAAAGCAACTATTTCTCCCCCTTTTGACTTCATCAAAAAATAGGGAATAGAAGAGAAACAATGCATAGGTATGTATTGAAAAGATTTTGAAAATAGAAAAAAATGAAAAATACGATACTTTACTCATGTAAAGATCAATCAAAGTTGATTCAAACTTATCTTCATTAACACGTTTGTAATGAATACAATTAATACGTGTAAAGATAAGGGAATCACGCTTTAGTAGCATGTTACAGGAACAACCATTAACTAAAGCCTTTAATTTTTCTTTCCGAATAAAAATCGATTAAAAACGAGGATAAAATCAATTAAAAAGTTCATGTTTAATGATTTTAATCGATTGAAATAAAGGTTTAATCGATTAATCTAGTCAAGGATTTTGAAAGTATGAAACATAAGTGCATTTAATCGATTATTTTGACATTTAATCGATTAAAACAGTAAGGAAAAATGTTGTATAAATTCTTTTAATCGATTTAAAAGATTTTTTATTGAATAAAACACTCAGTTTTGAAAACTAAGTAAGATTTGATGCGAATTTATCATGCCTAATCTAGTGGATATTTTGTAAAACTTATCAGCTAGAAGGATGTTTAACAATAATATCAACTACATCAATTAAATTTTAACTAATAGATCCATCAAAATCAGAATAAAATCTTATTTAGCTAATTTAACTGATGTAAGCTAGTTTATAAAGATTTTAATCGATTAATTCCATTTTGTATCAGCTAAAACTCTCAGGGATCTATGTTGAATTCTATCTATGCTAGTTTGATTCGAATTAAACCTACATTATATTAATTCAAAGCTAGAGAGATTGTGCCTGGTATATAACCAGTAATATTACAGACCCAGAAATTTAAAATAAGCATCAAAAGAAATAAGAAATAAAAGATAAGATAAGAATGGACCCTTTTAATCCATAAATTCAATTATCCCAGTTGGCTTGATTCCACAATAACATCTGAAACTCCTTTAGAATCATTGAAAGATCCTCTTGTTGGTTTGTTGTTAAGGATGTCATATCATTAGTAAAAAATTTATCCCTGTACTGCCAAACATACCCTGTGCCAATTTTAGCTTTCCATTCAATTCTTGAATTTCTATCTCAGATTTGTCTCCTTACAGTATCACCTTGTGATCTTTGATGATTAAAACGAATTATCAAAGTTGCACAATTCCAATGAATTTTACCAAGAGTCTTGAACCAAAACATGCCCAAAATTATTCCAAATGTATACCAAGAAATTTAATGTAAACGTGTGTTCATTGAATCTACAGGTTATCTGTTCACACTTCCTAGTAATCAACAACTTATTATTAGAAGCCACCATCACTGAAAAATTCTTGATAAACTATGTTTTCAGTCCCAACAACTTGACCCATTTGTCACTAATGAAATTATGTGAACTCCTAGTGTCCATAAGAAAAGGAACAGTCTACTTCTTGATAATTCCTTTGATTTGCAATGTATTACCACCCAACATTCCATGTAAAGTATTAAGAGAAATGTAGACATCTGCAGCTTGAATTATGTTTATGTTGATCTAATTTGTCACCACATAACCTTTCGAATCGGTAGTTGTTGAAACAAACACCTAAAGCTTCAAACTGGTTGTAGAATGACCGGAGTTGACCATGTTCTTGTATATCTTGTTTGTGTTTCCGAATTGGACTCTTGTTTGCAGTGAAGTCTTGCAAGATGCATACCTTCTTGCAGAGACTGTGGTTTATGAATTCTCACAGATTTTTCCAGTTTAGTTTTCATACCAAATAATCTCCCAAATCTTCCTCTTGTTACAATCTTACTAATTCAACAATATCCTTAAAAGCACGATCATCAAATTGATATGACATATCTTGTGAAATTTGTTCCCAAGATTTATTCTTGAAACTGGGTTGATGCATGCAATGTCGCTGCCATGAAAAAAACCTTTCCATCCATGGATAACAACAATAACTTTCCCACATTATGCCATTAGTCTAGTTTCCAATTCAAAGATTTTTTCAGCCTTCGCTTTCCAATCATGAGAATTTGTGCCATTGAAAGGAAATTGGATATGGGCACGCCCCATAACAGACTACACGAATTTAGACATGTCCGAAACTCATTTGACATTTTTCATGATTGTCTTGCCGCTATTCATGACTGAAAGAAACTAAATTCTCTAATGTATATTATAGTGAAACCAAGGATTTCTTTGTTGCATCTGATCATGTTTGCAGCAGAGATTTGAGAGGAGATTTTTAAAATATGAAAACAGAAGAAAGATGATAAGTTGAGAAATGATAAGTTCAGAACCTGGTTTGATGAAGAAACGGATTTCAAGTTTTTGAAATTCAAAGAGACAAAACTGCAATGCTTCAGCTTTAACTGCAATTGTCCCCTTTACCAAAGACAGAGGCACAAATTTCTGGACGTTGAGCACATCAACTATTTTGTTCTTGGAAATATGTTTGACTCGATCAAAGAAAAAAAATTATGCAGATTTTGAATACCATAAAAATTTGGGATTTTGAATTTGGTTTGCTTACCAATCTTTAATTGGATGTTGTGAAACTAATTTTCAGAAACAAATTAATCGATTAACCAACTAATTAACCTATTAAGTTGATCTTTAATACTAGGTTTGAAAATGATACAGTGAAATAATCGATTAATTCATAAAGTAATCGATTAGTCTTATACAGGATGAAATTTATAAAATGATAACAGAATTTAAATCGATTAAAACGAAAAGGAATCGATTAAATTTTACATCTTAGTATTTTTAGTTGATATAAATTCTTTTTAATCGATTAAAACAGCAAAACTCAAATCCTGAGAACATTTCAATCGATTAATTCGACATTTCAATCGATTAAAATGGTACGGACAGATTTTCTGATATCCTCTGTAAGTTATTTTAATCGATTAATACTGTTTTATATCAATTAAAACAATCAGTTTATGAAAAAAAAACCTGATTCGCTGTTTTGAACTCCAAGGGATTCCCAGATTTTGTTCCTGCAAAACAAATTTAGCATGTTTCTGGTACCCTTTATAGTTACTGGGTCCACTTAGGTTATTTGAAATGAATTAATTTTTGGAATCCACTTCATTCTACCTTTAGGAATAGCATACTTTTTAATTCTACAATATTTTACTGAATGACCTCTTTTCATGCAGTAAAAACATTTTATCACAGAGTATGATTTCCTATTTACATTTGTTTTTCGGAATTTCATCCTAGATTTAAATCCTATGCCAGATTTGTCAAAAATTAGTTTTTGTGACCCAAGTAAAATGTCAAGATTAGCTTGACCTTGTGTAAATCTTGAAACGGTTTGTGATAAAAAATCAAATTTCTTTTGTAATTCTGAACAGTTATTACAGGATTTATTACATGCACAATCAGAATTATCATGAATTAATTTTAAGAAATCACAATCAGTTTCATCTTCAAGTATTCTTTTTTCAAGAGAGTCTACTTTATTTATTAACCAATTATTTAGTCCTTTTAGCCTATCATTTTCTTTTTGTAGTTTCTTAGCCTTTTCATGCATTTCATTAAATGCTTCTTGTAATGAATCATAATTCACTAAATTTGAAGAAGAACTAGAACTTACACTGCTGGATTGAGGATTTTGACTTTCCATTAGACATAAGTTGGCTTCTTCATTATCAGAATTGTCTGTTGATGAAGAGTCATTGTCATCCCATGCTATATAGGCTCTTCTTTTGACTTTCTCTTCTTTCTTGTCATTATGTTTGTTCTTTTCGGGCACTCCATCCTTACATGGCCCCGCTTACCACAACCATAGCATTTAAAGTTAGAAGAATCAGCTTTTTTCTCATACCTTTTATGTTTTTCCTTGTATTGAATCTTTTTCTTGAGAAACTTGTTGAATTTCCCGACAAGCAGTCCAAGGTTCTCACTTTCCTCCTCTCGATTCTTGATTTTTTTCTTCAACTTTAAGTGCTATACTTCGCTTTTCTTCTCGGAGACTTCTTGTTCATTAAATCTCGTTGATTTCCATTTCATGTTCTCTCGAGTTTGCCAAACAGAGAAGTTGTTGTCATTACGGAAAGATCTTTTGACTACGAAATTGTTGTGACATTTGGTCGCCAAGACCTCGCTTCAAGACTTTAATATTTAATTCTTCTTTATCAAAGGTCTTACCTAGGCCCATTAGATGATTAATGATGTGAGTGAATCGCTTCTGCACATCTGCAATGCTTTCACCAGTTTGCATTTTGAACAGCTCATATTCTCTTATGAGAGTATGCTTTCTCGGCTCTTTTTACATCCGATGTCCCTTCATGAGTAACCTCAAGAACATCCCACATCTCCTTGGCAGATTTGCATTGGGAGACCCCGAAAAACTCATCCATGTTAAGTGCGAAGTAATTATATTTTTAGCGAGTGCAATCATTTTGAACTTTTTTCTTTTCCTCATCATTTAAATTGGACCATTCTTTTTACGTAATTAAAGGGCCATTAGCAATTACATCCCAAACATTTCTATCAATAGACTCAATAAAGATCTTCATCCTAATTTTCCAAAAAGGATAATTTGTTTCACAAAACAGTGGAGGTCTGTTAATAGAAGCTCCCTCAGAAAATGGTAATCTGTTTTCAGCCATGGATCGAAGAACTTGAATAACTCTCAAGAACCTCGTTCTGATACCAATTGTTAGAAAAGTAGGCTGAGATCAAGAGGGGGGTGAATTGATCTTTAAAAGTTTTTCGCAAATTACAGATTATCTAATTCAAAAATTAAGATTTCAGATCTGTTCTTGAATTACAAAGCAATCAAACAATATAAATGCAGCGACAGAATTAAAATAGAGAAAGGTTAAGAAAGATATCACCGGTGTTTTATACTGGTTCACCCAATACCAGTGCTACGTCCAGTCTCCAGCCAAATTCCAGCTGGGTTCCACTAGATCAAATGTTTTACAGATTTACAATCTTACACTTAATCTACCACAAGAACCAAATTCCAGTTCCTGCACTCAACCTCTCACCAAGAACCAAATTCCAGTTCTTGATAACCTCTACAACCAAATTCCAGCTGCAGAGAAACCAGTGCCCACAATTCCAGGCACCAACACCTAACCTTTCACCAAGAACCAAATTCCAGTTCTTGACAACCTCTACAACCAAATTCTAGCTGCAGAGAAACCAGTGCCCAAATTCCAGGCACCAAACAATACAAAAAGAATGTAAAGAAATGAAAAAGAAGAAACTAGAATGCTCAAACCAGTTTATGCAATTCTGCTGTAAGTGTTTCTTCTTCAAAAGAAATCAAGTTGCCTCAAGAAAGATTTTCAAAGAACTTCTCAAAAACTGACGCGAATCTTTCTTGAAAAGAGTGCTAAAGTTTTCTTGATTGATTGCTCAAGGATGTGTAAAAACTGATGTTCAATGTATTTTTAAAAAGTTCAAGCCAAACTGTTTTTATTGAAGATTTTCAAAACTGCTGGTTTAATCAATCTGTTAAAATAATCTTTTAATCTGTTAAAAGTGCAGTTTTAATCTGTTAAAACTTCTTTTAATCCATTAATACGTTCTTGATTCTTTAACAGATTTGTTTTAACTGATACGACAACGTTTATATCAATTAAAACACTTTCCAAAAAATCTTCTAAGTTGATTTAATTGATTGTTTCGCGATTCAATCGATTGAAATACTGCAAAACTTTCTTGTAAAACTTTTCAAGTTATTTTAACTGATAAAAATAAGCTTTAATCGATTAAAATGCTATGTAGAAAATTTCTAAGTTGTTTTAATCGATTGAAACGAGATTTAATCGATTAAAAGAGTTCTGATCGGTCATAACCAAATTCTGATCGATCATAACTGATTCTGATCGGTCATAATTGCATTCTGATCGATCAACCTGAACCCTTAAGTGGTTTTAATCGATTGAAACGTGTTTTAATCGATTAAAAAAGTTCTGATCGGTCATAACTCAATTCTGATCGATCATATCTGATTCTGATCGGTCATAATTGTATTCTGATCGATCATCCTAAACTCCAAGTGGTTTTAATCTATTAAAATCAAGTTGTATCGATTAAAATACTGCAAATACACTTCTCCGAACATTCTAAGTGATTTTAATCGGTTATTTCAAAACTGTATTAGTTAAAAACTTATTTAAGAAAGCTTTTGTCAAAATACTTTGTTTTTAATTGTTTAAAACATTTTTAGAGGCATTTTGCAAAATCTTTTAAGTGAAGAAACCTCATGCAGCAGAAAAGATAAAATGATTATACCTAAGCATAGCTGCGGACACACTAACTTTTCTACTCTTCTATCTTAGTGACTTTTGTCCACTGTAAAGTTGCTTTTGACTTCATCTTTGACTTCATCAAATCAATGAGATCTTTGCCAAAGTATTTCAATAAGATCTTCATCACTTTCATTACGTTCTCCCTCTCTCTTTTATTGTTTTATTTTAATTATGCAATAGATATTAGGGCCATGTAGTCATAACTTTAAATTCCGCAAATAAAGGGTAAAAGCGTATTTTCACCGGTTTAATTATTTAAAATAGCTGGCCTATCATAGGGAACCCGACAGGGGCATCGTAAGGGAACTAACACTTCCCTTACACGTAACTAACTCCCTTACCCAACTCTGGTTCTAATGACCAAAGTTGGTTTTTCGAAAACCAACGCCTTTTTTACTCCTTTTCTGATGTTTCCGGTAAAAACATCGGTGGCGACTCATTAAGAACCCTTCAAAATTAGTTCTTGGATTAGCCCAGTTATCGGACAATCCAAGAGCGCCTTTTCGAAAACCTCGCCCCTAGGTTCAGCCCGGTTATCAGACAACCTAAAGGCGTTGTAACCGCACCCATAAAAATGCGAAAATTGGAAAGTCGAAACCATCGCGTCGCTCCGACCGCCTCGTTTTGACGGCGGTGACAAGGAGGAAGGGAGAATGCAAGAATGAGGTGTCATGAGCCATTTGGGGCGCCCAAATTTATAGGCAAAAAAAACAGGGGCGGACGGCCGTCTGCTCTAAGTGGACGGTCATCTGCCCCTAACGGTCGCCCATGGACGACCGTTTGGCTAGGGTGGACGGTTGTTTGCCCCCAACGGAAACCTCTGGACGGCCATCTGCTCAAAGTGGACGGCCATCTAGTCCCAACGGCCACCTCTGGACGGCCAAACGCCTTAAACGAACGACCATCTGCTCCTTTTTTTTTCATTTATTATTTTTGACGGAAATAGGACCTTGTTCATCAACATTTATGCATGTAATGTTCATGATATGCAACTTATAATGCTATTTCAGTTAATTACTTTCAGAAAAGTTAACTGATGTACTCCTGACGGTGAGATTCTTCTGGTGCTACCTTCAGCTGTACCATTTCTGCCGTTTTGGATTTTCCTTAACCGAAGAATGATCGTGTTGAAGAGCTATTTCGTCATACTAGTGTGCTTCTTCCTTTTTTTTTTGGAATTTCAATCCTCCTATTGATTACTATGTTTCCACATTACCCGATTAATCGCTAGAATATCATAGTGATAAGGGTCAAGAGAAAAGAAGGAAGAGGATGATTAAATCAAAGGTTTGTGTTTTTAGAGGGGATTTCTTGAAACCAATGGTATCTGTAAGCATGGCTAGCCAGGGTTAGTCAAACTGTTTAGGCTTAGCTTAAACAAACGTTTGTTTGCGGGGTTGCGTCTTTACTTGGTGAGCTTTGCGGCGCTTATTAAGACTGATTGTCTTTCCTAGACCGCCCTTCGGGTTTTCAATCTAGGATGTTGAGTTTCGTCCTAAATTTTGTCGGGGTTTCTTTTTATTATGCTTTAGAAACTCTAATGGACCCTGCTTTGTAATCTTATCTTTTGCCTAGGCTACCCTAAATTATTGGTCGGGTTTCCTAGCGGGTTGACCCTAACTTTTGCGTAGCGCCCTTTTGTGGGTTTCCTACTAGGTTAGATGCCCTTTCTTTTTGGCCTTTGGCTTTTATGGGCTTTCTTATTATTTTCCCAACATTGGCAAAACACGGTTTCACTATGATGGGGTAAAACCTTACTTGTGTTCCTAATCAATCAGTGATGGTTTAATTTGTTTCTTTACTGACGGTGCGCTTTCAGATTTTTAGACGCCTTTTAGAAACGTTTGCTTAAGCGTGGTTATTAATGAGGCTCAGACATGAATAGTAAAAAAAGAAACAGATAGTAAGAAATATATTCTTGTATGATTAAAAGGGTAATATGTGCCCTGAAAATGCCTGAGGGTCGGGCTTGAAAGTAATGAAGATCTTATTGAATTACCTTGGCAAAGATCTTGTTGATTTGATGAAGTCAAGAATGAAGTCAAAGGCTACTTTGTCGCAGTCAAAGGTCACTTGGATAAAAGAGTAGAAGGATTAGTGTGTCTGTAACTCCGCTTAGGTATAATCATTTTTATCTTTCTGCTACATGAGGTTTCTTCATTTAAAAGATTTTGCAAATGCTTCTAAAAAATGTTTTAAGGGTTAAAAACAAAGCATTTTGACAAAAGCTTTTTTAATCAACTATTTTAACTAATAGAATATAATTTTTATCAACTAAAATGTTCTTCACACTTTTATAACAGGGTTTTAACTAATATAACTTCGAAATAACCGATTGTTTTCATTAAAGGAAGTTTTGAAAACCTTCAGTCAGTATTTTAACTGATACAGTTTTGAAATAACCGATTAAAATCACTTAAAATGTTCGAGAAGTGTTCTGGCAGTATTTTAATCGATACAACTTCGAAATAATTGATTAAAACCACTCTGATGTACTCGTTTGACCTGATCAGAATGGGTTTATGACCGATCAGAACCAGATATGATCGATCAGAATTGAGTTATGACCGATCAGAACCAGATATAATCGATCAGAATTGGGTTATGATCGATCAGAATTATTTTAATCGATTAAACTACGTTTCAATCGATTAAATCAACTTAAGAAAACTTGAACTAAGTGTTTTAATCGATTAAAACGATTTTTTATCAGTTAAAATCACTTGAAAAAGTTTATAAGAATATCTTGCAGTATTTTAATCGATTGAAACACGAAACAATCGATTAAAACAAATTAGAAGATTTTTTACAAAGAGTTTTAATTGATATAAATATTGTCGTATCAGTTAAAACAAATCTGGAAAATAATCAATAACGTTTTAATGGATTAAAAGAAGTTTTAACAGATTAAAACAAGACTTTTAACAGATTAAAAGATTATTTTAACAGATTAATTAAACCAGCAGTTTTGAAAATCTTCTATAAAAACAGATTGGCTTGAACCTTTTAACACACATCTGATATACATCTTTTAGCAATCAATCAAGCAATCAAAAGTGATACTTTCAAGAAAGAATTACGCTAGTTTTTGTGAAGTTCATCAAAGTTCTTTCTTGAGGCAAAATTGCATTCTTTTGGAGAAGAAACAACATATTGCAGAACTGCATAAAACTAGTTTGAGCATTCTTAGTTTCTTCTATTTTTTGCTTTACTTTCTTTTACTATATTGTGAGTGCCTGGAATTGTGAGCACTGGTTTTTGTAGCTGGAATTTGGCTGCAGGGTAGGTCAAGAACTGGAATTTGGTTCTTGGTGAAAGGTTAGGTGCAGGAACTGGAATTGTGGTTCTTGTGGTAGATTGAGTGTGAGGTTAAGGTTGTAATCTGTAAAACATTCAATCTAGTGGAACCCAGCTGGAATTTGGCTGGAGACTGGACGTAGCCCTGGGATTGGGTGAACCAGTATAAACCTTGGTGATATCTTTCTAAACCTTTCTCTTCTTTAATTCTGTGACTGCATTTATTTTTTATTGCTTGCTGCAAGGTTCAAGAACTGGTCTTAAATCATAATCTTTGAAATAGATAATCTGTAAAATTTGCAAAAATCTTTCAAAGATCAATTCAACCCCCCTCTTGATCTCAGCCTCTTTTTCTAACAATTGGTATCAGAGCAAGGTTCTTGAGAGTTATTCAAGTTTTTCGATCAAAATGGCTGAAAACAAATTACCTTTTTCTGAGGGAGCTTCTATTAATAGACCTCCACTGTTTTGTGGAACATATTACCCATTTTGGAAGATTAGGATGAAGATCTTTATTGAATCTATTGATAGGAATGTTTGGGATGTAATTGTTAATGGTCCTTTAATTACAGAAAAAGAATGGTCCAGTTTAAATGATGAAGAAAAGAAAAAAGTTCAAAATGATTGTACTGCTAAAAACATAATTACTTCTGCACTAAATATGGATGAGTTTTTCAGGGTCTCCCAATGCAAATCTGCCAAGGAAATGTGGGAAGTTCTTGAGGTTACTCATGAGGGAACAACTAATGTAAAGAGAGCCAGAAAGCATACTCTCATAAGAGAATATGAGCTGTTCAAAATGCAAACTAGAGAAAGTATTGTAGATGTGCAGAAGCCTTCACTCATATCATCAATCATCTAATGGGCTTAGGTAAAACTTTTGATAAAGAAGAATTAAACATTAAAGTCTTGAAATGTCTTGACAGGTCATGGCAGCCCAAGGTCACAGCTATTTCAGAATCAAAAGATTTATCAGTCATGACAACAGCCTCCTTGTTTGGCAAACTCAGAGAACATGAAATGGAAATTAACAGATTCAATGAGCAAGAAGTCTCTGAGAAAAAAGGTAGAAGCATAGCACTCAAGGTTGAAGAAAGAAGTCAAGAATCAGAGGAGGAAAGTGAAAATCTTGGACTACTTGTCAGAAAGTTCAATAAATTTCTCAAGAAAAAGATCCAAGATAAAGAAAAACAAAAAAGGTATGAAAAGAAATCTGACTCTTTTAACTATAAATGCTATGGTTGTGGTAAGCAGGGTCATGTAAGAATGGAGTGCCCAGAAAAGAACAAATACAATGATAAGAAAGAAGAAAAAGTCACAAGAAGAGCATATGTAGCATGGGATGATAATGATACCTCATCAACAAAGAATTCTGATAATGAAGAAGCTAACTTGTGTCTAATGGCAAATCAGAATCATCAAACCAGCAGTGTAAGTTCTAACTCTTCTTCAAATTTGGTGAATTATAATTCATTACAAGAAGCGTTTACTGAAATGCATGAAGAAAGTAAGAAACTGCAAAAAGAAAATGATAGGCTAAAAGGATTAAATAATTGGTTAGTAAATAAAGTAGATTCTCTTGAAAATAAAATTCTTGAAGATGAAACTGATTCTGTCTTTTTAAAATTAATCCATGATAATTCTGACTGTGTATGTAATAAACCATGTAATAAGTGTTCAGAATTACAGAAGAAGATTGATTTTTTATCACAAACTGTTTCAAAGTTTACACAAGGTCAAGCTAATCTTGATGTTCTTCTTAGGTCACAAAAACTTATTTTTGACAAATATGGCATTGGATTTACATCTAGCAAGAAATTCAGAAAAATAAATGTAAACAGGAAATCATACTCATCATCTGTTATTAAATGCTTTTACTGTATGAAAAAAGGTCATTCAGTGAAATTTTGTAGAATCAAGAAGTATGATATTCCTAGAGGTAGAATGAAGTGGATTCCCAAAAATTCATTTCAAATAACCTGATTGGACCCAATGATTATAAAAAAAAGGGTACCAGAAATATGTTAAATCTGTTTTGTAGGAACAAAATCTGGAAGTCCCTTGGTATCAAATCAGCAAATTCTGATTTTGGATTCATGGACTCGTGTATTTTAATTTATATAAAACTATTTTAATCGATTAAATTCACTTACAGAGAATACCAAAAAAGTTGTCCGTACAATTTTAATCGATTAAAATACGAATTAATCGATTAAAATGTTCTCGGGAATTTAGTTTAGTCTGTTTTAATCGATTAAAAAGAATTTATATCAGCTTAAAACCACTAAGAGGTCAAATATAATCGATTCTTCTTTGTTTTAATCAATTAAAATTCTCGTTATCATTTTATTAAATTCTTTTATCGCAGTAAATAATCGATTTTTTTATGTATTAATCGATTATTTCACTCGTTGCATTTTCAAACCTAATATTAAAGATCAAATTAATAGGTTAATTTGCTGATTAATCGATTAATTCGTTCCTGAAAATTATTTTAACTATAGTCAATTGAAAATTGCTCAGCTAATCAAGGTCAAATTTCCAAGTTTTTGTGTTAATCAAAATCTGCATAATGCATTTACTGCATCTGTTGACCAAGTCAAACACTTATCAAAGAACAAAATAGCTGATGTACCCACTATCCAGAAACATGCGCCTCTGTCTTTGGTCAAGGGGACAAATGTATTTAAAGCTGAAATATTGCAGTCCTGTCTTTTTGGATTTCAAAAATTTGAAATCCGATCTTCATCAAACCAGGTTTTGTACTTACTCAACTATTTCTCAACTTATCATCTTTCTTCTGTTTTCATATCTTCAAAATCTCCTCTCGAATTTCTGCTACAAACATGTTCAAAAGATCAAAATCAAGGAAGAAACAAAAGGGGGAATCTTCCTCTGCTGGAAATCAAGGTGGTCATCTTGAAAATTGGTTCAGTGGTGATATAGAGAAGATGAATAATTTCATCACTCACTTTAGTCAAAAGCAACTAGTAATTCCCAAATTCATAAGGTTTGTTTGGCTAGATGAAGAAGGTTTCACTTCGTTAAGAAGAAAACTGAAGAATCAAAAATTGAAGAATTTTCTGGAATATACTGGTAAGAGTGTTTTATTCTAATCTCACTATCAGTAGCTCTACATTAAGATCTCAGGTAAAAGGATTTAATATGGTCATTACTCCTGATATATGGGATGAAGTTGCTGGCCTCAGATGTTGGTGTAAAAGTCTCTAGAGGTAATATTGTTGAATTTCCAGAGTTTAACAAAATTCAATTTTTTCGTACCTGTCTCAAAGATCAAGATGATTCAGTAAGAATTTTCAATGCTGGAAAGATGAGGCTTGAATCAAGAATTCTTGCCTTCATTATTGCTGAAAGTGATGAAGATCTTATTGAAATACTCTGGCAAAGATCTTATTGATTTGATGAAGTCAAAGATAAAGTCAAAGTCAACTTTGTAGCGGTCAACAATCACTTAGATAAAAGAGTAGAGGGATTAGTGTGTCCGCAGCTATGCTTAGGTATAATCATTTTTATCTTTTCTGCTGCATGAGGTTTCTTCACTTAAAAGATTTTGTAAAATGCCTCTAAAATCGTTTAAGCAATTAAAAACAAAGTATTTTAACAAAAGCTTTCTTAAACAAGTTTTTAACTGATATAATTTCGAAATAACCGGTTGTTTTCATTAAAGAAAGTTTTGAAAACCTTCTGTCAGTGTTTTAACTGATAAAGCTTCGAAATAACCGATTAAAATCACTTAAAATGTTAAGAGAAGTGTTTTTGCAGTATTTTAATTGATACAACTTGGTTTTAATCGATTAAATCCATTTAGTGTTTAGGATGATCGATCAGAATGCAATTATGACCGATCGAGATCGATATGATCGATCAGAATTGAGTTATGACCGATCGAAGCTTTTTCAATCGATTAAAACACGTTTCAATCGATTAAAACAACTTAGAAAATTTCTACACAAGCGTTTTAATCGATTAAAACTTATTTTTATCAGCTTAAAATCACTTGGAAAATTTTACAAGAAAGTTTTGCAAGATATTAATCGATCGAGACACGAAACAATCGATTAAATCAAATTAGAAGATTTTTTGTAAAGAGTTTTAATTGATATAAACGTTGTCGTATCAGCTTAAAACAAATCGTTAAAGAATCAAGAACGCTTTAATGGATTAAAAGAAGTTTTAACAGATTAAAACTACACTTTTAACAGATTAAAAGATTATTTTAACAAATTAATTAAACCAGCAGTTTTGAAAATCTTCTATATAAACTGAGTTGCTTGAACTTTTTAAAAATCAATCTTTTACACATCCTTTAGCAATCAAGCAAGAAAACTTTAATACTCTTTCAAGAAAGATTCGCGCTAGTTTTTGTGAAGTTCTTTGAAATTCTTTCTTGAGGCAAATTGCTTTCTTTTGGAGAAGAAACACTTACTGCAGAATTGCATAAAACTGGTTTGAGCATTCTAGTTTCTTCTTTTCAATTCTTTACATTCTTTTTGTATTGTTTGGTGCCTGGAATTGTGGGCACTGGTTTCTCTGTAGCTGGAATTTGGTTGTAGAGGTTGTCAAGAACTGGAATTTGGTTCTTGGTGAAAGGTTAGGTGCAGGAACTGGAATTGTGGTTCTTGTGGTAGATTAAGTGTAAGATTGTAATCTGTAAAACATTTGATCTAGTGGAACCCAGCTGGAATTTGGCTGGAGACTGGACGTAGCCCTGGTATTGGGTGAACCAATATAAACACCGGTGATATATTTCTAAACCTTTCTCCTTTTTTAATTCTGTTGCTGCATTTATTACTTTGTGATTCAAGAACAGATCTGAAATCTTATTTTTACAAATAGATAATCTGTTAATTGCGAAAATCTTTCAAAGATCAATTCACCCCCCCTCTTGATCTCAGCCTACTTTTCTAACAATTGCATGGATGCTTACTCCAAGGGGGAGTAATCATGCTATACTCAATGAGGGTGATTTAGCTCTCATGTATTGCATTGAAAATAGGATTCGTGTTAATTGGGCCTATGTTATTAAAGATCACATGATAAAAGCCAAGAGGCTTGCTGATTATAAACTTCCTTATACCTTGTTAATCAACAAATTCTTTAGACATTTTGCAGTAGATTTAGAAGGGGAATATGTAGAAACTCCTAAAGCATCTAACGAGATTGATGATTCAACTTTACGGAAAATGGGGTTTATTAAAATTGATGATGAATGGATCTCCAAGATTGATGCTGGAATGTCTGAAAGATGAGGAAGAAGATGAAGAAGAAGATGAGCAAGGTCAGATTCCTTCCTCTCCAGCTGCTGCAGAGGTTCCTAAATCTACTAGTGGTCAAGCTTCATATGAGAATATGGAGATCATACCATATATTGAGCAGCCTGACTGGGGGACTCCATTCTCTCAATTTGATAGGTCTATGATTTCTCAAATGACCACAATGCAAAAAAATCAAAGGAAGCATATGCAAATGACCTATCAACACTTCCAGCAGACCAACACACAGTTCACAAATATGGGAAATCAGATCACGGATATCTATACCAAACTGGAAGATATGCAGTTCAATCAAGGAAATTGGGATGATTGAGTCTTGTCAACAAGGGTCCCTTTCTATCATAATTTTTTTTTCTTTTCTTATGTCTTATTTCTTTTACTGCTATTTTTCATTTTGGATTGTAATATTAACTGGTTTTAAACCAGAAACAATCATTTAACTTTTCTTAATATAATGTAGGTTTTTATTTGAATTAAGAGAACCTAGATACAATCAAAAATACTTTTCTGATAATTTTAGCTGATACAAAACTGATTCAATCGATTAAAAGAAACATTTACATAGGAAATTAGCACCAATACAATTGATTAATTTGCTTATTAATCGATTAAAAGTTGTATGTCATGAATCTGTATCAACTAAAACTAGTTTACATTAGTTAAATCAACTAGATAAGATACTATTCTGATTCTGCTATATTTTGGTTGAATCTTAAACAATCTAGTTGATATTATCTTAAAACATCTTCCTAATAATCGATTTTACAAAATCCGCACTGAATTAGGCATTTTAGATGCATCCAACATTACTTAATTTTCAAAATCTGGTTGTTTTAATCGATAAAAACAAGCTTTAATCGATTAAAAGCACTTATACAGAATTTTTCATATGATTTTAATCAATTAAATGTCGATTTAATCGATTAAATGCACTTAAATTTTTAGATTTCAACTTTCATCACTGTTTTAATCGATTAAAACATTGTTTGTATCAATTAAAATCAGTTACAAGAACATTTTAATTGATTATACCCTATTTTTAATCGATTATTACTCTGGAAAGAAAAATTAAAGGCTTTCGTTAATGACTGTTCTTGTAACATGCTACTAAGGCATGATTCCCTTGTCTTTACACGTGTCTATTGTATTCATTACAAACGTGTTAATGAAGATAAGTTTGAATCAACTTTGATTGGTCTTTTTGTAAGTAATATATCTTGTTCATTTTTTTACTACTGTTTTCAAAAATAAATTTTAATACATTCCATGCATAGTGTTTTTTTTTTTTTGTTCCTCTCATCCCTATTTTTTGATGAAGTCAAAAGGGGGGAGAAATAATTGCTTTGCTTTGCTTTTGATAATGATTTTCCTTATTTTAGGGGGAGTAGTAATATAGGGGGAGAAATGGGAAAAATGATTAATTTTTTAATACTCACTAATCTATATATTCAAGTGACTTCTTCTGCAGAGATATTATTCAAAGAGGTGTTTGTCTTCATCAAATAAGGGGAGACTGAAAGTGAGGAAGATCTTATTGAATCACTTAAACAAAGGCCTTCTTGATTTGATGAAGTCAAAATAAAGTCAAAGGCTACTTTGTTGCAGTCAAAGGTCACTTAGATAAAAGGGTAGAGTGATTAGTGAGTATGCATCTTTACTTAGGTATAATCATTTTTATCTCTCTGCTGCATGAGGTTTCTTCATTTAAAAAGATTTTATAAATGCCTCTAAAACGTGTTTAAACTGTTAAAAACAAAGTATTTTGTTAAATGGTTTTTAAGTAACTATTTTAACTGATATTATATAAGCCTTATCAGTTAAAATGTTCTTAACACTTTTGTAACAGCTTTTTAACTGATATGTTTTCGAAATAATCGATTGTTTTCATTAAAAGGGTTTTTGAAAACCTTCTGCAAGTATTTTAACTGATATAGAATTGAAATAATCGATTAAAATAACTTGAAGTGTTTTGAAAAATGTTCTGTCAGTATTTTAATCGATACAAATGCGAAATAATCGATTAAAACAACTAAGAGATTTTTCTAGAATGTTTTAATCGATTAAAACAAGTATGTTATCAGTTAAAATAACTTAGAAAGTTTTATGAAATCTTTTGGCAGAATTTTAATCGATTAAAATGTGTTTCAATCGATTAAAATAACTAAGACGAGTTTTTCCAAAGTATTTTAATCGATTAAAACAGATTGTTATCAATTAAAATCACTTAGAAAGTTTTATGAAAATCTTTAGCAGTATTTTAATCGATTAAAAGACGAAACAATCGATTAAAACAATTTGAAGGATTTTTTACAAAGAGTTTTAATTGATATAAATGTTATCGTATCAGCTTAAAACAAATCTGAAAATGATCAACATTTTAACAGATTAAAAAAAGTTTTAAAAGATTAAAACAAGACTTTTAACAGATTAAAAGATTATTTTAACAGATTAAATAAACCAGTAGTTTGGAAAATCATCAATATAAACAGAATTGCTTGAACATTTTAACATACATCTTTTGGCAATCAATCAAGCAATCATAAGTGCTACTTTCAAGAGATAATCATGCAAGTTTTGTGAAGTTCTTAGAAGTTCTTTCTTGAGGCAACATTTGCATTCTTTTGGTGAAGAAACTCATTCTGCAGGGCTGCATAAAACTGGTTTGAGTGTTCTAGTTTCTTCTCTTTGTTTCTTTACTTGTCTTTTCTGTATTGTGGGTGCCTGGAAGTGTGGGCATTGGTTTCTGTGGCTGGAATTTGGCTGCAGGGTTGTTCAAGAACTGGAAATTGGTTCTTGGTGAAGGTTTAGGTGCAAGGACTGGAATTTTGGTTCTTGTGGTAGATTGAGTGTGAGATTGAAGTTGTAATCTGTAAAACGTTCGATCTAGTGGAACCCAGCTGGAATTTGGCTGGAAACTGGACGTAGCCCTGGGATTGGGTGAACCAGTATAAATCTTGGTTGTATCTTTCTAACCCTTTCTCTCTTTAATTTTGTCACTGTTGTCACCATCGTCAAAAAGAGGCGGTCGGAGTGACACGATGGTTCCGACTTTCCAATTTTCGCGTTTTTATGGGTGATGTTACAACGCTTTTAGGTTGTCCGATAACCGGGCTGAACCTAGAGGCGAGGTTTTCGAAAAGGTGTTCTTGGATTGTCCGATAACCGGGCTAACCCAAGAACTAATTTGAAGGGGTTCTTATGGAGTCGCCACCGATGTTTTTACCGAAAACATCGAAAAAGGGGTAAAAAGGCGTTGGTTTTCAAAAACCAACTTTGGTCGTTAAAACCAGAGTTTAGGTAAGGGAGTTAGTTACGTGTAAGGGAAGTGTTAGTTCCCTTACGACGCCCCTTTCGGGTTCCCTATGATAGGCCAGCTATTAAATAAATAAACTTGTGAAAAAATGCTTTTACCCTTTATGAATTAAAGTAACGATTGCATGACCCTAATATCTATTACGCAATTTTAATTATAAAAATAAAAGCAATAAAAGAGAGGGAGAGAGTGAAGAAACCTACGAAGCAAGCTTTTTAATTAATTCTCTAAAAATTATGGTGCGTTTTGGCAGCCCTTCACTCTTTACAACGCCGGAAAAACTCTCGAAAACACTATAAAAACTCTAAAAAACTCTCAGAAACTCCGGAAATGCTTCGGAGGGGTTCTAGGAGGAGAATTTGAAGAAGTTGTAGAAGGGAAAGTGGAAGAACTGTGTGAAATGAGGGGGGGGGAGCGCTCACTATTTATAGGGATTCGCGCCTATCAGGTCGAGACGGTCATCTCGTCTGACAAGGTCGAGACGGTCGTCTCACCATTTAGGATGACAGTCTCGACTTGCAAAAGTGGCGAGATCGTCGTCTCATTTGGTGAGACGGCGGTATCGACTTTTCCAGAAATGAGAAGGCCTTCTCGCCAAACGGGAGGGGGTCTCGCCATTCGCAAGTGGCGATACGACCGTCTCGCCAAATGAGATGGCAGTCTCGACTTGCTGGAATGGTGAGACAGCGGTCCCGAAAAGTGAGATGGTGGTCTCGATCCCTGAAGGCGAAAATCCTTATTTTAATGCAAAAAAATTCTTCCTATCCTATTATAGGGCCTAATAGTCTCTCCTAGTAGCTTCTTAGGCTTCGTCCATCTTCGAATAGGAGGTCTTCTGGTCTTTATTTTGAGGTCGGGCAAGATTTGGGGTCTACAATTGTCCCCCCTTTACCTGATCAGTTGACTGTTGGCCTGTCGTGACAAGAAGATCGACTGGAAGGTAAAGGAGTTGACCCTCTTGCCCGGTTACCCTTCGGACGTCCCGTCTTGCGACGGTTGATTTTTTGGGGAAAATTGTGTTGTGCACCTCTAGGATACTCCTTCTGACGGTAGCCGATCCCTTCGGTTGACACATGGTAGAACCTCAGGATACTCCTTCTAATGGTAGCCGATCCTTCGGTTGATGGGTATAAACCCCCCATCAGGCTGGTAGTTACAGCCCACTGTGCGTAGGACTGGATGAGTATGAACCTCCCATCAGGCTGGTAGTTGTAGTCCGCTGTGCGTCGGACTGGATGAGTATGAACCCCCCATTAGGCTAGTATTTGCGACTTACTGATTCTGCTCGAGCACAGATCAGGCACACCGCATGCGCAGGTTGATAGGTATGAACCCCCTATCAGGCTGGTATAGTCCACTGCGTAGGACTGGTGGTGGTGGCTTACTGCTAGGGTGGCTCATGCGCCGAGTGTTGAGATGCGTTCTCTTGTCTTTTGTTTTTTTCTGAGAGTGGTCGTCCAGTCCGTGCTGGGGACTTTGTTGGTGTTCATCCAGCTTATTAGCTGTTGGGGATTCTTTGATTTTGATCCTTTGGTGGTGGTCATCCGACTTTGCTGGTTGTCGGGTAGTCTTGTTTATTGTTGTTCGACTCTTGTTTGTTTGTCAAGGTGATTAACTTGTTTTAATCCTGCCTTTTTCCGCGATTTTATCTTTTTTTTCTCGCGATTTTGGATTTTGGCTTTTATGAGCGTAAGTCTTTTTACTCTTAGTTTTTTTTGTTACGCTGACTCTTTGAAAAGGAGAGCAAAATGAATGAAATGAAATTTTATTTATGATAAAAATTTATTACAGCAGTTTATTTTCTAAGTACTATCCCTAAGGCGGTGGACTCGAGTCTGGAGACGATCCGTAAGAGGGGAATTGCTGATACAGATGTCTTCGAAATTCTGCCTGATCCCGGGCTTCGTTGAGGTACTCTTGTCGGAATGTCGCCATGTCCTGCCTTATTCCCTCTTGGTATTGGTTTAATGTCTCCATTCTCATGTCGATGGCATCTTGCCTTAGGGACATTTGCTCTTGTCTCATGGACATTTGGTCGAATTACTGGCGTAAATCGTAGATGTTGTGGTTGATGCCAGCAAAGTCATTCGTGTACTGATGTTGTTGTTGTTGTTGTTGTTGTTGTTGGAACTCTGGGGGTGTCAGGAGATCTTGCATTGCTACGAGGTCCCAGAGATCCAAAGTTATGTCCAGCGAAGGGTGGAGGATCAACCGGGTCCCTTGGCGTAGCAGCATCCCCATGCTGACCAGGATAGACCCGTTGATAGTTTCGGGTCGGAGGCTGGAGGAGAAAGCGCCACCCTATGTTGTCGATGTGGGCGCGGACGTCGTCTTCCCACCCGAACTCGGCGAGGATGCCGAAGTCTAGTCTCAGCATGGGGTGCCAGGTGTACCCCCGGACATGCTCTAGGCAGGCTTTGTGCAGTGGCGAAAGTTGTGTGGGATCCTGCGGAGCGGGGCCTGAGGAGCTACTAGGGCCGGCAGAGCCTCTTCTCTTCCTGGATTGATCTCCTCGATGCATTTTGGTGATAGGATGCTTGAAAGTGAGAGAAAGGAGGGTAGGAGTGCAAGAGAGGGTGTTGGAGACCCCCCCTAGGCCCCTCTATTTATAGAATTTTCTGCCAACCTCGAGACTGCCGTTTGGACATTCGGGATCGCTGTCTCGAATTTGCGGGATTCGGGACCGCCGTCTGGAACCTCGAGACGGCGGTCTCAACTTTGGCCTTAAGCGAGACGGCCGTCTCGCCAAGCGAGAAGGCGGTCTCGTTTTTGGTCAAGTCGAGATGGCGGTCTCGTTAGTCGAGACAGCGGTCTCGTTTTGCTGAAAATCGAGATGGCGGTATAGACATACGAGACGGCGATCTTGTTTTTTAGAGGTTTTTTTTTTTTTAAAGAAAATAGGACCTTGTTCAAAAACATTTTATGCATGCAATGTTTTCATGTTTGATGCCCTATGATGCCTATTTCATTAGTTTTTCAGAAGGATTTAACTGACATGTCTTGTAAAGACGAGTGTCCTCCGATCTGCGTTCCTTCTGTTGTATTTGGCTGTACTGTTCCGGACTTCTTGTGACCGAAGAATAATTTTTCTTTTCTTTCTTTCTTTTTCTTTGCTTTTTCTTTTTCTTTTTTTTTTGTAGAGCACACTTTGCCATGTTAGTGTCCCTTTTTCTTAACTTTAGGGGTTTCAATCCTCTTGTTGACTATACGCCTCCATATTCCCAAATTAATTGTTAGAATAATGTTGTGAGGGTCAAGAGAAAAGAAGTAAAGAGGGTAAATTCAATGGCTTGTGTTTTAGACGGTCAATTTTATTTAGAAAAGATTTTGTAAGCATGGCTGGCTAAGGTTAGGCCTAAGTGTTTTAAGCTTTTTGTCTTAAGCAAACGTTTTCCTTTTTTGTTTGTATTTGCACCTTAGCTTATTTCCATTGCTTTTATGGTTGGTTGATTTCCCTAGATCGCCCTTTGGGTTTTCGAACTAGGATATTGTGTTTTGGTCCTATCTTTTGTCTAGGTTCTTTTTTTTTTTGCTTTGTTTAGGGAATCCTAGCGGACCTTATTTTGTAACCCTAACTTTTGCTTAAGCTACCCTTTATTTTTGTTCGGGTGTCCTACCGGGTTGACCCTATCTTTTGCGTAGCCCCCTTAGTGGGTTTCCTACCGGGTATTTTTCCCCCTTTTTTTTTTCCTTTGGCTTCAATGGGCTTTCTTTTTTTTTATATTTTTTTTTTCACAATATTGGCGAAGCCTGACTTTCTTTATGGTGAGGTAAAGCCTTATTTTGTGCTTCTAATCAACCAGCTTGATTGTAATGGCAATGGCAAATTTTGATTACTTGGATGCACTTTTTATTCTTCTTTTTCTTTTTGTTTGTTTACTTAGACGAGGTTATTGTGAGGTCTAGTCATGAAATAGTAAGAAGAGAAGCAGATGGTAAGAAGTGTATTCTTTAATTAATAAGGGAATATGTGCCCTGAAATGCCCGGGGGTCGGGCTAGCCCCGGGGGATAATCTCTAACAATCATGGGGTTTACATCCCTTAGGTGAAGAAAAATATCTCCTAATGACTAGGGTAGCTCTTGACGCTTGCATCCCTCCGCTTCGGAATATTTGTTTGAGTGTGCGGAGGGGGGACTTCCCTTTTCTTCCTTCTGTTCGGCCCTTAGTAGGGTCATATCCTAGGCCACACTTGTAAGGATTATCTTTGAATTCTGGGGGTTCCCTCATGCCTTGGGAATCTACCCCTAGTCCTTGGCCAGGATGGTAACCATGCTTCATCATCATGCGGGCTACCTTTGTGTTTTTGGGAAATCTTTCTACATTGGCAATTTCGAGCACTTGAAAAGATGTTTCAAGGGCCTCTTCAGCCGCATCCACACAAGGTTGGGTGGACGGTCCACTGATCAGGATATCATCTTCTGCTTGGACCGTGACCAATTTGTCATCCACTATGAACTTGACTTTTTGGTGGAGTGTTGAAGGTACTGCCTTAGCGTCATGAATCCAAGGCCTGCCGAGGAGACAACTATATGCCGGAGTAATATCCATTACATGGAAGTTGACGTTGAAGATAGTGGGTCCAACTTGGATTGGCAAATTAACTTCTCCCACTACTTCTCGTTTTGATCCGTCAAAGGCTCGAACGATAGTGCTGCTTGGGCGCAAACAGGTTCCTTGGATAGTCAACTTGTCAAGTGTGCACTTGGGCATCACGTTCAAGGATGACCCGTTATCCACAAGAACTTTGGCGATGAGGTATTCCTTGCACTTGATGGAGATGTGCAAGGGCTTGTTGTGGTTTGACCCCTCGAGGGGGAGTTCTTCCTCTGTGAAGGTGAGGTGATCGCTTGCCGTAATGTGACTGACGATCCTCTCGACCTTTTCGTGGGATATGGTGTGAGGTACATGCGCTTCGCTCAAGACCTTCATCAGGGCATTTCTGTGCGATTTCGAGCTCATCATTAGAGATAATAGGGTTATCTTTGCAGGTGTATGATTGAGCTGATCAATAATGGAATACTCGCTTTGCCTTATAAACTGGAGTAATTCCTCTGTCTCCTCCTTGGATTCTTTATTTTCTTTTTCTTCGGTCTTTTTATTTTTACCTTTATTTTTGGGGACGTCTTCTTGTGAGTACTTGGGGGAGTAGACTCTTCCACTTCTAGTCATGCCCCCAATGCCGGCTATGTTGGATATATCCTCCTTTATTGGTGAAGATTCTTCGTATCTCCATGGTACAGCTTTATTTGACTCGTAGGGGAAAGGACGTGGCATAAATAGTCGCACTGGTGTCCTTGCCCCCTCTGTTGAACATTCAAGGACTTGATGTTGCACTTGATGAACATGAAGATTGTTGATTTTGATGATGATTCAAGAACACAAAGACTTAGAGTGTTGAAGACTTGTTTTGTATTGTAATAACTCTGTTTCAATTAGATTGAGTCTGTAATATTAGAGTTTAAGATAGTCGGTACATAGTCTGCACCTTAGAAGCTTCAAAAAGCTCAAATTTATCATCCAGGCTCGGCTTTAATCGATTAAATAGGGAAATAATCGATTAAAACAGTGAGAAAAATCATTTTCTGTAACAACTCACTGGTTTAATCGATTAAACCAAATTTTAATCGATTATCAGGCGGTTTAATAGATTAAACCACCTTTTAATCGATTAAAACAGAGAGGTTTGGGTTTTGTTGATATTTGGCTCTGTTTTAATTGATTAACACTTCATTTAATCGATTATTTCAGTCAGATTTTTATTTTTAACTTCAAATCAAACCTATTTTCGAAAACCCTAATTCCAAGAACCCTAGTTTCGAAATCCCCAATTCCTAAACCCTAATTTCTCTACTTAAACTCTTCTATGGCACTCAGAAAAGAAGAACAACCTTTTTCATACAAAAGTTAAGTGTTGTGAGTGCCAGAGAACTGTTTGTTGCAAGAAAAAGGGGCTTTCGGAACCTGGTGTGGGCTAGAAGCAATAAGAATCACTAAGTGGAGTTCTTAGTGGATTGTGTGTTGTAACGTCTCTAGGGAAAGTTGTTCTTCATCTCTTGTGGGTTTCAAGAGAGGTGTTATCTTTAACTTTATCTTTTCCATTGTAATTTGTGTTGTAACAATTTGATTATAGTGACAGCGTTAATCCTTTGTTTGAGTGATTAGCAACTGGACGTAGGGTCTTTTGATCTGAACCAGTATAAATTTCCTGTGTAAGACTCTATCCCTTTCTCTATTTACATTTACACAGTTTTTAATCGGTAAAATTTGGGGAAAATTTTGAAAACCTAATTTTTATTAAGAAACCAATTCACCCCCCATCTTGGTTTTTGTCCGACCATGCGATCATTCCGCTCGGCGATTCTAACAAGTGGTATCAGAGCATGCTTTGATAGTCATTCAAATTTTCGAAAATGGCCGAACAAAATCAAACTTTTGCCGAAGGTGCGTCTATCAACAAACCCCCACTTTTTGCGGGTCAAAATTATCCTTTTTGGAAGGTACAAATGCAAATCTTTTTAGAGTCTGTTGATAGAGGCGTTTGGGATGCTATTTTAAATGGTCCATTTGTTCCTAAAGTTACAGAGAACGGTGTTGACGTTCTTAAACCTTTTCTAGATGGACTGCAGAAGAAAAAGAAAAGCACAATTTGACGTTAGGGCTAGAAATATAATTTCATCTGCTCTAACCCTTGACGAGTTTTACAGGATCTCTGTTTGTAAAAGTACTCAAGAGATGTGGGAAAAACTAAGAGTAACTTATGAAGGAACCGATGATAGTGACGCGATTTCGGAATCAAGTGACTCAGAAATAGAAGCTAACATTTGCTTGTTGGCAAAAGACAATATATCTTCCGACTTTGAGGTTAGTGATTCCGACTCATCCTCAAGTGATGATGATAATAACTATGATGAATTGCAAAATGCTTATAATGAATTGTTTAGTGCTTTCAAGAACTTGAAGAATGAATATAAAGTTGTAAAGAAGAATTTAAGTAGATCCGAAAAGGAAATAGACTCCTTAAAAATGAAAATCACATGTTTAGAAGAAAAGGAGTCCTTAGAAACGAAAATTGTATGTTTAGATGAGAATGATGATAAGAACTTAGCATGTGCAAATTGTAAAGAGCATGAATATGACATAGATATTCTT
The DNA here is from genome assembly GCA_963425845.1 of Sphenostylis stenocarpa. Classification (NCBI taxonomy): domain Eukaryota; kingdom Viridiplantae; phylum Streptophyta; class Magnoliopsida; order Fabales; family Fabaceae; genus Sphenostylis; species Sphenostylis stenocarpa. The sequence continues at coordinate 20,705,545 of OY731398.1, forward strand.
AATCATTTGCTAGACAAAGCCGAAAAGGAAATAGATGATCTTAAGAAGCATGAAATGATATTTGCTCAAAATAATGTAAATCATCAAGTTCCTTTGAAAAAGCCTAAAAGGAAAAATAAAAGAGTATGGGTAGAAAAAGGAACTAAAGCATCTATGATTAGAAATGCATCAGTTTCAAATGCTACATCAAAAGTATGTTTTTATTGCATGAAACAAGGTCACACGTCAAATAGATGTAAAATTAAACATTTTGGTGTACCTAAAGGTAAATACATTTGGGTTCTTATAGTTAAATAGTTTGTTATGTCTCTAACCCCAAGGACCCAAAAGTTGTGGGGACCTAAGTTTATTATATTCTTGTTTTGTAGGAAACTTCCAAATCAAAGAAGTCTATGTGGTATCTTGATAGCGGATGCTCAAAACATATGACCGGAGATAAATCTAAATTTGTGAGTTTCAAAGCTAAGGAACAAGGATATGTAACTTATGGGGACAACAACAAAGGGAAGATTCTTGGAATTGGAAACATAGGTGGTGCAAACACTTTGGAGATCAAGGATGTGCTACTTGTTGATGGACTTAAGCATAATCTCCTTAGTATAAGTCAACTATGTGACAAAGGATTTAAGGTAGTATTTGAAAGCAAATTTTGTACCATACACTTGATAGATTCTGAAAATGTAGAATTAAAAGGTATTAGGCATAACAACATATATTTGATTTATTTGGATTGTTTACATGATTCTAGCATAACATGTTTAGTTGCTAAGGAAGAGAACCCTTGGTTATGGCATAAGAGAGCGACTCATACAAATATGCATCATTTGAATAAATTGATATCAAAAGACTTAGTTATTGGCTTGTCTAAGTTAAAATTTGAAAAAGATAGGTTATGTGATGCATGTCAAAAAGGTAAACAAGTAAAATCATCATTTAAATTAAAGAATGTTGTTTCCACTTCAAAACCCCTAGAATTATTACATTTAGATTTATTTGGACCTTCTAGGATAAAAAGCTTTGAAAATATCAAGCTTCTAGGATAAGAAGTGACCATGGTGGTGAGTTTCAAAATGAAAAGTTTGAAAATTATTGTGAAGAAAATGGAATTTTACATAACTTTTCTGCTCCTAGGACTCCCCAACAAAATGGTGTAGTTGAAAGGAAAAATAGGTCATTAGAGGAACTTGCTAGAACTATGTTAAATGAATCTAATGTTCCTAAATATTTTTGGGCTGATGCGGTTAGTACTGCATGTTATGTTTTAAATAGAATGCTCATTAGGTCAATTATTAAATCTACTCCCTATGAATTGTTTAATGGTAGAAAGCCTAATGTTGCTCATTTGAAAATTTTTGGATGTAAGTGCTTTGTATTAAATAATAGAAAGGACAACTTAGGAAAATTTGACTCTAAAGTTGATGAAGGCATTTTCTTAGGTTATTCATTAACTAGCAAGGCTTATAGGGTATTTAATAGAAGAACTTTGAATATAGAAGAATCTATTCATGTTACCTTTGATGAGATTGTAGACCTTGGGGGAAATCCTCTTGAGTCAAATAAAGAACTTGCAGGTGATGATGAATATATAAGAGAGGCTCTTGATGAATTATATTTGGAAGAAAATGAGCCTTCTCAAACGCCTGAATTAGCAAAAGAATGGCAATCACCTAGAGGACTCTCAATGGACAATATCATAGGTGACATCTCAAAAGGGGTAAGAACAAGAAATATGACTAATCTTTGTATGTCTGTAGCTTTTGTGTCACAGATTGAACCCAAAAACGTTGAGGAAGCGCTTAAAGATGAACAATGGTGCATAGCCATGCAAGAAGAACTTAACCAATTTGAAAGAAATCAAGTCTGGGAATTAATCCCAAGGGAAGAATCATATCAAGTTATTGGAACCAAATGGGTGTTTAGAAATAAACTTGATGAAGATGGGAACATAACAAAGAATAAAGCCAGACTTGTTGCAAACGGCTATTGTCGGGAGGAAGGTATAGATTATGATGAAACTTATGCTCCTGTTGCCAGGTTAGAGGCTATACGCCTACTTCTTGCCTATGCATCTTTAATGAAATTTAAACTATATCAAATGGATGTTAAAAGTGCATTTTTGAATGGTTTTATTAAAGAAGAAGTTTATGTGGAGCAACCCCCTGGTTTTGAGGATTTTAGTTTTCCTAATCATGTTTTTAAATTAAAGAAAGCTTTATACGGGTTGAAACAAGCTCCTAGATCTTGGTATGAAAGGCTAAGTAGTTTCCTAACATCAAATGATTTTTCTAGAGGAAAAATTGATTCTACACTGTTTATAAAGAAAGTTAAAGAAAATATTTTATTGGTCCAGGTGTATGTTGATGATATTATTTTTGGATCAACTCGATAATTCGTTATGTGTAGAATTTGCTAAGATAATGCAGGGAGAGTTTGAAATGTCTATGATGGGAGAATTGACATTCTTCCTTGGACTACAAATCAAGCAACTTAAAGATGACATTTTCATCTCTCAAACCAAATACTGCAAAGAGATCCTTAAAAAGTTTGGAATGGACACCTCAAAGGAAGCTAACACACCCATGGGAACTTCATGCTATCTAGACAAGGATGAATCAGGTTTGGAAGTTAATCAAACTATGTATAGAGGTATGATAGGATCACTGTTATACTTAACCGCAAGTAGACCCGATATTATGCATTATGTCTCGTGTGTGTGCTAGATTTCAGGCTTGTCCTAAAGAATCTCATCTAATTGCAATGAAACATATTTTAAAATACTTAAAAGGAACTACTGGTTTTGGTTTGTGGTATCCGTCTGATGCTTGTATGAGTTTAATAGAATATTCTGATGCTGGTTATGGTGGATGTAAAATTGATAGGAAAAGTACTAGTGGGACATGTCATTTGTTAGGTTCATCCTTAATATCCTGGCATTCTAAGAAACAGGCATGTGTTGCTTTATCTACCACTCGAAGTCGAATATATTGCAGTTGGTAGTTGTTGTGCTCAAATTCTGTGGATGAAACAACAGTTAGAAGATTATAGTATCTTTTTAAATGACATTCCGTTGATGTGTGATAATACGAGTGCAATAAATCTTACTAAGAATCCAGTAATGCACTCTAGGACTAAACATATAGAAATAAGACATCACTTTTTGAGAGATCATATCAGCAAAGGAAACTGTAAAATAGAGTACGTTGATACAAAGAATCAATTAGCAGATATTTTTACTAAGCCTCTACCCAAGGATAGATTTTATGATCTTAGAAGAGACTTAGGAATATTATAAATATCTTAAATTCTGCTTAATTTGACTGCTTTTGGATGGTTGTAATGTTATAATTCATTTTGTAGGATGTTCATAGGTTATCATGTGTTAAAACACTCAAAACAGGGCATTCCTCTCTGGAATAATCGATTAATTCGTCCATTAATCGATTAAAACCAGTATTAATCGATTAACAGCCCAAAATAATCGATTAAATGGGTCTGGAAGTGATTTAATCGATTAATTTGAATTTTAATCGATTAAATCTGACCAAGTTGGCTTCCTAACCGTTGCCAACAGATATTTTGACTATTATTCCCTTCCATATGAACGTTGGAGATGCTTGGTTATAAATAGGGACCTTCATTTCACTTCTACTCACTTCTATCTCTTGAAATCAAGCTATCTTGCCTTATTCTAGCTATCTTGCCCTCTTCTCAATACACTTAGCTTTCTAAATCTTCTTGTTATTCTTCCAATCTTTCAATGGCCTCATCTTCTCGTGCTAAGATCCCTACTAGAAGAAGATATGCACCCTCATCTCGTCCCCGTCCTAATTCTGTAGAAGGATGGATTTCTGATACAGATGGCCAACAAGAATTTCTGACCTACTGGAAGGAACGGGCTATTATTTCTCCCAAGTTTCTTATTGGTGAGCAATTCATCAATAGGGGATTCAATTTTCCCAACCTTCTTGAAATTCAAGGAGTTCTTCCCTTCATCCAAATGCAAGGTACGTATTATCCTGACCTTGTTAGGGTATTTTACTCTAGATTTAAATTTAGAGATCAAATTGCTACCTCTAGAGTAAAAGGCGTCACAATTATTCTTGACGATGATATTTGGGAAAACGTCGGTCACTTTCCAATTAGAGAAGATGCTATTAACATTTATGGTGAGTTAGATGATTTTGACAGGTTCTTAGCTTACCGTTCTTTTCTGCGAAATCCCTCCATGGAGATTGGGCGTCTCCTTCATGCTGGACCTTTAAAGAAGGAGGAACGCATGATTCTCCATCTAATTGTCTGGATCCTATGTCCTCGAGCTACAAATCATGCCCAATGTTCTTCCATTGATCTTCGTATTATTCATGCCATAATGAATAATGAGTCGTTAGATTGGAGCGTTCTTGTCACAATGACCATGTTAAAAGCAAAACGTCATCTCACATTCAAAATTCCATATGCTTTACTTGTCTCTCGTATTCTTGAATATAAAGGAGTGAATGTTGAAGGTGAACAAGCAGTTAGAACAAATAACTTGAACCGCATGCTGGACAGCACATTGATTCAACTCCAAATGATGCGAGTCAATGATATTTATGTTCACAAAGATGACGTTCCTAATCAAGGTGATGCTAATGAAGATTCTGATGAAGATATGCCTCCTGCTGCTGAGTTTCCCTCTGACCAAATCCAAAGTGTTGGAACTTCCTCTACTCATCATGAAACTCGACAATCCATGGAAGACATGTTATCTGACATGAATCAGAGGATGCAGTCATTCTTCACTCTTTTTGGAGTACGGCATGAGGAAATAATTCGCCGTATATCTGATGTAGATGATAAAGTGTGTCGTTTAGAAAATAGATTTGATGCACACTTTCATAGTGATGATAGTGAAGAATTTTAAATTTGTTGTTTATTTTCTCTTCTTGTGATGCAATGTATTGACATTTCTGAAATAAAATGTGATGTTTTGTTGCTTTGATTAAGGGGGAGTTATCTCCAACTTATGCATATTTTGAGGGGGAGCTCTTATGTTTGCAACAGATGACTTATTTTTTATTCTAAGCAAAATAGGGGGAGAAAATATTTAAAGCCATAATATGATTGTTTTTAAATATTATTTGGTATGTTTAATGTGTTTGTTAGTATGACAGATAAAACAGGTTATTACAAGGCTTTAAAAGATAATTTTGATCATCATCAAAAAGGGGGAGATTGTTGAACATTCAAGGACTTGATGTTGCACTTGATGAACATGAAGATTGTTGATTTTGATGATGATTCAAGAACACAAAGACTTAGAGTGTTGAAGACTTGTTTTGTATTGTAATAACTCTGTTTCAATTAGATTGAGTCTGTAATATTAGAGTTTAAGATAGCCGGTACATAGTCTGCACCTTAGAAGCTTCAAAAAGCTCAAATTTATCATCCAGGCTCGGCTTTAATCGATTAAATAGGGAAATAATCGATTAAAACAGTGAGAAAAATCATTTTCTGTAACAACTCACTGGTTTAATCGATTAAACCAAATTTTAATCGATTATCAGGCGGTTTAATCGATTAAACCACCTTTTAATCGATTAAAATAGAGAGGTTTGGGTTCTGTTGATATTTGGCTTTGTTTTAATCGATTAACACTTCATTTAATCTATTATTTCAGTCAGATTTTGATTTTTAACTTCAAATCAAACCTATTTTCGAAAACCCTATTTCCAAGAACCCTAGTTTCGAAATCCCCAATTCATAAACCCTAATTTCTCTACTTAAACTCTTCTATGGCACTCAGAAAAGAAGAACAACCTTTTTCATACAAAAGTTAAGTGTTGAGTGCCAGAGAACTGTTTGTTGCAAGAAAAAGGGGCTTTCAGAACCTGGTGTGGGCTAGAAGCAATAAGAATCACTAAGTGGAGTTCTTAGTGGATTGTGTGTTGTGCCGTCTCTGGGAAAAGTTGTTCTTCATCTCTTGTGGGTTTCAAGAGAGGTGTTATCTTTAACTTTATCTTTTCCATTGTAATTTGTGTTGTAACAATTTGATTATAGTGACAGCATTAATCCTCTGTTTTAGTGATTAGCAACTGGACGTAGGGTCTTTTGATCCGAACCAGTATAAATTTCCTGTGTAAGACTCTATCCCTTTTCTCTATTTACATTTACACAGTTTTTAATCGGTAAAATTTGGGGAAAATTTTGAAAACCTAATTTTTATTAAGAAACCAATTCACCCCCCCTCTTGGTTTTTGTCCGACCACGCGATCATTCCGCTGCGCGATTCTAACACCCTCTTCCTTATTATTTTTTGTCGATGCTTATTGTCTTCTTGTGGTGGTTCAACCGTTGGGGAAAGCTTGATTAGGAGTGGCTTTCTCTCCATTCTTCTTATTTGGAAGACGTGTCAGTTAATCCTTCCTTTTTATTATCTTATTTATTAAGAGTGAAGGAGGGGAAATTAAATATGCAAATGAATGATATGCATGTAAGTAGACAAATTGTTGAATAAAGAAAAATTTCATTCATCCGTAGAAGGTGTACATTCCCCTATTCCATACTACGAAGCAACTTTTGAAAAAAACGGAAAAGCCTAAAGAAACCCACAGGCGGGTCTTGATCTCTATGTAATTCCCTTTTGGCTTCCCGGACGTGACGAGCGAGTGCTTCACTTTTCTTCTGGACTGCCTGGCTCATATCTTCACTGTACTTTTGAGCCTCTTTGATATTCACCTCTTGATGGACAACCAAGGCTTGCAGTTCATCGAGTTTTGTAAGGGCTCGGTCCATTTCTTGTAGTTCTTGGTCGTACTAAGCTAGCCCGTCTCTTTCTTTATGTCGCCGCCATCAAAAAGAGGCGGTCGGAGTGACGCGATGGTTTCGACCCTTTTTTATTTTTCGCGTTTTTATGGGTGGTTACAACGCCTTTAGGTTGTCCGATAACCGGGCTAACCTAGGGGCGAGGTTTTCGAAAGGGCGTCTTTGGGTTGTTCGATAACCGGGCTAACCCAAGGACTATTTTTGAGGGGTTCTGTGGAGTCGTCACCGATGTTTTTACCAGAAACATCGGAAAAGGGGTTTTTAAAGGTGTTGGTTTTCAAACCAACTTTGGTCATTAGAACCAGAGTTGGGTAAGGGAGTTAGTTACGTGTAAAGGGAGTATTAGTCCCTTTACGACGCCCCTTTCGGGTTCCCTATGATAGGCCGACTATTTAAAAATATTTAAACCGTGGAAAATTACGCTTTTGCCCTTTTTATTGTGCGGAATTTAAAAGTATGACTACATGGCCCTAATCTATTGCATAATGTAAATTTAAAGCGATAAAAGGGGAGAGGAAGAGTTTAAACCTCCGAAGCAAGCTTTCTTTTTTTATTTCTCTTTAAAAGAGGGTGCTTTTTGGCAACCCTTCAATCTACACAGCGCTGGAAACTTTTCTAGACGCTGAAAACGCTCTCAAAGGCACTCAGAAACTCCGGAAATGCGTCGGAGGGATTCTAGAGAGAAGTTTTAGAGAGAAGGGAGAGCTAGAAGCTTGAGGTGTGTGGAAATAAGGGGGAGAGGACCCCTATTTATAGGTTTTTGCGCTGTCAGGTGGCGAGACCGCCGGTCTCATCTGACAGGGTCGAGACCGCCGTCTCGACCTGCCAAGCGCGGCGAGACCGTCGTCTGGGGAAACGAGACCGCCGTCTCGCCCTTCGTAGGTGGCGAGACCGCCGTCTCGTCAAGCGAGACGGCGGTCTCGCCACTTGCGTGAGGCGAGACGGCGGTCTGGGAAATCCAGAGGGCGGTCTCGTCCCAACAAAGCGAGAAAACTTATTTTTTCGTACAGAAACTCCCTCCTATCCTAGTATGGGGCCTAATAGTCTCTCCTAGTGGCTTGTTAGGCTTCGTCCATCTTCGAATAGGAGGCCTTCTAATCTTTATTTGGAGGTTGGGCAAGATTTGGGGTCTACAGCTGCCCCCCCTTTACCCGACCAGTCGACTGCTGGCCTTTTGTGCCAAGGTGATCGATTGGAGGGTAAAGGAGTTGACCCTCTTGCCCGGTTGCCCTTCAGATGCTCCGTTTTTGCGGTGGATGATCTTCTGGGGAAGTGTTGAAGCACTTGGTGGATTTGATGAAGACATAGATATAGCTTAGGTTGTGAGTGTGTAGATGATTAGGTTTTTAGTTTAAACACTTAATCTCTTGATAGGCCATTATATTTTGTGATAAGCACCTTAAAATGTTGCATCTCATTGAAAATCATTTTTCTGCATGAAAAACTTACGTTTAAGTATTAAAAGAATAAACTAAGTTTTTTTTTTCAATCTGTTGAAAAGGATTTTCAATCTATTAAAATCACTTAACATAATAAATGATCATACATATTCGAAAATTCAATTGATTGATTCGCGGAATCAACAAGTTAAAATAACTCAATGAATCTTTCAATATCAAAGTTTCGCATTTTCAATCTGTTGAAATAAATTTTAAATCTGTTAAAACAGAAAGATTTTTTTTCAGTCTAAGAGTTTTTAGAAAATCAATCTGTTGAAATATTTTTCAATCTGTTGAAACAGAGAGACTATTTTTTAACTAAGTGTTTGCAGGAATTTAATCTGTTGAAATGATTTTCAATCGATTGAAACAGAAAACTGTCATTTTTCATAAAGCTGTTTCAATCCATTAAAAACTCGAATCAATCGATTGAATGGAGCTTTAAATGAAACCAATCGATTGAATCGATGTTTTAATCGATTGAATCGATGTTTTAATCGATTGAATGGAGCTTTAAATGAAATCAATCGATTGAATCGATATTTTAATCGATTGAAATAATATTCTGATCGATCATAGTTTCATTTTGATCGATCATAACTCGGTCTGATCGATCATAGTTTCATTCTAATCGATCATAACTCGATCTGATCGATCATACTTCAGTTCTAATCGATCAGAGTCTCTTCTAAACTGTTTTACTTTAAAGTAATCGATCTTTTGACTCTCTAAAACAGTTTTTGACAGTTGAAACAGTCTGATTCTATGATTTACTCTATATATACAGAATTGATCTATCTTTTAAAAATACAATACAACACACTACTTGAAAAAAACTTGTGAAATCAATCTGTGAAACTTTCATACGTGACTTTCTCTGCATTCAAGAATCTTTTCATATCATAAGGTGCTGTGATCAGAATTGTGGTCAATCAAAGAGAGAAAGTGCTGTTAGAATTTGTTCTGGACAATTAGAAACTTCAAGTCCAGGTTTTTTCTTTCCATATTCTTTTGTAAAAGTTTGATTGTGCAGGTTGGATTGTAATCTGCACTTGGTACAGTAACTGGATTTGGTTACTGGGTGGTTTTCAAGATTCTGTCTTGTGGGTTTTGCAAGATAGTTCTTGGGGTAGATTGGTGAGTATCTACTGGTTGTATTTTTCACTTGGCATTAGTGGAACTTGACTGGTTTGTCAAGAACTGGATGTAGCTCTGGATTAGAGTGAATCAGTATAAATTTGTGTGTTAATATTCTTCTTTCATCTCTTTTAATTTCTGTCTTTAATTGTGCTGTGTTTAAACCAAATTACCTTTGCAAAGATCGAATAAAGATAACTCATTCTTCTAAAAGAAAGTAAGTTTTGCAAAAAAGTTTTAAAGTTCAATTCACCCCCCCTCTTGAACTCAACCATTAATTCTTTCAATTGGTACCAGAGCTGGTTCTTGTAAGTTACTCAAGAAATCGGTCCAATGGTTGAGGGAAAGATGACTTTTTCAGAAGGAGCCTCCATAAACAGGCCTCCACTTTTTTCTGGTGTGAATTATTCTTTCTGGAAGGTTAGAATGAAAATCTTTATTGAATCCCTTGATAGAGGCATTTGGGAAACAATTGTTAATGGTCCTTACAAACCAACTCATACTGTAGATGGTAAAGTAGTCGAAAAAGATTGGGCTGAATTAACTGATGTAGAAAATAGGAGAGTCCAATATGATTATACTGCAAAAAATATTATTACCTCTGCTTTAAATCTTGATGAGTTTTTCAGGGTGTCTCAGTGTGCCTCTGCCAAAGAGATGTGGGAAATTTTAGAGGTCACACATGAAGGAACATCTCGATGTGAAAAGGGCAAGAAAGCATGAGTTAATCAGTGGACTATGAGTTTTTTAAAATGCAAGCAAGGAGAAACAATTGCAGATGTGCGTAAAAGGTTCACGCACATAGTTAATCATCTAATTGGGTTAGGAAAGACTTTTGACAAAGAAGAGTTGAACATCAAAATCTTAAAGTGTTTGGACAGAACGTGGCAACCAAAGGTGACAGACTATATCGGAATCAAGAGACTTGATTGAAATGACTACCGCTTCACTTTTTGGTAAGTTGAGGGAACATGAGTTGGAAATCAATCGGTTCAAAGAACAAGAGAATGCAGAAAAGAAAAGTAGAAATATTGTTCTCAAGACGATTGAAGAAAACAGTGAATCTGAAGAAGATGAATCAGAGAACTCGACTTTGTTGGTTAAGAAATTTGGGAAATTTCTTAGAAGAAAGAACAGAACCGGCCAAGTAAAAAGGTACAATGATAAAAAGACTGAATCTGTTCAAAATAATATTACTTGTTATTCTTGTGGTAAACAGGGTCACATAAAGAGTGATTGTCCGGAAAAGACCAAGAATCGGAACAAGAAAGAATCAAGATACAAAGGGAAAAAGGCCTATATAGCCTGGCAAGACAATGATTCATCTTCCAGCTCTGAATCCGAAAGTGAAGAGGTGAACCTGTGTTTGATGGTCGGTCGTGAATCCTCTTCATCACATGTAAGTTCAACTCCTACAGAGAATGAAATTAATTACAAGCACATTACTGAATGCTTTCAATGAAATGCATAGTGAAGCCAGAAATTTATCTCATACAAATAATCGGTTGAAAGGTTTAAATAACTGGTTAGAAAATAGAGTTAAAGTTCTGGAAAATGAACTATTAGAAAGCAAAACAGATTTAGAACATCTAGATATTATCTATTCATCTGCAGATAATGTTGTTGTTAATAAGAATTGTGAAAAGTGTATTGTTTTACAAAATAAGGTTGATTACTTGACTAAAACCTTGACAAAATTTACTCAAGGTAAAAGAGAATTTAGATGCACTTCTTGGGTCTCAAAACTGTGTGTTTGAACATTCTGGAATCGGGTACAAACCTAAGAATGGGGTAAAAACTAAAAAATATTTGAACTTCTTTTCATACAGAAAAACAACAGCATCCCCTTTCTCATCTTGTCATTACTGCATGAAGAAAGGACATACTATAAAATACTGTCATGCTAGAAAATATTTTGTGCCGCAAGGTAGGAAGAGATGGGTTCCAAAACATGTTAAACAGAAAATTTGACTCCTAAGGACCCAAAATACGTAAGGGTACCAAATGCTTGATGTTTGATCTTTCAGGAACAGCAACAAGAGTCCCTTTGGTACCTAGACAGCGGATGCTCAAGGCACATGACAGGTGACATTTCAAAATTCCAGAAGCTGAAATTGAAGAATGGAGGTCATGTGACTTATGGAGACAACAACAAGGGAAGAATTCTAGGTTCTGGAGATATTGGAGATAATAAATCAGTAACCATTCACAATGTTCTTCTGGTTGAAGGTCTCAAGCACAATCTGATAAGCATAAGTCAGTTATGTGATCTTGGTCACAAAGTCATTTTCAAACCAGAAAAGTGCCTTATCTGTGAGCCAGAATCTGATACGATAATGTTGGTAGGTAAGAGGTTAAACAACATATACATGTTAGATATCAACCAGCCTATATCATCTCAAAGTTGTTTTCTTACTAAAGAAGAAGAATATTGGCTGTGGCATAGAAGGCTTGCTCATATACATCTTAACCATCTTGACAAACTGATTTCAAAAGAATTAGTTTTCGGGTCGCTTAAGCTTCAAATCTTGAAAGACAAAATCTGTGAAGCTTGTTTGAAAGGCAAACAAACTAGAAAATCTTTTTCAAACAAAAACATTGTTTCAACTTCTAAACCTTTGGAATTGCTTCACATAGATTTGGTTGGTCCTTCAAGGAATAAAAGCCTAGGTGGTAATCTTTATATCATGGTAATTGTTGATGACTTTTCCAGATTTACCTGGACTATTTTTCTTAAAGCCAAATATGATTCTTACAAATCTTTCAAAAAGCTTGCCAAGGTTTTACATAATGAAAAAGGGTATTTTATTACATCAATTCAAAGTGACAATGGTGGAGAATTTGTAAACGAAAAGTTTGAATCATTTTGTGAAAAGTTTGGCATAAAACACAATTTTTCTGCTCCAAGAACTCCTCAACAGAACGGTGTTGTGGAAAGAAAGAACAGATCTATTGTGGAACTTGCTAGAACAATGTTGTGTGAAAATTCTTTACCTAAATACTTTTGGGCAGATGCAGTAAACACTCGCTTGTCATGTTTTGAATAGAGTCTTGATTAGACCCATGCTTAAGAAAACCCCATATGAACTCGTATAAAGGAAGAAAACCCAACATAAACTATTTCAGTGGTTTTTGGATGTACATGTTTTGTTTTAAACAATGGGAAAGAAAATATTGGCAAGTTTGATGAGAAATCTGACAAAGGAATCTTTCTTGGTTACTCAACTCACGGCCATGCATATAGAATTTACAATTTAAGATTGAAATCAGTTGAAGAATCAAGTACATGTTGTGTTTAATGAGTCTCCTCGAGTGGTGCGTAATAGAACAACAGTGCATCGCAGATGAAGAAGATTTAACTGATAATTCTTATCAGCTTGAAACATGCCGAAACACAGATCGATGTACTCGTTGAAGAAGATGATCCATCGATGGACCCAAGCAAAAGCTGATCCACCAACAATTATCGAAGAACAGGAAGAAGATGTTCTGGAAGAGCTTCCTAAAGAGTGGATTGTCCCAAGAGATCTCTCTCTAGACAATGTCATCGGGCAAATCAATAAGGGAGTATCTACTAGACATTCTCTTAACCAATTCTGTAATCATATGGCATTCATTTCACAAATAGAGCCTAGGGCAGTTAAAGAAGCATTAAATGATGAATACTGGGTTAGTGCCATGCATGATGAGCTTAATCAATTTGAAAGAAATAACGTGTGGGAGTTAGTTCCTAAAATCAAAGATATCAATGTAATTGGTACTAAGTGGGTATTCAAAAACAAGCTAGATGAACACGGCATTATTACTAGAAATAAAGCTAGGTTGGTAGCCAAAGGGTATAACCAACAAGAGGGTATCGATTTTGATGAAACTTTTGCACCTGTAGCTAGACTTGAAGCTGTTAGATTATTATTAGCTTATGCATGTATAAGTGGTTTCAGATTACTACAGATGGATGTAAAGAGTGCCTTTCTTAATGGACTCATCAATGAAGAAGTATATGTTTCTCAACCTCCTGGGTTTGAAGATCACAAGCATCCTGACCATGTCTACAAATTGAAAAAGGCCCTTTATGGTTTAAAGCAAGCACCTAGACAATGGTATGAGAGGTTAAGTAACTTTCTAATTGATCAAGGGTACAAGCGAGGTGAAGTTGATAAAACTCTATTCATTAAGAAATCTGAACTGACATTATTCTGGTGCAGGTGTATGTGGATGATATCATTTTCGGTTCCACTAATAATGCCATGTGTAATAAGTTTGTAAAAGAAATGCAAAGTGAATTTGAAATGTCTATGATGGGAGAATTGAATTTCTTTCTTGGTCTCCAGTGTCAAACAATTAAGAAATGGCATTTTTCTTAGTCAATCTAAATACTCGCAATGAATTGTTAAAGAAATTTGATATGCAAAATTGCAAGGAGTCCTCTACACCCATGTCTACTAACTCGTTGTCTAGACTTAGATGAAAAAGGAAAACCTCGTTGATCAAACTAAATATAGAGGTTTGATTGGTTCACTACTATATCTAACTCGCTAGTAGACCCGACATGATGTTTAGTGTGTGCCTTTGTGCAAGATTTCGGGTAAATCCAAAGGAATCACATCTTACCGCTGTCAAAAGGATTCTGAAGTACCTTAAGGGAACAAGTTAATGTTGGACTATGGTATCCTGAAGGTGCATCCCTTAAACTTGTTGGATTTTCTCGATTCTGAATTTGCAGGATGTAGATTGGACGGAAAAAGTACCTCCGGTACTTGTCATTTACTCGGGAGCAATCTTATATCTTGGCACAGCAAAAAGCAAGCGTGTGTTGCTCATTAACTCGCAGAGCTGAATACATTGCAGCTGGAGTCGTTGTGCTCAAAGCATTTACCTCAAGCAACAACTAACAGATTATGGAGTGACTCTAAACAAGGTACCTCTGGTTTGTGACAATACTAGTGCAATAAACTTAACTAAGAATCCTATTCAACACTCTAGAACTAAGCATATTGAAATTAGACATCACTTTATTAGAGAACACGTATCTAGGGGTGACTGTGAGATATTATTCATTGAATCTGAAAAACAGTTAGCTGATTTATTCACTAAACCACTTCCTAGAGATAGACTTAATATGCTTAGGACTGAATTAGGAATTCTAGATATATCTAGTATTGCATAACTGATTCTTTACAGTGATTATATGCTTTTTAACAAGTTGATAACAAGTTCAATCGATTAATAATTGCATGAATAACTGGATATTATTTGTTTCAATCGATTGAAATTGCTAAATAATCTGTTGATTTCCTGATTCTTACTCTCTGGTATTGATATGTTATTAGTTCAATCGATTAGATAAACTTTTAATCGATTTATTTCATTAATCTTGTAGCTCTGCACACCTTCTTCTCTAAATCAATCGATTAAATCCTCGATTCAATCGATTGAATTCACTTATGGTACTCTGAATAATTTTCTTTCACAAAACAATCGATTTAATTTTCGATTCAATCGGTTTATTTCACTTATAAGTATCTACGATTACAAAATCAATTGGTTTCACGAAATATCAATTGATTATTTCTTTTGGGCTAGTTGTATGTACTTTGTCTCTAACCAATTTCTGCAGAGTAAACTGAAAGCATTTACAACAAGATAAACTTCAACTACTCTCTTCAATATCCAAGATATCCAATAAAAGCTTATTGATACTGATTGGATATCTACTGAGAAGGTAATTAAGTTGTACAGTAGCAATTTCTTCTCTCTCCACCTTTATCATCACTGCGCAGTAGCAGTAATATAGTAAAGACAAAAACCTTGAAGCTGAAAAAGATTGTGTATTCTCATTCCTATAGTATTATTTTCTTCTTTGAGCTTTCTCTTTTCTCGGTTCTTCTCTGTTCTGCTCATCCCAAAAATCAAATATGCTCAAGCGCACAAAGTCTCGGTAGGAAGAAGTCCAGCAGAGGCGAGTCTTCTACTCGCAAGGCAAGAACGTAATGTTGGAGGAAGGATTGAAACTTGGTTCAATGGGGACCAAGAGAAAATGGATTTGTTTATCCATGAATTGAGCAGGAAGCAAGTCAACATTCCGAAGATGTTAAAGTTCTCCTAGTTTGATGCCGAAGGATTCAGAGGCATTCGAAAACTACTGCAACACCAAAAGCTTCAGAAGTTTCTGGAGTTAAATGGTAGGATTTATCCTGATTTAATTAAAGTTTTCTTCACAAATTTATCCTTTGAAGGTTCCACTTTGACAACCCAAGTTAAAGGAGTAGACATTGAAATTACACCCAACATCTGGAAGGAAGTTGCTGGAATAAAGGATGTTGGTGTAAAAGTCACCAAAGGATTCACTTCAGGAGGAATTTAATAAGGTCCAGTACTTTCGGTCATGCATGAAGAATACTCGTGATTCTGTCAGTTCCTTCAATACTGGGAAGCTGAAGCTGGAAGAAAGGATTCTCGCCTTCATTGTGTCCTGGCAGCTCACACCCAGGGGAAGCAATCATGCAGTGCTAAATGAAGGAGATTTAGTACTGATGTACTGCATTCACCATAGGATACGGGTGAACTGGGTCTTTGTCATCAAAGATCACATGATCAAAGCCAAGAGACTTAGTGATTTCAGGTATCCATATGCTATTCTGATTTCTAAGCTTTTAACACATTTTGGTGTCGATGTAGAAGGAGAACTGGTTGAAACCGTCCGACCAACAAATGAAATAAATAATTATGTGCTTCACAAAATGGGATTCATTAAAATTGATGGTGAATGGATCTCGAAAGAAGATGTTGGGAGAAGTGAAGAAAGTGAAGAAGAAGAGCAAGAGGAAGGAATCAACACTGATAATATTCCTGGAACTTCTGCAACACGTCCGTCTGATCCAATGGAAGAAGTGAACCCAATGGAGATGATTCCATACAATCCACCGCCTGACCGTGGCACTCCTCTGTCTCAGTTCGAAAGAACAATGTTACATCAAATGAGCGAACCGCAACCGACCAAAGGAGGCATATGCAGATGACTCGCCGCCTCGAGGGCTCAGCAAGCATTATTTGGATGAAAATTTCATTGCAAGGTTCCAAGCATATTGATAATCAACTAGAAGATATTTACAACAGGATTGTGGAACCGCAATTCAATCAAGGCCCCGGGGAGGAATGAAGACTTTCTATATGTCTGTTATTCTGCTTTCTTTTCATTTTTTTTAATGTTCTGGTTTATATTTAGGGTTCCCACGTGGCCCCATTGGACTGTAACTAAAACAATCTATTTGATGCAGTCAAATAGGGGGAGAAGTATTTTGCTTAAAACTGTCACTACACACACACCACAAAATATATGTCTCTGGTCTGTTATTTTTTATGCAGGTGCAGCGGTTATTTGTCTCCATCAAATAGGGGGAGATTGAAGCACTTGGTGGATTTGATGAAGACATAGATATAGCTTAGGTTGTGGGTGTGTAGATGATTAGGTTTTTAGTTTAAACACTTAATCTCTTGATAGGCCATTATATTTTGTGATAAGCACCTTAAAATGTTGCATCTCATTGAAAATCATTTTTCTGCATGAAAAACTTACGTTTAAGTATTAAAAGAATAAACTAAGTTTTTTTTTTCAATCTGTTGAAAAGGATTTTCAATCTATTAAAATCACTTAACATAATAAATGATCATACATATTCGAAAATTCAATTGATTGATTCGCGGAATCAACAAGTTAAAATAACTCAATGAATTTTTCAATATCAAAGTTTCGCATTTTCAATCTGTTGAAATAAATTTTAAATCTGTTAAAACAGAAAGATTTTTTTTCAGTCTAAGAGTTTTTAGAAAATCAATCTGTTGAAATATTTTTCAATCTGTTGAAACAGAGAGACTATTTTTTAACTAAGTGTTTGCAGGAATTTAATCTGTTGAAATGATTTTCAATCGATTGAAACAGAAAACTGTCATTTTTCATAAAGCTGTTTCAATCCATTAAAAACTCGAATCAATCGATTGAATGGAGCTTTAAATGAAATCAATCGATTGAATCGATGTTTTAATCGATTGAATGGAGCTTTAAATGAAATCAATCAATTGAATCGATATTTTAATCGATTGAAATAATATTCTGATCGATCATAGTTTCATTTTGATCGATCATAACTCGGTCTGATCGATCATAGTTTCATTCTAATCGATCATAACTCAGTCTGATCGATCATACTTCAGTTCTAATCGATCGTAGTCTCTTCTAAACTGCTTTACTTTAAACTAATCGATCTTTTTACTCTCCGAAACAGCTTTTGACAGTTGGAACAATCTCGATTCTATGATTTACTCTATATATACGTAATTGATCTATCTTTTAAAAATACAATACAACACACTACTTGAAAAAAACTTGTGAAATCAATCTGTGAAACTTTCATACGTGACTTTCTCTCGCATTCAAGAATCTTTTCATATCATAAGGTGTCGTGGATCGAATTGTGGTCAATCAAAGAGAGAAAGTGTCGTTAGAATTTGTTCTGACAATTAGAAACTTCAAGTCCAGGTTTTTTCTTTCCATATTCTTTTGTAAAAGTTTGATTGTGCAGGTTGGATTGTAATCCGCACTTGGTACAGAGAGTCGGATTTGGTTACTCGGGTGGTTTTCAAGATTCTGTCTTGTGGGTTTTGCAAGATAGTTCTTGGGGTAGATTGGTGAGTATCTACTGGTTGTATTTTTCACTTGGTATTAGTGGAACTTGACTGGTTTGTCAAGAACTGGATGTAGCTCTGGATTAGAGTGAACCAGTATAAATTTGTGTGTTAATATTCTTCTTTCATCTCTTTTAATTTCTATCTTTAATTGTGTTGTGTTTAAACCAAATTACCTTTGCAAAGATCGAATAAAGATAACTCATTCTTCCAAAAGAAAGTAAGTTTTGCAAAAAAGTTTTAAAGTTCAATTCACCCCCCCCCCTCTTGAACTCAACCATTAATTCTTTCAAGTGTTGTGTTGTGCGCTTCTGGGATGCTCCTTTGACGTGGTAGCTGACCCCTTTGGCTAATGAGTACGAACCCCCATCTGGTTTGACGAGTATGAACCCTCGCCCGGTAAGCCCCCTTCTGTAAGGCCTGATGAGTACACACCCCCATCTGGTGTTTGACGAGTATGAACCCCCGTCTGGTAAACCCCCGTCTGGTAAGCCCCCTTCTGTAAGGCCCGATGAGTACACACCCCCATCTGGTGTTTAGCCTCCGGATGCTCCATCTTGCAGTAGCTGACCCTTCGGCGATGGTGGCGACTTACTGCTCTAGCTCATGCGCCGATGTGAAACCTTGGGATGCTCCTTTGACAAGGTAGCTGACCCCTTGGCTAACGAGTATGAACCCTCATCTGGTTATGTGCCTCTGGATGCCCCTTCTTGCGGTGGCTGACCCTTCGGCGATGGTGGCGACTTACTGCTCTAGCTCATGCGCCGACTCTCTGGGAAGTGATTTCTGTTTTGGTAGATGTGCTTGGACCTCTTGAATGGTCGTCCGGGCTGTGCCGGGGATTTTGTGTTTCATCCAACTTTGTTGGTTGCTGGGGATTTCTTTGTTTTTGTTCATTTGGTGGTGATCATCCGATCCTTGCTGGCTGGTCAAATGGGTCTTAGTTTTGTTCGACTCTTGCTTGGCAGTCGAAATTTTGAGGTGATGGCTTAATCCTGCCTTTTTCTCACGGTTTTAACTCTTTTTTCTCGCGATTTTGAATTTTGGCTTTTTCTTGAGCGTATGCCTTTTCTTCTTTTTTTAAGTTTAAGTTTTGTTTTTTTTTTTGTTACGCTGGCTTTTGCAGAAGATGGCAAAAAAGATGCATGAAATAGAATTTTATTTATGGAGAAATTTTATTACAACCCTATTTTTGCAAGTACTATCCCTAAGGGCTATCCTCTGGACCCGATCCCTGGGGAGGGAAATGCTGGTACATATGATACCGGAAGTCCACCTGCTCTTGGGCTTCATCCCGGTATTCTTGCTGGAATGTCGTCCAATCGTGGCGCATGTCCTGTTGGTGCTGGTACATTTCTCCCAGCCGGGTGTCAAAGGCCTCTTGTCTTTGGGATAGTTGCTCTTGCCTCTGGGATATTTGCTCTTGCCTTACAGTCATATGGTCGAACTGCTGGCGTAGATCGCTCATGTGGCGGTGCATGCCAGCGAAGTTGTCCGCATACCGTGGCGGTTGCTGCTGTTGCTGCTGCTGTTGGTCGGGAGATGTAGGCAGATCCTGCATTGCATCCTGGAGTTCCAATGCAAAATCTAGTGTGGGATGGAGGGCCAACTGGGTCCCTCTGCGAATTAGCATTCCCATGCTGACCAAGATCGACCCGCCGATGGATTCGGGTCGCAGGTTGGAGGCCAGTTCTTCCCGGTCGGGACACCCCACACTTTCTGCCAGGGGAGTGATGAGTGGAGCCATGAGGATGGCCCCCGTGGATCTATGCCCGAAGTCCTTAAGGGCTTTCAGGAAGAAGTACCCGGGGTTGCAGCGCCGCTTCTGGCTCATGCAATATAGTACGAAGAGGTCAGGGAGGGATATTTTGTCCTGACTCTCTTTCCTCCCATGTATGGTTCCTGCCAACAGCTTGTGGCAGATACGGAGTGCTGGGGGAAGCGCGGATCCCCTCATCAGCGTGGGCAGTGTGGTGGCTCCCGTGAGCTCATGCCACATTTCGGCGGCGGTGAGGTTGGTGGGCCGTGAGCAGATGGCCTCACGGTATTCCTGCGTCATGGCGTCCTCGGGCCGGACGAACCCGATGGCTACATTGAATTCTTTGAGGGTGGAGGTCTGGTATTGCCCACCCATAAAATAGGTCACCATCTTGGTGGGTTGTAGGCCCGGGACCGTGGAGGGGACCTTAGAGTAGGAGACGGAGGCTAGGAACTCCAGTACCGCCTGTGGGTACACGTGTGTAGGTGGTGGTTGCAGCAAGAAACCCCACCCGATGCTATCTAGGTGGGCCCGGACGTCGTCCTCCCATTCGAATTCAGCTAGGATGTTGAAATCCAGCTTAAGAATTGGGTGCCACTGGTAGGTCCGGATATTTTCAAGGTGGGCCTGGTGCTGTGGCGTCATTTGAGAAGGGTCCTGGGATGGTGGTGCCGCGGAACTACTAGCATCGGCGGTGCTTCTTCTCTTCCTGGAGGCGCTTCTACCAAACATTTTGACCAGAGGGTGCTTGGGAGTGTAGGAGTTGAGAGAAAGGAAGTTCCGGAGGCAAGGGGAGTTGTGAGGAAGCCCCCAAGCGCGCCCCCTATATATAGGAAATTTTCAAAATCGAGACCGCCGTCTGGGTGGGCGAGACGGCGGTCTCGTGTCTCCTCCAAGTCGAGACGGCGGTCTGGTTCATCGAGACGGCGGTCTCGACGTTCGGCTTAAGCGAGACGGCAGTCTCGTTGAGCGAGACGGCGGTCTCGTTTTCGCCTGTATCGAGACGGCGGTCTGGTTGGTCCAGACGGTGGTCTCGAATTACGGAAGAGATTTTTTTTTATTTTTTTTTTTGTTGCTTTTTTGTTATTTTTTGAAAGAGGTAATAGGACCTGGTCTAAAAACATTTTATGCATGCAATGTTTTTATGTTTTGATGTCCTATAATGCCTATTTTGATTAAGTTTTCAGAAAGATTTAACCAACGTGTCTTGTTGCACCGAATGCCTTCTGATCTGCTGCGTTTACTCTTGGTTGTACCATGCCGGACTTCTTGTGACCGAAGGATAATTTCTTTCTTTCTCTTCTTTCTTTTTTCTTTTGTAGAGCACTTTTGTCATGTAGTGTCCCTTTTTCCTTGCTTTAGGGATTTCAATCCTCCTGTTGATTATACGCCTCCATATTCCCAAATTAATTATTAGAATATTGTCGTGAGGGTCAAGAGAAAAGAAGTAAAGGGGTAAAAATCCATGGTTTGTGTTTTAGAGGGTTGATTTTTATTGATAAAAGGGTTTTGTAAGAATGGCTGGCTAAAGTTAAGCCTGGGTGTTCAACCTTTGTCTAAGCAAACATTTTTCCTTTTTTTTTGTATTTGCGCTCTTTGGTTTCATCTCCATTGCTTTTAAATGGCTAGCTGATTTCCCTAGATCGCCCTTTTGGGTTTTCGAACTAGGATACTGTGTGTTGGCCCTATCTTTTGTCTAGGTTCTTTTATAAAATTTGGGAGAAATCCTAACGGACCTTATTTGTAACCCTAACTTTTGCCTAGGCTACCCTTTATTGTTGTTCGGGTATCCTACCGGGTCGACCCTATCTTTTGTGTAGCCCCCTTAGTGGGTTTCCTACCGGTAATTTGCCCTTTTTCTTTGGCCTTTGGCTTCTCCGGGCTTTTTTCTTTTTTTGTGGATTTACTTTTTTGTTCACAGTATTGTCGAAGCATGACTTTCTTTATGGGTGAGGCGAAGTCTTATTTTTATGTGCTTCTAATCAACTAGCTTGATGGCAACAAGCAATGTTAATTATTTGAATGCGCTTTTTATTCTTCTTCTTTTTGTTTACTTAGACAGGGTTTTTTATGTGGTCCAATCTAAGTAGAAAGAAGAGAAGCAAATGGAAAGAATCATTCTTTATTAATTAATAAGGGAATATGTGCCCTAAAATGCCCTGGGTCGGCTCGCCCGGGGATAATCTCTAACAATCATGGGGTTTACATCCTTTAAACAAAGAAAAAGATTTCCTAATGACTAGAGTGGCTCTTGACGCTTGCACCCCTCCACTTCGGAAAACTTGCTTGAGTGTGCGGAGGGGAGACTTCCCTCTTCTCCTTTCTGCTCGGCCCTTAGTAGGGTCATATCCTAGGCCATACTTGCAAGGATTGTCTTTGAATTCTGGGGGTTCCCTCATGCCTTGGGAATCTGCCCCCAGTCCTTGGCCAGGATGGTAGCCATGTTTCAACATCATGCGGGCTACCTTTGTGTTTCTGGGAAGTCGCTCTATACTGGCAATCTCGAACGCTTGAAAAGATGTTTCAAGGGCCTCTTCGGCCGCATCCACATAAGGTTGGGTGGACGGTCCACTGATCACGATATCGTCTTCTGCTTGGACCGTGACCAGTTTGTCGCCCACTACGAACTTGACTTTCTGGTG
Source organism: Sphenostylis stenocarpa (assembly GCA_963425845.1). Classification (NCBI taxonomy): domain Eukaryota; kingdom Viridiplantae; phylum Streptophyta; class Magnoliopsida; order Fabales; family Fabaceae; genus Sphenostylis; species Sphenostylis stenocarpa. The sequence continues at coordinate 20,728,008 of OY731398.1, forward strand.
GAGCGTCGAAGGTACTGCCTTAGCGTCATGAATCCAAGGTCTGCCGAGGAGACAGCTGTATTCTGGAGTAATGTCCATTACATGGAAATCGACGTTGAAGGTAGTGGCTCCAACTTGGATTGGCAAATTGATCTCTCCCACTACTTCTCGTTTTGATCCGTCGAAGGCTCGAACGATGGTGCTACTTGGGCGCAGGCGGGCTCCTTGGATAGTCAACTTATCCAGTGTGCACTTGGGCATCATGTTCAAGGATGACCCGTTATCCACAAGAACTTTGGCGATGAGGTACTCCTTGCATTTAACCGAGATATGCAAGGGCTTGTTGTGATTTGACCCCTCCAGGGGGAGTTCTTCCTCTGTGAAGGTGAGGTGATCGTTTGCCGTGATGTGACCGACGATCCTCTCGACCTTTTCTTGGGATATTGTGTGAGGTACATGCGCCTCGCTCAAGACCTTCAGCAGAGCGTTTCTATGCGGTTCCGAGCTCATTATCAAAGATAACAACGTGATCTTTGCAGGTGTTCGGTTGAGCTGGTCTATAATGGAATACTCACTCTGCCTTATAAACTGGAGTAATTTCTCTGTTTCCTTCTTGGATTCTTTATTTTCTTTTTCTTCTTCGGTTTTCTTATTTTTTCCTTTATTCTTGAGGACATCTTCCTGTGTGTCCTTTGGGGAGTAGATTCTTCCACTTCTAGTTGCGCCCCCAATGTCGGCTATATTGGTTATTTCTTCTTTTATTGGTGAAGATTCCCCATATCTCCACGGTACAGCTTTATTCGATTCGTAGGGAAAGGACGTGGCATAAATAGTCGCACTGGTGTCCTTGCCCCCTCTTCTTTATTCTTGAGAACCAACGGCCGAGGTTTATTTTCCTCTTGCGATGATTCGACCATTGGGGTGAGCTTTATTAGGAGTGGCTTTCTCTCCATTCTTCTGATTTAGAAGACGTGTTAGTTAATCCTTCCTTTTTATTATCTTATTTATTAAGCGTGAAGGAGGGGAAATTTAAATATGCAAATGAATGCTCATGCATGCAAGTAGACAGACATTGAACAAAAAGAAGATTTTATTTATTCAATAGAAGGTGTACATTCCCCTATTCTATACTGCGAAGCATCTTTTGGCAAAAGCGAAAAACTTTAAAGAAACCCACAGGAGGGTCTTGATTCCTCTGTAGTTCCCTCTCAGCTTCTCGGACATGACGAGCAAGTGCTTCGCTTTGTTTGCGGACCGCCTGACTCATATCTTCACTGTATTGTTGAGCCTCTTTGATCTTCGTCTCTTGATAAACAACCAAGGCTTGTAGTTCATCGAGCTTTTCAATGGCTCGGTCTTTCTCTTGAAGTACTTGGCTATACTGAGCTAGCCCTTCTTTTTCTTTGTGGCGTAGCTCAGAGAGACTTTTGGTGAGTCTCCTGTTGGCCTCTCGCTCTTGGCGGATGTCTAACCGAGCCTTGAGGAGCCCTTCCGACAACTCCTTGATCGTTTGAGCCTGCTTAGCTGATTCGGCCTCAAGGTGTGCCGTTTTGGCGGTTATCTCTTGTAGTTGGCTATCCGAACTGGTTCTGGAAGTTTTGGATGTTCGAATAGCTTGTTCGTTAGCGTCAGCGCGTTGGTCCTTGAGGCGCTCTATTTCATGATCATTTTTCTTGCCTTGCCTTCGCAAACCATCAATCGTGAGGATAGATTCTTGCTCCTATTCTTCAAGGGCCCTCATCTGGGCTCCCATGATCTCTATCCTCTGGGTCAAGGCGTCAATTTGAGCCTGCAGCCCTTCATTTTTGGCGCTCGTGGTAGGTGTGGTGGATGATTGAGCCACCCCTCTTCTATTTCTCCATGCCTCATAGTCACTGGTGACAGCCACCCGAGCTTTTCCTAGCTCTCTGTCTCCCATGTAAATGGCCTCTCCCATGCTTTTCTCATAGCTAGTGAGTTGGCAATAGTGAATGGGTCTCCGAAGAAGCACAGTCCTCCGAGCTCCCCTTGGGAAATGGTAGTTTGGGTCCTCATGAGCTGCCTCATAGCTACTTTAGGTGAGTAGGCTATGCAGCCCCTGAGTCCTATCAAGGGGACACTCGGGTAGTCCCCAACATCTGATGAGAACTGGGCCGGGTCGGAACCAAGGACAGACCCAGGATATACTGTTGGCGTCCTTGCACTCCCACTCATCCCTCCATTCTGAGGTCAGACGACGTTGGAGGGGAATCTTGGAGAAACTTCTCAAAGGGTCGGGGAATATCCCCATGTGACTGGAGGCGTACAGGTGAGTGGCGCTCCACACAAATAGCAATGAAGAGCAGCAGCGGAGTATTTTGCCCTGCTTCTGGTGACAGAATTCCACCGAGAGCAGGGTGTCGGCAAGAATAGCAGGCAGGGGACTTTTCGAATTCACGTCCCAGGCGAAGAAGGCGTCTATGACGGCCTGACCTATTGTGTCGAAATGGAAGGGGAACAAGACTGTTCCAAAAATTATGAGGGCCAGGGTTTTGTTAAAGGCAACCCATTTTGTCCGTTCAGCCAGGTAGGACAGGTGGTCTTCCAACATCGTTACTTTCCAACCCTGGGTGTTCCCCTTCTTTATCAGGGTACTCTGGCGGAATGGCAACTGAATAAGGGCAGCGACTGGTGCTGCGGGAGTATATGCTTCGTGGCGAACATGGACCCCGGCTGATTTGGGCCACCTCAACATGGTCTCATACTCCTCTAGGGTGGGCACCAAGTCGAACTGCGGAAACTCGAAACATCGCAGATTTGGATTCCAGTAGTGGATTAGTGCCCTTAAGAACACCTGATTGACACATATCTTCAGAAGGTCTAAAATCCGTCCGTAGGATTTTTCGAAGTCAGCGCAGACCTCTGATGGCATTACCGCGCTTAGCCGTTCCAACCTCTCAGTATGGAAACGGGGAATGTCCACCTTCTTTGTCTGCCTACTTGTCCCCTCCATTTCTAAAACCAAAATGCATTTTTTATGAAATGGATGCTTATTTGAATGTGAGTGTTTATTTTCTATTTATCATGTTTTTCTGCATGATGTTTGAGTATTTTTTTTTATTTTGGAAGAATAAACTATCTATATGAATGTTTTATGAGTATAACATTTTTGGACCAGGTCTTATTTATGAACTTTGGAAAAATGGATTTTTTTTTTATTTATTTTTATTTGTTTATTTTATAGCCTTTTATCTCTTCTGTCGGAACTGCGTGGCTACTTAGCTTACAAAGAACCTGAAACCAGGCTAGCTAAAAGGCAGACTGTCCGAGATAAAATATGGTTTTATGTGAAAGAATATTTAGCGTCCCTTATCTCTTCTATCGGAACTGCGTGGCTACTTAGCTTACAAAGAACCTGAAACCAGGCTAGCTAAAAGGCAGACTGTCCGAGATAAGGGTGTTTATTTGCGAAAAATATTTTTGGTTTTTGTTGTTTTGTTGTTTGTTTATGCTATGCAACATATAAATGCAACAATCATATGCACACACAATTCGATCATCCCCGAACAGGCGAGATTCGTTTTTATCACGAGGTAGGGTTTTCCTGCAGAAAAGTGCATTGGCCAGGGTTGGTTCTAACTGTTCTCACCAGGCTAAGGCCCCCAAGGTGCCCCCATTATAGGGTCCCCACTCTCCAGCCGTCCGACCATGCTTAGCACTAAGGCCATAGTCAGTCTTGTTGCCAAAAGAGGTAGGTTATCACCTTGAGTGGTGGTTTCCGATCACACTGGTGGGCTCAAGGCCCTCACTACAGCGAACCGTACCTGCCACCCACTCCCTATGGTTTTCTCACTTGCTCCCGGGTATAGAGGGAACTGTTGTGTGCAAGGGTTTGTGTACAGTTTTTATTTCACACAATTGCGTAAGTATAAACAAACAACAGTTATTAAAGCCAAAAAATAAAGCATGTTATAATACAAGTTAAGGGCAAAAGCGTTATTTTCTTGGTTTATTTATTTTTTAGCCGGCCCATCACTAAATGGGATCAACTCTCGAGGCTTCCCCAGTGGAGTTGCCATCTGTCGCTGCCGTCAAAAAGAGGCGGTCGGAGCGACGCGATGGTTTCGACCCTTTTTGATTTTTCACGTTTTTTATGGGTGGTTACAACGCCTTTAGGTTGTCCGATAACCGGGCTAACCTAGGGGCGAGGTTTTCGAAAGGACGTCTTTGGGTTGTCCGATAACTGGGCTAACCCAAGGACTATTTTTGAGGGGTTCTGTGGAGTCGCCACCGATGTTTTTACTAGAAACATCGGAAAAGGGGTTTTTAAAGGCGTTGGTTTTCAAAAACCAACTTTGGTCATTAGAACCAGAGTTGGGTAAGGGAGTTAGTTACGTGTAAAGGGAGTATTAGTCCCTTTACGACGCCCCTTTCGGGTTCCCTATGATAGGCCGGCTATTTAAAAATATTTAAACCGTGGAAAATTACGCTTTTGCCCTTTTTATTGTGTGGAATTTAAAAGTATGACTACATGGCCCTAATCTATTGCATAATGTAAATTTAAAGCGATAAAAGGGGAGAGGAAGAGTTTAAACCTCCGAAGCAAGCTTTCTTTTTTTATTTCTCTTTAAAAGAGGGTGTTTTTTGGCAACCCTTCACTCTACACAGCGCTGGAAACTTTTCTAGACGCCGAAAACGCTCTCAAAGGCACTCAGAAACTCTGAAAATGCGTCGGAGGGATTCTAGAGAGAAGTTTTAGAGAGAAGGGAGAGCTAGAAGCTTGAGGTGTGTGGAAATGAGGGGGGGAGGACCCCTATTTATAGGTTTTCGCGCTGTCAGGTGGCGAGACCGCCGGTCTCGTCTGACAGGGTCGAGACCGCCGTCTCGTCCAACGAGACCGCCGTCTCGACCTACCAAGCACGGCGAGACCGCCGTCTGGGGAAACGAGACCGCCGTCTCGCCCTTCGCAGGTGGCGAGACCGCCGTCTAGTCAAGCGAGACGACGGTCTCGCCACTTGCGTGAGGCGAGACGGCGGTCTGGGAAATCCAGAGGGCGGTCTCATCCCAACAAAGCGAGAAAACTTATTTTTTCGTACAGAAACTCCCTCCTAGCCTAGTATGGGGCCTAATAGTCTCTCCTAGTGGCTTGTTAGGCTTCGTCCATCTTCGAATAGGAGGCCTTCTGATCTTTATTTGGAGGTCGGGCAAGATTTGGGGTCTACACTTTACAACGTAGCTCAGTGAGACTTTTGTTGAGTCTCCGATTGGCCTCTCGCTCTTGGCGTATTTTTGACCGAGTCCTTGTGAGGTCTTGTAATAAGTCTTTGATCGTTTGAGCCTGTTTTGCTGATTCGACCTCAAGGCGTGCTGATTTGGCGGTTATTTCTTGAAGTTGGCTATCCGAGCTGGTTCTAGCGGCTTTGGATGCTCGGATAGCTTGCTCGTTAGAGTCAGCACACTGATCCTTGAGGCGCTCTATTTCATGATCCTTTTTCTTGCATTGCCTCTATAGACCATCTATGGTGAGGATAGATTCTTGCTCTCTTTCTTCAAGGGCCCTCATCTGGGCTCCCATGATTTCTATCCTCAGGGTCAAGGCGTCGACTTGAGTTTGCAGCTCTTCACTATTGGCACATGTAGCGAGTGAGGTGGATGGTTGAGACATCCCTCTTCTTCTTCTCCACACCTCATAGTCACTGGAGACAGCTACTCGAGTTTTTCCTAGCTCTCTATCTCCCATAAAGACTGGTTTCTCCCATGCTCTTCTCACGGCTAGTGAGTTAGCAATTGTGCATGGGTCTCCGAAGAAACACAGTCCTTCGAGCTCCCCTCGGGATATTGTAATTTGAGTCCTCATGAGTTGTCTCATAGCTACTCTAGGTGAATAGGCTATGCAACCCCTGAGTCCTATCAACGGTACGTTTGGATAATCCCCACATCTGATGAGGACTAGACCGGGTCGGAACCAGGGGCAGACCCAGGATAAATGGTTGGCGTCCCATTGTTCCAACTCGTCCTTCCACTCTGAGGTTAAGCGTCGTTGGAGAGGGATTTTGGAGAAGCTCCTCAAAGGGTCGGGGAACATCCCCATGTGACCAGAGGCGTAAAAATGTGTGATGCCCCACACAAAAAGTAGTGAAGAGCAACAACGAAGTGTTTTTCCTTGCTTCAGGCGGCAAAATTCCACCGAGAGCAAGGTGTCGGCAAGAATTGCAGGCAAGGGACTCTTCGAATTCACGTCCCAGGCGAAGAAGGCGTCCATGATGGCTTGGTCCACTGTGTCGATATGGAAGGGAATCAAGAGTGTTCCAAATATAATCAGAGTCAGGGTTTTGTTAAGAGCGACCCATTCTGCCCTTTAAGCCAAAGTGGACAGATGGTCTTCTAACATCGAGACTTTCCAACCCTGGATGTTCCTTTTTTCTATCAGGGTAGTCTGCCAGAATGGCAATCGGATGATGGCAGCGACTTGTGCTGCAGGAGTATATGCCCCGTGGCGGATATGGACCCCGGCTGGTTTGGGCCATTTTAGCATAATCTTGTACTCCTCTAAAGTGGGCACCATATCAAGCTGCGGAAATTCAAAGCAGCGCAGACTAGAATTCCAGAAATGAACTAGTAGCCTGATGAAAATTGGATCGACACAGATTTTCAGTAGGTCGAGGATCCGTCCATAAGTTTTTCGAAGTCGGAGCGGACCTCTGGTGGCATTATCGCGCAAAGCCGTTCCAGCTTCTCAGTATGGTACCGGGGAATGTCAACTTTCTTCAATTTTCTACTAGTCCCCTCCATTTTTCTAAAACCAAAATGCATGCTTTATGAATATGATGCTTATTGTAGGTATGAGTGTTTATTTTTCCTATTTATCATGTTTTATTTCTACATGATGTATGGTATTTGCGTTTTTTTTTTTTTTTGGAACAAGTAAACTACCTATATGAATGGTTTATGAGTGTAATGTTTATGAACAAAGTCCCATTTATTGTTTTTAGGTTTTTTTCTATTTGATTTTATTTTGTTATTTTTTTTTATAGCCTTTATCTCTTCTGTCGGAGTGCGTGGCTACTTAGCTTACAAAGAACCTGAAACCAGGCTAACTAAAAGGCAGACTGTCCGAGATAAAAATGGCTTTATGCGAAAGAATAGTATTTAGCGTCCCTTATCTCTTCTGCCGGACTGCATGGCTACTTAGCTTACAAAGAACCTGAAACCAGGCTAGCTAAAAGGCAGACTGTCCGAGATAAGGGTGTTTATTGCGAAAATATTTTCTGTGATTTTTCTGTTGTTTGGTTATGTTATGCAACAAACAAATGCGCACACAATTCAATCATCCGTGAACAGGAGAGAAGTCATTTTAATCACGAGGTAGGGTTTTCCTGCAGAAAAGTGCATTGGCAAAGCTAGGTTCTAACTGTTCTCACCAAGGCTAAGGCCCCCAAGGTGCCCCCATTATAGGGTCCCCACTCTCCAGTCTTCCGACCATGCTTAGCACTAAGGCCATAGTCAGTCTTTGTGCCAAAAGAGGAAGGTTATCACCTTGAGTGGTGGTTTCCGATCACACTGGTGTACAGTTTTTATTTCAAACAATTGCGTAAACAAACAACATTTATTAAAGCCAAGCATTTAAAACATGTTATAATACAAGGTAGGGTAAAAGCATAATTTCTTGGTTTATTTATTTAAGCTGGCTCATCACTAAATGGGATCAACTCTCTAGGCTTCCCCAACGGAGTCGCCATCTGTCGCCGCCGTCAAAAAGACGCGGTCGGAGCGACGGGATGGTTCCGACTTTCCAATTTTCGCGTTTTTATGGGTGATGTTACAACGCTTTTAGGTTGTCCGATAACCGGGCTGAACCTAGAGTCGAGGTTTTTGAAAAAGTGTTCTTGGACTGTCCGATAACCAAGTTAACCCAAGAACTAATTTGAAGGGGTTCTTATGGAGTCGCCACCGATGTTTTTACCGGAAACATCGAAAAAGGGGTAAAAAGGCATTGGTTTTCGAAAACCAACTTTGGTTGTTAAAACCAGAGTTTAGGTAAGGGAGTTAGTTACGTGTAAGGGAAGTGTCAGTTCCCTTACGACGCCCCTTTCGGGTTCCCTATGATAGGCCAGCTATTTAATAAATAAACTTGTGAAAAAACGCTTTTACCCTTTTATTTACGGAATTAAAGTAACGACTACATGGCCCTAATATCTATTACGCAATTTTAATTATAAAAATAAAAGCAGTAAAAGAGAGGGAGAGAGTGAAGAAACCTCTGAAGCAAGCTTTTTAATTAATTCTCTGAAAATTAGGGTGCGTTTTGGCAGCCCTTCACTCTTTACAGCGCCGAAAAAACTCTCGAAAACGCTATAAAAACTCTAAAAAACTCTCAGAAACTCCAAAAATGCTTCGGAGGGGTTCTAGGAAGAGAATTTGAAGAAGTTATAGAAGGGAAAGTGGAAGAACTCTGTGAAATGACGGGGGAGCGCTCACTATTTATAGGGATTCGCGCTTTTCAGGTCGAGACGATCGTCTCGTCTGACAAGGTCGAGATGGCCGTCTCGCCATTCGGGACGGCAGTCTCGACTTGCAAAAGTGGCGAGACCGCCGTCTCGTTTGGCGAGATGGCGGTATCGACTTTTCCAGAAACGAGAAGGCCTTCTCGCCAAACGGGAGGGGGTCTCGCCATTCGCAAGTGGCGAGACGGCCGTCTCGCCAAACGAGACGGCGGTCTTGACTTGTTGGAATGGCGAGACGATGGTCCCGAAAAGCGAGACGGTGGTCTCGATCCCTGAAGGCGAAAACCCTTATTTTAATGCAAAAAAATCCTTCCTATCCTATTATGGGGCCTAATAGTCTCTCCCAGTGGCTTCTTAGGCTTCGTCCATCTTCGAATAGGAGGTCTTCTGGTCTTTATTTTGAGGTCGGGCAAGATTTGGGATCTACAATTGCCTTTACTTTGATTTTTTGCTGTGTTTGATTCAAGAATTGGTCAGAATTCTTAATCTTTGAAATAGATAATCTGTAAATTGTGAAAATCTTTCAAAGATCAATTCACCCCCCCCCCTCTTAATCTTAACCTACTTTTGTAACAGCTAGGACAATGCTTAATGAGAAAGCATTACCAAAATATTTGTGGGTTGATGTCGTTAGTACTGCTTGTCATGTACTAAATCGTGTTTTAATTAGACCTTTTCTTAAAAAAACTCCCTATGAATTATACAAAGGTAAAAAGCCTAACATAAACTATTTTAGAGTATTTGGATGTAAGGTTTTTGTCTTAAACAATGGAAAGGAAAATCTTGGAATGTTTGATTCCAAATCAGATGAAGGTATCTTCTTGGGTTATTCATTGAATAGCCATGCCTATAGAATCTTTAATAAAAGGCTAAATACTATAGAAGAATCTGTTCATGTTGTGTTTTATGAGACTAACCCAAGTATGCAGAATAATTCTAAGTATAGTACAGAAGATGATGTTTTAACTGATAAAATGTATCAGTTAAAATTGTCAGAATCAACAATTTTTCAAAAACAGGAAGAATTTATTGAAGAATCTGAAGAGCAGTTGCCTAAAGAATGGAAGACTCCAAGAAATCTTTCAATAGACAACATCATTGGTGAAATAAATCAGGGAGTTTCCACTAGAAGATCTTTAAATAAATTCTACAATCACATGGCATTTGTATCACAAATAGAACCAAAAACCATATCTGATGCATTAAAGGATAATAACTGGATTAATGCTATGCATGATGAATTAAATCAATTTACAAGAAATGAAGTATGGGAATTAATTCCAAAACCAGATGATGTCAATATTGTAGGAACTAAATGGGTTTTTAGAAATAAAATGGATGAAAATGGTATAATTACTAGAAACAAGGCTAGATTAGTTGCTAAAGGGTATAATCAGCAAGAAGGAATTGATTTTGATGAAACATATGCTCCTGTTGCTAGATTAGAGGTTGTTAGACTTCTACTTGCTTATGCTTCAATAAAGAATTTCAGGTTATTTCAAATGGATGTCAAAAGTTCTTTCTTAAATGGAAACTTGAATGAAGAAGTTTTTGTTACACAACCTCCTGGTTTTGAAGATCATATTCATCCAGAATATGTTTACAGATTAAAGAAAGCATTATATGGTCTCAAGCAAGCCCCCAGACAATGGTATGAAAGGTTAAGTAATTTTCTCATATCAAAGAGGTTTGGTTGATAAGACTTTATTTCTAAAAAAATTAAATAATAATATAATTCTAGTTCAAGTATACGTTGATGACATCATATTCGGAGCCACTAATGAGTCTTTATGTAAAGATTTTATCAAAGATATGCAGGGGGAATTTGAGATGTCTATGATGGGGGAACTCAACTACTTTCTTGGATTACAAGTTAAACAACTTCAAGGAGGAAGTTTTCTTCATCAATCTAAATACTTCACAGAGCTTTTAAAGAAATTTGAGATGCAACATTGCAAAGAAGCATCAACACCAATGTCCACCAATTGTTATCTTGATTCTAATGAAAAAGGAAAATCAGTAGATGAAACTAGATATAGAGGGTTTATTGGTTCTTTACTATATCTCACAACAAGTAGACCTGACATTATGTTTAGTGTTTGTATGTGTGTCAGGTTTCAATCTGCACCAAAAGAATCTCATCTTACTGCTGCAAAAAGGATCCTCAAATATCTCAAAGGGACCTTAAATGTTGGGTTATGGTATCCTGGTGAGTCCAAACTAAATTTAATTGGATACTCTGACTCAGATTTTGCAGGATGTAAGCTTGACAAGAAAAGCACCAGTGGAACTTGTCATCTTCTTGGAAGCAGTCTAATCTCATGGCATAGTAAAAAGCAAGCATGTGTTGCTCTTTCTACAGTTGAAGCCGAGTATATTATTGCTGAAAGTTGTTGTGCTCAATCCCTTTGGCTCAAACAACAGCTTGAAGATTATGGTTTAATTCTCAGTAAAATTCCTCTTTTATGTGATAATACCAGTGCCATTATATGAACAAAAAATCCAATTCAACATTCTAGGACAAAACATATAGAAATTAGACAGCATTTCATTTAATTTCTAAATCTGGTTGTTTTAATTGATAAAAACAAGTTTTAATCGATTATAAACACTTATACAAAATTTTTCATACAGCTTCAATCGATTAAATGTCGTTTTAATTGATTAAATCAACTTAAGTTTTTAGATTTCAACTTTCATCACTGTTTTAATCGATTAAAACATTATCTGTATCGATTAAAATCAGTTACAAGAACATTTTAATCGATTATACCCTGTTTTTAATCGCTTATTACTCTGGAAAGAAAAATTAAAGGCTTTAGTTAATGGTTGTTCTTGTAACATGCTACTAAGGCATGGTTCCCTTCTCTTTACACGTATCTATTGTATTCATTACAAACGTGTTAATGAAGATAAGTTTGAATCAACTTTAATTGGTCTTTAAATGAGTAATACATCTAGATAATATCATGATTTTTTCATACTGGTATCATGATTTTTTCATATTGGTTTCAAAACAAATTTTGTTACATACCATGCATAGTATTTGTTTTGTTCCTCTCTTCCCTATTTTTGATGAAGTCAAAAGGGGGAGAAATAATTGCTTTGCTTTGCTTTTGATAATGATTGTTTTTACTCACTATTTTAGGGCGAGTAGTAATATAGGGGGAGAAATGGGAAAAATGATTAATTGTTGAATACTTACTAATCTATATACTCAAGTGACTTCTTCTGCAGAAATATTATTCAAAGAGGTGTTTGTCTTCATCAAATAGGGAGAGATTGAAAGTGATGAAGATCTTATTGAATCATTTAAATGAAGATCTTGTTGATTTGATGAAGTCAAAATGAAGTCAAAGGCTACTATGTTGCAGTCAAAGATCACTTAGATTAAAGGGTAGAGTAATTAGTGAGTCTGCATCTTTACTTAGGTATAATCATTCTTATCTCTCTGTTGCATGAGGTTTCTTCATTTAAAAGATTTTGCAAATGCCTCTAAAACGTATTTAAACTGTTAAAAACAAAGTATTTTGTTAAATAGTTTTTAAGTAACTGTTTTAACTGATATTATATGAGCTTTATCAGTTAAAATGTTCTTAACACTTTTGTAACAGGTTTTTTAAGTGATATGTTTTTGAAATAATCGATTGTTTTCATTAGAAGAGTTTTTGAAAACCTTCTTCCAGTATTTTAACTGATGTAGAATTGAAATAATCGATTAAAATGACTTAAGTTGTTTTGAAAAGTGCTCTGGCATAATTTTAATCGATACAAACTCGAAATAATCGATTAAAATAACTTGAAGTATTTTGAAAGATGTCCCGTCTATATTTTAATCAATACAAATGCGAAATAATCGATTAAAACAACTAAGAGATTTCTCCAGAATGTTTTAATCGATTAACATAAGTATGTTATCAGTTAAAATAACTTAGAAAGTTTTATGAAATCTTTTGGCAGAATTTTAATCGATTAAAATGTTATTCAATCGATTAAAATAACTAAGAGGATTTTTTTTTCAAAGTATTTTAATCAATTAAAATAGATTGTTATCAGTTAAAATCACTTAGAAAGTTTATATGTTGAATATAGAAGAAATAGAGTTTGGGATTAATCTCCCTTGTGTATAAATCACACATAGGGTAGTCTATTTATAGTAGAGAGATACAACTAAAAGAGTAATTGAAAGTAACAGAATAAACAGAAGATATTGTTAGATATTATTGTTTGATATTATGGTTAATATCTAACAATATCTTAACAAAATTAAATAATATCTAAACAATATCTAACACTCCCCCCTCAAGCTGGAGCATACAAATCGTATGTCCCAAGCTTGTTACAAATATAATCAATTCTAGGCCCCGTAAAGATTTAGTAAAAATATCTGCTAACTGATCACTTGAGTTAACAAACTCGGTCTTGATGTCTCCGAGACATAATCTTTTCTCGAATGAAATGACAGATCAATCTCAATGTGTTTGGTCCTTTCATGAAAGACAGGATTAGAACTAATATGAAGAGCGAGTCTGATTGTCACACACAAGTGACATTTGAGTGACATCTCCAAATTGTAACTCTCTAAGCAATTGCTTGAGCCAAACAAGTTCACAAGCAGCTGAGGCCATAGCTCTTTATTCTCGCTTCGCACTAGATCTTGCCACAACACTTTGTTTCTTACTTTTCCATGAGACCAAGTTACCACCAATGGAGACACAATATCCAGATGTAGATCTTCTATCCGAAGGAGATCCCGCCCAATCGAGCATCCGAGTAACAAACAACTCTTGTATGGTTATTAGAATCATATAACAATCCTTTTCCAGGAGATCCTTTAATATACTTTAAGATACGAATGACTGCATTCCAATGATCTTCACATGGGGAATTAAGAAATTGGCTTACCACACTGACTGCAAAGGAAATGTCAGGACGAGTAACTGTAAGATAATTCAATTTTCCAACCAATCTTCTATACTTCTCAGGATCAAGTATAAGCTCCCCCTGATTTGGTAAAAGTTTAGTATTGGGATCCATGGGCGTATCAACAGACTTTGAATTCATCAACCCAGTTTCCTCTAAAATATCCATGGCATACTTCCTCTGAGATATAACAATACCATCATTGGACTGTGCCACCTCAATACCCAAGAAATATCTAAGTTTGCCAAGATCCTTGGTCTGAAAATGGTGACAGAGATGTTGTTTCAACTGAGAGATGTCATGGTTGTCACTACCTGTAAGAACGATGTCATCAACATATACTATCAAGTAAACACATCCAGCACTTGAGTGTCGATAAAAGACAGAGTGATCTGCTTCACACCGAGTCATACCAAAATGTTGAACAACCTTGCTAAACTTTCCAAACCAGGCCCTAGGAGACTGTTTTAGGCCATATAGGGATTTGCGAAAATGACATACCATCCCAGAAGACTCCCCCTGAGAAACAAACCCAGGAGGTTGCTCCATATAGATTTCTTCTTGCAAATCACCATTGAGGAAAGCATTTTTAACATCTAGTTGATAAAGAGGCCATTGTTGAAGAGCGGCCATGGCGATAAATAAACGAACAGAAGTCATCTTTGCCACAGGGGAAAAGGTATCTCCATAATCCAACCCAAAAATTTGAGTATAACATTTGGCCACAAGACGAGCTTTGAGGTGATCAATAGTGCCATCAGGTCCAACTTTGATAGCAAACACCCACCTGCAACCAACAACAGATTTCCCAGACGGTAACGAGACCAATTCCCAAGTTCCACTATTATGAAGAGCACTTAGTTCATCTAACATGGTCTGACGCCAACCAGGATGGGCTAAAGCTTCACGGACAGTTTTTGGAATGGTCACAGAAGAAAGAGAGGAAAGACATGTATAAAAAGGTAATGACAATCGATGATAACTCAAACCAATATAATGAGGAGAGGGATTGCGTGTAGAACGGATACCTTTTCGGAGGGCAATGGGAAGGTCAGACTCAGGTGTCACATCCGGAGGAGACAGAGTAGTTGGCACTTGAGTAGAGTCACATGGTGGTGGTTGTGATTGGTTTCGACAACTATAAACCTTAAGAGGCAGTGAAGAAGAAGCTGATTGCGGAGTAGAATCTAATGGCGAAGAAGACACAGTTAGAGGGTCACAAACAACAGGAACATTAAATGTACTAGGAGTGTTGACAAGATTAGATGGAGACAGAGGTGAAGATTGACTTTTAAAATAAAAAGAGAACTCATCAAAGGTGACATCTGCAGACACAAAATAACGGTTAAGAGAAGGAGAAAAACATTTGTATCCTTTTTGTGATCTTGTAAACCCTAAGAAAACACATTTATGTGATCTAGGAGAAAGCTTGTCAAGACTAGAACTAAAATTATGAACAAAACATGTAGACCCGAAAACTTTTAGAGGTAAGGGATGAAGTGGTTCATGAGGGAATAAAATGGAATGAGGTATTTTATTATCTAGAACCGAAGATGGCATGTGATTAACAAGATAACACGCAGTAAGAAGAGCATCACCCTAAAAATGCTGAGGAACCTCTCCATGAATTAAAAGAGTGCGAGTTGTTTCAATAAGATGTCTATTTTTACGTTCAGCTATACCATTTTGTTGAGGTGTATAAGCACAAGAAGTTTGATGCAAAATACCATGAGAAGCCATGAATTGTTTAAAAGAATGAGAAAGATATTCACGACCATTATCACTGCGCAAAACTCTAATAGAAACACCGAACTGAGTTTGAATTTCATTGAAAAAAGTTTGAAAGATATGAAATAATTCAGAACGATTTTTCATCAAAAATAACCAAGTGCATCTGGAATAATCATCAATGAAAGTAACAAAGTATTGAAAACCTAAAGTAGACTTAACGCGGCTAGGTCCCCAAATGTCAGAGTGAACCACGGCAAAAGGGGACGAAGCACCACGTGTGACACTATGAGGAAAGGAAGTACGACTATGCTTGCCTAATTGACATGACTCACATGCCAAACTAGACAATTTATATAAGGACAAGTTGTTGTAACTTGGCAAGACTTGGATGACCTAACTGAGCATGGAAAAGAGAGGGAGACTCTATAATTGCACCAACATGTGTAAAGGGACGAAGATGATAAAGACCATGAGACTCACATCCTGTGCCAATCACCTGTTTCGAACTCCGGTCCTGTAAACACATAGAATTGTTGGTAAAAGAAACAACACAATCAAGAGAACGAGTTAGATGACTGATGGATAACAGGTTAAAAGGAGACCCAAGGACATAAAGAACATTATCAATGGTTAAAGAAGGGAAAAGTTTAACAGTTCCAACACCATGAGATGATACTCTAGAGCCATCAGCTAGTGTAACAAAAGGTAAAGGATCAGGAGAGGATAAAGAGGAGAACAAAGATTTGTTACCAGTAATATGATCAGTGGCTCCTGAATCAAAAACCCAAGGACCAGAAGAAGATTGGGTCAGACCAGCAAAAGATGTACCTGTGTGTGCGACAGACACAGTGGAACTAGAAGACTGTTGATCCTTATACCATTTGAGAAATTTGTTGAACATAGCAGGTGTGTCTGATGAAATAGAAGAAGGAGGATCCTTAGCAGATAAAGGTGGGGAAAAATCAGTCTGAGCAACTGCAGTAGATCGAGTAGGACGACCATATAATGCATAACACTTGTCAATCTTGTGACCTAGTTTGCCACAATGTTCACACTCATGTAATGCATAACACTGTTCAATCTTGTGACCTAGTTTGCCACAATGTTCACACTTAGGACGCCTTTTTCCCTGTTTGCAAGGGCGAGTTCGATCATCACGGTGAGATACCAATGCAGAAGAATCATTAACAGAAGCAGGTGTGTCAGGGTTGAGTTTTGCTGGTATACGCAAAAGAGTGGAGCAGGTCGATGTCAAGGTGGGGACAACCGGAGAACCCAAAATCTGATCACGAATATGTGAATATTGATCAGCAAGTCCGTGTAATGCCCCTAGCATGAAGAACTTTGATCGTTGTCCTATCTCGGTGGCAGGGTCGGGGGAAGGAGGCAATAACTCATTGAACTCATGAAAAAGAGCATGAATTTTGCCCATATAATCAGTCATAGAATCTTGATGTTTAGAGGCAATAACATCTACAAATTTAGAACAGACATCATAGAGACGTTGAGTATCATTGGTGTATAATAACTTGGCATGTTCCCAGATTTTGGCACATGTTTCGTAGGAACGAAAAATTTGTTTTAACGAAGGATCAAGAGTACCCTTGAGAACCACGCATAATTGAGCATCAATGGTGTCCCAACGGTCTTCCTCACCAGGAGTGAGAGTAGGTGCTTTCGGGGCAAGATGATCAAGATACTTCTGACTCTTAAGCCATAATCTGACGTCTGATGACCATGTGGCATAATTAGGGCCAGTTAACTTGTCAATGGATAAGTGCACATTAACATAGTTAGTGTAGATGGAAGGATCAGACGCAGTACTGACAGAATTGGAAGTACTAAAAGGAGCGGAAGAACTCATAAAGGGCAGAGGCGATAGTGACAGCGGCGTGAACCAGTACACCAGGTAAGTTCCCAGGAAAGAGAGGTGGGTCACTAATGGACACGCTTAAATACCAAGTCTTTCCTTGTCAGAACTTTCCTAGACATGCACTTTCACACTACCAAATAACCGACAGCGATAGCGGCGGTGGTGACGGCTTCAATAGTGGTCAAAGGCGAAAAAAAAATTCAAAATAACCTTAAGCTCTAGATACCATGTTGAATATAGAAGAAATAGAGTTTGGGATTAATCTCCCTTGTGTATAAATCACACATAGGGTAGTCTATTTATAGTAGAGAGATACAACTAAAAGAGTAACTGAAAGTAACAGAATAAACAGAAGATATTGTTAGATATTATTGTTTGATATTATGGTTAATATCTAACAATATCTTAACAATATTAAATAATATCTAAACAATATCTAACAATATGAAAACATTTTGCAGTTTTTTAATCGATTGAAAGGCGAAACAATCGATTAAAACAATTTGAAGGATTTTTTACAAAATGTTTTAATTGATATAAACATTGTCGTATCAGTTAAAACAAATCTGGAAAATGATCAAGAACATTTTAATAGATTAAAAGAAGTTTTAACAGATTAATTCAAGACTTTTAACAGATTAAAAGATTATTTTAACATATTGATTAAACCAGCAGTTTGAAAAATCCTCTATATAAACAGGATTTGTTAGAAAAGTAGTTTTAGATCAAGAGGGGGGGTGAATTGATCTTTTGAAAGTTTTTCGCAATAAACAGATTATCTAATTCGAAAATTAAGTTTCTAAAAATCTTTTTGAATTACCAAGCAATCAAACAATATAAGCGCGACAGACTCGAAATTAAAGAGAGAAAGGTTAGGAAAGATTTCACCGGTAATTTTATACTTGGTTCACCCAATACCAGGGCTACGTCCAATCTCCAGCCAAATTCCAGTTGGGTTCCACTAGAATAGATGTTTCTGAGACTCACCCTCTTACACCTATTCTAACTCTCCACCAAGAACCAAATTCCAGCTCTTGGAAACCTCTGCAACCAAATTCCAGTACGCAGAGAAACCGAGTGCCCAAATTCCAGGCACCACACACAAGAACCAAATTCCAGCTCTTGCTTACAACCTTCCCACCAAGAACCAAATTCCAGTTCCTGGAAACTTCTACAACCTCTACACAGCTGCAGAAAACTTGTACCCAAATTCCAGGTACAAAACAGTACAAAAGAATGAATAGAAATTGAAAAGAAGAAACAAAGAAAGCTCAAACCGGATTACACCAATCCACAGTCAGTTTCTTCTTCAAAGAAATGCAAAGTGCCTCAAGAAAGATTTCAAAAGAAGTTCACAAAAACAGTTGTGTATCTTTCTTGAAAAGAATGCTAATAGTTGCTTGTATTGATTGCTTGAATTGTGTAAAAACTGATATTCAATCTCTGTTTAAAAGTTTCAAGCAATTACGTTTATAAAAGAGTATTTTCAAATCTGTTGCATTAATTAATCTGTTGAAGGTTTGTTTTAATCTGTTGAAATAGCCGTTATAATCTGTTAAAAGTCCTTTCAACCCATTAATGCATTCTTGATCTTTAACGAGAAAATGTTTTAGTTGATACAACCATGTTTATATCGGTTAAAACGTTTTACAAACATTTTCTAAGTATAAAACAATCGATTGAATCGCGTATTAATCGATTGATTTGTTTAAAAACCTCTTTATAAAACTTTCCAAGTTATTTTAGCTGATATAAAGTCGTTTTAATCGATTGAAAAACTGCACATATATTTTCAAGTCATTTTAATCGATTGAAAGTTTGTTTTAATCGATTGAAAAGATTTTCTAAGTTATTTTAATCGATTGAAATACGTTTTAATCGATTGAAACAGATCTGATCGGTCATAATTCAATTTGATCGATCATATCCAACTCGATCAGTCATAATCTCATTCTGATCGATCATCCTGACATCCAAAGTAATTTTAATCGATTGAAACGTGTTTTAATCGATTAAAATAGTTCTAATCGCTCATATTTAAGATCTGATCGATTATAATGCATTCCGACCTATTATATTCGAATTCTAATCGGTCATAAAGAGTTTTAATCGATTAAAAGGTTTTTGTATCAATTAAAATGTTGTGAAAACACTTCTATAAACATTCTAAGTGTTTTAAACGTTTCTTTAAAAAACTATATCAGTTAAAACCATTGTTAAGAAGGTTCTTCGACAAAATGCTTTTGTTTGATTTGTTTAAAACTATTTTTGAGGCATTTTGCAAATTGAGTGAAGAAGCTTTATGCAGTGGAAAAAGGTAAAGTGGTTTTACCTAAGCTTTCGTTAAGACACACTAAGTCTTCAGCTCCATTCTTCCGAGTGACTTGTTTGACTAGCTGCAGAGTTGACCCTTGACTTTATCTTTGACTTCATCAAATCAATGAGATCTTTGCTAGGATCACTTTCAGTCTCCCCTATTTGATGAAGACAAACACCATTTTGAAAAAACAATCTCTGCAAAATAAGTCACTTGATAATGCAGTTAGGTGAGAAATATAAGAATGTAATAAAGTTTTGTTTCTCCCCCTAAAACTTATTTCTCCCCCTAAAATGTTGCTCTTAAATTTATCTTAAAGTGATGCAACTATTTCTCCCCCTTTTGACTTCATCAAAAATAGGGAATAGAAGAGAGAAGAATAAAATGTAAGGTTTCGAAAACTATGCTCAAGTTTTTGAAAATACAAAGTGAATCAATATTTCACTCATGAAAAGAATCAATTAAAGTTGATTCAAACTTATCTCCATTAACACGTTTGTAATGAATACAATTAACACGTGTAAAGATAAGGGAATCACGCTTTAGTAGCATGTTACGAGAACAGACCATTAACTAAAGCCTTTAATCTTTCTTCCCAGGATAAAAATCGATTAAAAACGAGTATAATCGGTTAAAATGTTCTTGGTAAATGATTTTAATCGATTGAAAGAAAAGTTTAATCGATTAAAACATTTAAGATTTTGAAAACATGAAACTTTAGTAAAAATAATCGATTATTTCGATTTTGAATCGATTAAAACATGTTGTATAAGTTCATTTAATCGATTAACAAGATGTTGTATTGATTAAAACAATCAGTTTTGAAAATGAAGTAATGTTTAATGCATATTTTGTAAAACTGATCATTTAGAAGGATGTTTTAACAATACTAACAGACTATCTTAGCTAATAGATCTATCGAGAATAAAGTCTTATTTAGCTAAAGCTCTCGGGGATCTATTTAAATTCTATTTACGCCGATCGATCTAGATTAGATCCTAAACCATATTTAACCAAAGGTTAAGGCAAATGTTCCTGGTATAACACCAGTTAATATCACGATCCATGCAAACAATATAAAGATAGAAATAAGCAGAAGATAAAGATGATGAGGGGAACTAGTCATCCCAATTTCCCTGATTGAACTGCTTATCCACCAGCTTGGTGATCATTCATTTGATCCCCACCAATATCAAAAGATAATAGGCTTTCCTTTTTGCTTGGAACTAATTTTGCTCTATCAACTATTTGAGTCAACAAGCTGCTTGTCACTCCTGTATCGACGACAGACACACGAAACTTTTCCTGAAAAGAACTCTTTTAGCGAGTTATCTGTTACTATTGATCGCATTACAGTCCATGGTTGACACTCAATGGAATTAAATGTTTCTTTAGGAACATCGGCTATTACACATCCGAGGCATAATCATGTACTCGACCAAATCCCACACATAATGCATGATATCATAAATTTCATGAATCACAGGTTAATGATGTACTGAGATAGGAATTTTCTTTCATAATAGCCAACCCATTTTGAACCCTGCAGGTTGTCATCATCCAAGCAAATAACTGTATTTTTATTAATGTAGTATGATGGGTGTTATTCTCACTTATAGTGAACCAGTCATCATTATCTTTTGAAGAATGAGTCATTTTTAACTTTGTTGTTTTCCGAGTGGTATCATATGCACAAGTGATTAACAAAAAAACTTATTCGGTAGAGTGGGCAATGATTAGTAATGAGGACAGGTGATGACAATCAATCCAGAATTCTAAAACAATATAAAATTTATCCTCGTATCGACCATAAAACATACATTCCCTGTACCACGTTATTCAATTTTTGAATTGCTTGTTCCAGATTGGTTCCCTTATAGTGTCACCTCGTGACATTGATGATTAAAGCAAATATTCAAAGTTGCACAGTTCCAATGAATTTCACCAAGAGTTTTGAACCAATGCATGCTCAAAATTATTTCAAATATATTGCAATGTAATATCAAGAAATTTAATGAAAACATGTGTTTATTGGATTTCCTAGTAATCAATAACTTATTACCAGAAACAATTATTAAAAAATCTTTGATAAACTATGTTTTCAGTCCTAACAGTTTGACCTTTTTGTAACTAGTGTCTATAAGAAAAGTTACAGTCCATTCTTTGATAATTCCTTTGAATTTCAATGTATTACCACGCAGCATTCCATGTAAAGTATTAAGAGAAATGTAAACATCTACAGCTTGAATCATGTTTATGTTGTTGTCAAAATAAAAGACACTTCCATTCATGAATAACAGTAATAGTTTTCCCACATTATGTCACTGGTCGAGTTCCCAATTCAAAGATTTGTTCAGCCTTCGCTTTCTAATTTAAAAATTTGTGCCATTGAAAGAAAATTGAATATGGATACGTTTCGAAACAGACTGCTCGAACCAGTCATGATTTTGATCATGTTTACAGCAGAGAATTGAGAGGAGATTTTGAAAATATGAAAACAGAAGAAAGATGATAAGTTGAGAAATGATAAGTTCAGAACCTGGTTTGATGAAGAAACGGATTTCAAGTTTTTGAAATTCAAAGACACATTTAAACACATTATGCAGATTCTGGATTATCATAAAGACCTGGGTTTTTTAATCGAATTGGCCTATTAAACTTTAATTAGATGCTTGTAAATCATGTTTTCAGAACCTAATTAATTGATTAATCAACTCATTATCTATTAATTTGATTCTTGACATTAGGGTTGAAAACATCTACGATGAATTAATCGATTGTTTTATGAAAGAATCGATTTGTATGGTACGAGAATGAAAAAAAATATCACCAGTATTTAAATCGATTAAAACGTAAATGAATCGATTAATTTTGATCCTAAGTGTTTTTAGTTGATATAAATTTATTATAATCGATTAAAACGACTAAACCAACATTCTGAGAACAATTTAATCGATTATTTTGACATTTTAATCGATTAAAATGGTACGGACAGATCTTCTGTAAGTTATTTTAATCGATTAATATTGTTATATATCAATTAAAACAATTAGTTTAAATACTCGAACCTGATTTCGCGACTTCGATCTTCAAGGGATTCCCGAGACTTGTTCCTGCAAAACAAATTAAGAATTGTTCGGTACCCTTTATAATTACTTGGGTCCAATTAGGTTATTTGAAATGAATTAATTTTTGGAACCCATTTCATTCTACCTTTAGGTACGGCATATTTCTTAATTCTGCAATATTTAACGAGTGCCCTTTTTTCATACGAGTAAAAGCATTTGATAAACGGAGATGAAACAGTTTTACTATATGCAAAATAATTTTTGAAAGCTCTGGTTTTCTTTCCAATGGTCGGTGTATAACCTATACCACCACGTTCAATAACTAATTTTTGGGAATTAAGTATCTTATCAAGATTATTTTTTCCTTGTGCCAATTTAGATGAGGTTTTTACTAGATATGATACTTGTTTCGTAACTCGGGACAGTTTTTGCAATCTTCAATATTACACATGCAATCAGTATCATTCTCTAATTCTAACTTTTCATCCTTAGTTTCTTCATCGATTATTTTCTTTTCAAGAAGAATGATCTTGTTTTCTAAAAGCCTATTCATGCTTTTCAATTTTCTATTTTCAGTTTCTAATTTCTTTGCTACTGCATGTATTTCAAGGAAAGCATCTTGTAATGAGCTATAGTTCATAGATTCAGAACTTACACTGGTATTTGGTGATTCGAGTTGACCATCAAGCATATTTCCGGTGCTTCTTCATAGGTCTTTTCAAGAATCTTCCACATTTGTGCAGTTGTTTGGCAATGTGCAATCCCGAAAAGATCATTTTTGTTAAGGGCGGATAAGATGATATTCTTGGCAATACAATCATCTTGGATTCTGTTAGCAATATCAATTTCCTGTTCAATAACATTCCAAGCATTTATACTAACAGATTCAATGAAGATTTTCATCCTTAGTTTCCGAATAGATAATCTGTTCCACACAACGATGGAGGTCTATCAATGTACGCTCCCTCGAGAAAATGCCATGGATCGAAGTAACTTGAGTAACTTTCAAGCACCTCGCTCGATACCAATTGTTAGAAAAGTAGTTTTAGATCAAGAGGGGGGTGAATTGATCTTTTGAAAGTTTTTCGCAATAAACAGATTATCTAATTCGAAAATTAAGTTTCTAAAAATCTTTTTGAATTACCAAGCAATCAAACAATATAAGCGCAAGCAATCGAAATTAAAGAGAGAAAGGTTAGGAAAGATTTCACCGGTAATTTTATACTTGGTTCACCCAATACCAGGGCTACGTCCAGTCTCCGACCAAATTCCAGTGGGTTCCACTAGAATAGATGTTTTACAGACTCACCCTCTTACACCTATTCTAACTCTCCACCAAGAACCAAATTCCAGCTCTTGGAAACCTCTCGCAACCAAATTCCAGTACGAGAGAAACCAGTGCCCAAATTCCAGGCACCACACACAAGAACCAAATTCCAGCTCTTGCTTACAACCTTCCCACCAAGAACCAAATTCCAGTTCCTGGAAACTTCTACAACCTCTACACAACTGCAGAAAACTTGTACCCAAATTCCAGGTACAAAACAAGTACAAAAGAATGAATAGAAATTGAAAAGAAGAAACAAAGAAAGCTCAAACCGGATTACACCAATCCACAGTCAGTTTCTTCTTCAAAGAAATGCAAAGTGCCTCAAGAAAGATTTCAAAAGAAGTTCACAAAAACGAGTTGTGTATCTTTCTTGAAAAGAATGCTAATAGTTGCTTGTATTGATTGCTTGAATTGTGTAAAAGCCGATATTCAATCTCTGTTTAAAAGTTTCAAGCAATTTCGTTTATAAAAGAGTATTTTCAAATCTGCTGCATTAATTAATCTGTTGAAGGTTTGTTTTAATCTGTTGAAATAGCCGTTATAATCTGTTAAAAGTCCTTTCAACCCATTAATGCATTCTTGATCTTTAACGAGAAAATGTTTTAGTTGATACAACCATGTTTATATCAGTTAAAACGTTTTACAAACATTTTCTAAGTATAAAACAATCGATTGAATCGCGTATTAATCGATTGATTTGTTTAAAAACCTCTTTATAAAACTTTCCAAGTTATTTTAGTCGATATAAAGTCGTTTTAATCGATTGAAAAACTGCACATATATTTTCAAGTCATTTTAATCGATTGAAAGTTTGTTTTAATCGATTGAAAAGATTTTCTAAGTTATTTTAATCGATTGAAATACGTTTTAATCGATTGAAACAGATCTGATCGGTCATAATTCAATTCGATCGATCATATCCAACTTCGATCGGTCATAATCTCATTCTGATCGATCATCCTGACATCCAAAGTAATTTTAATCGATTGAAACGTGTTTTAATCGATTAAAATAGTTCTAATCGCTCATATTTAAGATCTGATCGATTATAATGCATTCTGACCTATTATATTCGAATTCTAATCGGTCATAAAGAGTTTTAATCGATTAAAAGGTTTTTGTATCAATTAAAATGCTGTGAAAACACTTCTATAAACATTCTAAGTGTTTTAAACGTTTCTTTAAAAAACTATATCAGTTAAAACCATTGTTAAGAAGGTTCTTCGACAAAATGCTTTTGTTTGATTTGTTTAAAACTATTTTTGAGGCATTTTGCAAATTGAGTGAAGAAGCTTTATGCAGTGGAAAAAGGTAAAGTGGTTTTACCTAAGCTTTCTGTTAAGACACACTAAGTCTTCAGCTCCATTCTTCTGAGTGACTTGTTTGACTGCTGCAGAGTTGACCCTTGACTTTATCTTTGACTTCATCAAATCAATGAGATCTTTGCTAGGATCACTTTCAGGATTGCTCGAGTCTTTGAAAACACACATTTTTGCAATCAATCAAGCAATCATAAGTGCTACTTTTAAGAGAGAATCGCGCACATTTTGTGAAGTTTTTCTTAGCTCTTTCTTGAGGAAAATTTTGCATTCTTTTTGTGAAGAAACTCATTCTACAGAGCTGCATAAATCTGGTTTGAGCGTTCTAGTTTCTTCTCTTTGTTTCTTTACTTTTCTTTACTGTATTGTGGGTGTCTGGAAGTGTGGGCACTGGTTTTTGTGGCTGGAATTTGGTTGCAGGGTTGGTCAAGAACTTGAAGTTGGTTCTTGGTGAAGGTTTAGGTGCAAGGACTGGAATTTTGGTTCTTGTGGTAGATTGGGTGTGTGATTGGAATTGTAATCTGTAAAACATTCAATCAAGTGGAACCCAGCTAGAATTTGGCTGGAAACTGGACGTAGTCCTGGGATTGGGTGAACCAGTATAAATCTTGGTTGTATCTTTCTAAACCTTTCTCTCTTTAATTTTGTCACTGTCTTTACTTTGATTGTTTGCTTTGTTTGATTCAAGAATTGATCAGAATTTTTAATCTTTGAAATAGATAATCTGTAATTTGCGAAAATCTTTCAAAGATCAATTCACCCCCCCCCCCATCTTGATCTCAGCCTCCTTTTCTAACAGGGTGAACTAGTATAAATTTTGGTTGTATCTTTCTAAACCTTTCTCTCTTTAATTCTGTTGTTATTTTTATTTTTGATTGTTTGTTTTGTTTGATTCAAGAATTGGTCAGGACTCTTAATCTTTGAAATAGATAATCTGTATATTGCGAAAATCTTTCAAAGATCAATTCACCCCCCCCCCTTTTGATCTCAGCCTACTTTTCTAACACGGGCAAAATTTGGGGTCTACATCAAGGTCAAGCAATTCTCCTTTGAATGCCCAGGTGCATCTGAGTTGTAATCACATTTTTCATTAGGTTTATACCACTCGGGGTAGGGAGGCTCCACCTTCTTGGGAGGAACGCGAACCAGGAGCTTGGCCTCTAGCAATTGGGGCAGTAATTTCCCGTAGGAGGTTGAAAGAGGAGTAAACTTCCTTTCCTTTTTACGTGGCTGTCAGACCGTCTACGGAGCGGAGGAAGGAGTAGCGAGATTGATTGCATGCACAGCCTCCTCCCTCTTTTTAAAGGGATTTTTCAATGAAACATTGGAGGAGAAGATCGCGCTATTTTCCCACTTCTTAACCCTTGCTCCACCCTCTCCCCAATGGTGACCATGTCTGAGAAGAGGTTGGATGTGTTCGCTATCGCTTTGTCATAATAAGGCCCTATTAGCGAATTAATGAACATGGTCTCCGTTTCTTTGTCTGTTAGTGGGGGCTCTACTTGGGCAGCCATCTCCCTCCACCGCTGGGCATATTCCTTGAAAGGCTCGTTGTTCCTTTTGCTCAAAGTTCTAAGGTCTGACCTATCCGGGATCAGGTCAATATTGTATCAGTACCGACGGAGAAAGGCGTCTGCCAGCTGCTTCCAGGTTTGGACTTGCCCCTTCTCCAGCTGCATATACCAGTTGAGAGCTGACTCAACCAGGTTCTCCTGGAAGTAGTGGATCAGAAGTTTTTTCATTTTCAGCATGTGCAGCCATCTTACGACAGTACATCATAAGATGATTTTTGGGGCAAGTCAGTCCAACGTACTTGGGGAAGTCTGGGACTTTGAATTTTGGAGGGATCTGGATGTTCTTAACAAGACACATGTCAGCTTCCTCCTTAACGTCAAAGTTGTGTCCCTCGACCGCCTTCAGCCTTTCCTCCAAGGCAGATATCTGCTGTTTGGACACCTCAGGGGTGTGGATGTGCATTGCCCTTGCGTCAGACTGCACGGGGGGCTTTTTGCTCGTAAAAGAACTCTTCTTCCTCTTCCTCCTCATGGCGAGAGGCGTGGTCGCCATGAGTTTCCCCTTTATTGAGGTTTTGCTGGCGCATGACCTCCATTATCTGCGCCATTTTTTCTCTTAGGGCGACCTCAGCAGTGAGTTTGTGGTTTTGTTCCTCCAACTGTTCCATCGCTCTAGCTTTTTGTACTTGGGTTCGGATTATGGGAAGCCCAGCCACTTTCTAAGATGTCGAAATGAATTTTATTAATGGAGATGAATGATAGGTGTGGGATTAGTATCTCCTAAGACAATGGCTTAGGTATCATCCTTAAAGTTTACGCTTTGCAGAGTGTCATACCCACTTCGGTATAATGGTTCCTTCCCCATCATGGATTTGACAAGTATAACGAAGGTCACCATATACCTTAGCACACTTCTCCCGTCCTTGTGAAAGATTACAAGCACACTTGGGTCTCTTTCGCCTTTGTCTTAAAGATATCTAATGCCCCCTAGCATGGGTGTGTTTATGCATGCACTAGTACAAAAAGGCGACAGTTGTTCAAAGTGAGATAACTTTTGACTGGGATGTCGGATTTGGACGCACAACATATCAAAACGAAGAGGAAAAAGTGAAGAATAAGTGGCAGGGATTTGGTCCAACAATTTTCCCAAAAAATGCTCCTAAGACCCATTTTTAAGAGATTTATTAAGATGATGCGTATGCATACTTTCCTTATGCATTTATTTTCTCTCTTGGTTTTTCCACTTATGAAATGATGCGACATGAATTATTTGACCTTGTAAAAATTGTTTTATTAAATTCCATTATTTTGTTTTTTATTTGTTTTGTGACCCCTTTATATCTTTTGTAGGTCAACGTGGTTACTTAGCTTACAAAGAACCTGAAACCAGGCTAGCTAAAATGATGACTGTCCGAGATAAAGTTGGTTTATCATGAAAATGTTTTTGAGAGATTTTTTTTTGTTATATGATTATGCTATGCAACAAACAAATGCACAAACAATTCACTCATCCGCGAATAGTGAGATGATGTTTTTATCACGAGGTAGGGGTATCCTATAGAAAGGTGCATATTCAAGGTAGTTCTAAATATCCTCACCAAGGTCAGGCCCCCAAGGTGCCCCCATTATAGGGTCCCCACTCTCCCAGCCTTCAGACCATGCATGGCACTAGGGCCTTGTCGGTCTTTAGGCCAAAAGAGCAAGGTTATCACCTTGAGTGGTGGTTTCCGACCATACCGGTGGGCTCATGGCCCTCACTATGGCAAATCGTACAATGTCACCCACTCCCTAAGGTTATCCCACTTGCCCCCGGGTATAGGGAGAACTATTGTGTGCAAGGGTTTGTGGACAGTTGTTATTTCAAACAATTGCATAAAGTAAGCAAACAACAGTTATTAAAGTCAAGCAATAAATCATGTTATAAAAGCAAGAAAGGGTAAAAGTGTAATTTCAAGTTTTTATTAATTAAAATAGTCCATCAATAAATGGGATCAACTCTCTAGCTTCCCTAGTGGAGTCGCCATCTGTCACCGCCGTCAAAAGAGGCGGTCGGAGCGACGCGATGGTCTTTTGATTCGACTCACGTTTTAAAAAGTGTGGTCATCACCCTTAAGATGTCCGATAACCAAACTATTCTAAGGGTGAGGTTTTCATAAGTGGGTTCTGGAGTTGCTACCAATATTTAACCAAAAACATTGAAAAAGGAAAAAAGAAGGTGATGATTTTAAGAAAAACCGACTTTGATCATTACATCCAGAGTTAGGTAATGGAGTTAGTTACGTGCAGGGAAGAAATTAGCTTCCCCACGATGCCCCTTTCGGGTTCCCTATGATGGACTGTTATTTTTTAAATAAGAACATTAAAATTATGCTTTTACCCTTATTTATTCATTGCAAAATTTAAATTATTGATTACATGGCCCTAATAACTAATGCACAGAGATGGTAACTAATAAACGTGATACAATAGAGTAAGGGATATAGAGGGACCTTCGAAGCAAGCTTTTATAAACACTCTTGTAAAGGGCGTTTTTTGGCAAACCCTGCACTCTACACAAACACTCCTTTCTTGAATCGAAACTTGCCTAAACGAGCTAGAATTGGACTCTTTGAAGTAGAAACAACAATTAACAAAGTATCATAGTAATAACTATGTGATTTCTGGGTGTTTCTGTGTTTTTCTGTGTCCTTTCCTCCTTGAACGAAGGTCCTATTTATAGAAATTTGTATCCGTCAGACCGGGAAGGTCATCTCGCCTAACAAGGTCAAGACGGTCGTCTCGCCAAACAAGACGGCGGTCTCGCTTTTGAAAAATGGCGAGACGGCAGTCTCACCAAACTAGACGGCGGTCTCGGTCTTCTGGGTAGAATTTTCTTATTTTTGTATACAAAAAGCTTTCCTATTCTAGCATGGAGCCTAGTAAACAATCCTAGAGACCTTTGAGGCCTTGTCCATCTTTAAACGGAAGTCTTTTACTCTTTATTTTGAGGTCGGGCGAGATTTGGGGTCTACAGTGAGAAAGAAGGATCTTCATTAAATTTTAAATGTTATGGTTGTGGTGAAACAGGGCATGTGATATCTGAATGTCCCAACAACAAAAGAAGTGATGATTCAAAAGGAATAAAATCCTTCAAAAAGAAAGCTTATATTGCGTGGGAGGAAAATGACTCTAGTTCAAAGTCAAGTGATTCTAAAATTGAAGCAAATCTTTGCTTAATGGCAAATGACAATGTATCTTCCAACTATGAGGTAAGTGATTCTGACTGTTCTTCAAGTGATGATGAAAATGATTATGATGCTTTACATAATGCATATCAAGAGTTATTTACTGCCTTTAAGGAATTAAAATCTGAATATAAAACCTTGAAAAAGAGTTTAAATAAATCAGAAAAGGAAGTGAAAGAATTATAAACGAAAATTGCATCTTTTGAGGAAAAAGAATATGAACCAATTGCGTGTGCATCATGTAAGAGCTATGAGTTTGATATTTGCATACTTGAGCATTTGCTTGAAAAAGCTACAAAAGACAAGGTTAATGAAAATAAAAAATTTGTAAAAACTAAAGGTAAGAGTCATGTTTCTTTGAGAAAAACTAAAAATCAAAGAACCCACAGAGTATGGATTGTGAAAGGAAGTGTATCTTCACAAAGTAGAAATGAATCCTTTTCAAAATTTAAATCCCCAAATTCATGTTTTTATTGTATGAAACAAGTACATACATCAAATAAGTGTAAAATAAAACATTTTGGTGTTCCTAAAGGAAAATATATTTGGGTGCCTGTAGTTAAATGATTTGCTTGTCTCTAACCCCCAAGGACCCAAAAGTTATGGGGACCTAAGATCCTGTGTTCTTATTTTGTAGGTATCTACTAAATCCAAAAAGTCTATGTGGTACCTTGACAGTGGATGTTCAAGATACATGACAGGGGACAAAAAGAAATTTACAAGTTTCATCAAGAAAGAACAAGGATATGTAACTTATGGAGACAACAACAAAGGTAAAATTCTTGGTACCGAAAACATTGGTGGTGCAAATACCTTGGAGATAAAGGATGTGCTCCTTATTGAAGGGCTAAAGCACAATCTTCTAAGTATAAGCTAACTTTGTGATAAAGGTCTTAAGGTAATTTTTTAGATTAATTTCTGCACCATACATCTTAAAGATTCTAAGGAAGTTGCATTAAAAGTTATCAGGCATAACAATATTTATTTGATTGACTTGGATTGTGCATCTAATGTTGATATAACATGCTTGGTTGTTAAAGAAGAAAACTCATGGTTATGGCATAAGAGAGCAGCTCATATAAATATGCATCAATTAAACAAACTATAATCTAAAGACTTAGTTGTTGGATTGCCTAAAATTTGAAAAAGATAAATTATGTGATGCATGTCAAAAAGGTAAACAAGTAAAATCATCTTTCAAAACTAAGAATATCATTTCCACATCAAAGTCTCTAGAACTTTTACACTTCGATTTGTTTGGACCATCTAGAATCAAAAGTTTTGGTGAAAATTATTATGCTCTTGTAATTATTGATGATTACTCTAGATTTACTTGGACATTTTTCTTAACTTTGAAAAGTGAAGCTTTTAAGGCATTTAGAAAGTTTGCCAAGCAAATTCAAAATGAAAAGGAATTAAAAATTAAAGTGTTAAGAAGTGACTATGGTGGAGAATTTCAAAATGAATCTTTTGAAAAGTTTTGTGAAGAGAATAGTATTTTACATAATTTTTCTGCACCTAGAACCCCCCAACAAAATGGTGTAGTTGAAAGGAAAAATAGATCACTAGAGGAACTAGCTAGAACAATGTTGAATGAATCTAATGTTCCTAAATATTTTTGGGTTAATGTTATAAGTACTGCATGTTATGTTTTAAATAGAATGTTCATTAGACCTGTCTTGAAAATGACTCCTTATGAGCTATTTAAAGGAAGAAAACCAAATGTAGCTCATTTGAAAATCTTTGGTTGTAAATGTTTTGTATTAAATAATGATAAAGACAACTTAGGTAAATTTGATTCAAAAGCCGATGAGGCTATCTTCTTAGGATATTTACTTTCTAGCAAAACATATAGAGTATTCAATAGAAGAACTTTGAATATTGAAGAATCTGTGTATGTTGCATTTGATGAAATTGTAGACCTTGAGGGAAATCCTCTTGAGTCAAGTAAACAATATACAGGTGATGATGAGTACATAAAGGAAGCATTAGAAGAAATGTACTTAAATGAAAATGAACCATCACAACCAACTGAATTGGCAAAAGAGTGGCAATCACCAAGAGGACTTTTAATTGACAATATAATTGGTGACATCTCAAAAGGGGTAAGTACTAGAAATATGACTAATTTTTGTATGTCTGTAGTTTTTGTTTCACAAATTGAATCCAAAAATGTTGAGGAAGCACTCAAAGATGATCAATGATGCATTGCAATGCAAGAAGAATTAAATCAATTTGAAAGAAATCAAGTCTGGGAATTGATTCAAAGAGAAGAACATCATCAAGTAATTGGAACTAAATGGGTATTAAGGAACAAGCTTGATGAAGATGGAAACATAACTAAGAATAAAGCTAGACGTGTGGCAAAAGGATACTGTCAAGAGGAAGGTATAAATTATGATGAAACATATGCTTCTGTTGCCAGGTTCGAGGCTATACACCTACTTCTTGCTTATGCATCAATGATGAAATTCAAATTGTATCAAATGAATGTCAAAAGTGCTTTTCTAAATGGTTTTATTAAAGAAGATGTTTATGTACAACAACTTCCAGGTTTTGAAGATTTCAAATACCCTGATCATATTTTTAAATTGAAAAAAGCACTTTATGGATTAAAACAAGCTCCTAGATCATGGTATGAAAGGTTAAGCAGTTTTCTATTAGCTAATGACTTTTCTAGAGAAAAGATTGACTCCACGTTGTTTATTAAGAAAGTAGGTGAACATATTTTGTTAGTTCAAGTATATGTTGATGATATTATTTTTGGATCTACTGATAACTCTCTATGTGAAGGATTTGCTAGTATTATGCAGAATGAATTTGAAATGTCCATGATGGGAGAATTAACATTCTTCCTTGGACTTCAAATTAAGCAACTAAATGATGGAACTTTTGTATCTCAAACAAAATACTGCAAGGAGATTCTCAAGAAATTTGGAATGAACACTGTAAAAGAAGCTAACATAGCAATGGAAACGTCCTGCTATCTGGATAAGGACGAATCTGGTTTGGAAATTAATCAATGTATAGAGGTATGATAGGCTCTCTATTATACTTAACTAGTATACCTGATATTATGCATTTTGTTAAGTATGTCCAAAAGAATATCATTTAACTGCAGTAAAAAGAATTTTAAAATATCTGAAAGGAACCACAAGATTTGGGTTATGGTATCCTTTTGGAGCTTCACCTAGTTTAATAGGTTTTTCTGATGTTGATTATGGGGGTTGTAAGATTGATAGAAAGAGTACTAGTGGAACTTGTCATCTATTAGGATCTTCCTTAATTTCCTGGCACTCTAAGAAATAAGTTTGTGTTACTTTATCCACAACTGAGGTTGAATATATAGCGGTTGGAAATTGTTGTGCTCAAATTTGGATGAAGCAACAACTAGAAGATTATAGTATTTTTCTTAGTGACATTCCTTTGAAATGTGATAATACAAGTGCAATTAATCTTACTAAGAATCTTGTTATGCACTCTAGAACTAAGTATATTGAAATTAGGCATCACTTTTTAAGAGATCATATTTCTAAAGGAAATTATAAAATTGAATATATAGATACAAAACATCAGTTAGTAGACATATTTACCAAACCTCTTCCCAAGGATAGATTCTATGAACTTAGGAGAGACTTAGGAATATTAGAAATAACTTAAACTCTGTTAAACTGTAAAATCTTTGCATTTTGTACCATATCTATTTTTTGCACATATTGAGGGGGAGTTGATTATTTTTCTACACATGTTAAGGGGGAGCTTATATTTTTTTATTATGATAAAATAGGGGGAGAAAATATTTAAAGCCTGGTATGTTTAATATTTTTTCTATGTTAGTTGTGACAATAAAAACAGGTTATTACAAAGGGCTTTAAAATAGATTTTGATCATCATAAAAAAGGAGAATGTCGCCGCCGTCAAAACGAGGCGGTCGGAGCGACGCGATGGTTTTGACTTTCCATTTTTCGCGTTTTTATTGGTGTGGTTATAACGCCTTTAGGTTGTCCGATAACCGGGTTGAACCTAGGGGCGAGGTTTTCGAAAGGGTGCTCTTGGATTGTCCGATAACCGGGCTAACCCAAGAACTAGTTTTGAAGGGTTCTCTGGAGTCGCCACCGATGTTTTTACCGGAAACATCGGAAAAGGAGTTAAAAGGCGTTGGTTTTCGAAAAACCAACTTTGGTCGTTAGAACCAGAGTTGGGTAAGGGAGTTAGTTACGTGTAAAGGAAGTGTTAGTTCCTTTACGACGCCCCTTTCGGGTTCCCTATGATAGGCCAGCTATTTAAATGATTAAACCGAAAAAATACGCTTTTACCCTTTTATTTGCGGAATTTAAAATTACGACTACATGGCCCTAGTATCTATTACATAATTTAAATAAAGCAGTAAAAGATAGAGGGAGAAAGTAGAAACCTCCGGAGCAAGCTTTCTATTAATTCTTTAAAAAAATAGGGTGCTATGTGGCAGCCCTTCACTCTCTATAGCGTCGGAAACCTCTCGAAACGCTAAAAAAACACTCTTAGAAACGCAAAGAAACTCCAGAAATGCTTCAGAGGGGTTCTAGAGAGAGAATCTAGTGATGTGACTAGAGAGAAAATGAGAGAACTGTGTGAAATGAGGGGAATGGAGGCCCTATTTATAGGAATTCGCGCCTGTCAGGTCGAGATAGGCCGTCTCGTTTGACAAGGTCGAGACGGCGGTCTCGCCAATCGAGACGGCGGTCTCGCCTTGCAAGAATGGCGAGACGGCGGTCTCGCCATTCGCAGGTGGCGAGACGGCGGTCTCGACCCCAAAAGGCAAAAATCCTTATTTTTGTGCCAAAAATCCCTCCTATCCTAGTATAGGGCCTAATAGTCTCTCCTAGTGGCTTCTTAGGCTTCATCCATCTTTGAAAAGGAGGTCTTCTGATATTTATTGTGAGGCCGGGCAAGATTCGGGGTCTACAGGGAAGATTGTTGAAAATACAAGGGTATCATGCCTGAAGATTTTCATGATGCTTTAGAGACAAAGGACTTCAAGATTAAAAGACTCATATATAGTTGTATTTATTTGTAATCACTTTGTTTTATCGTTTTGAGTCTATAAAAATAGAGTTCAAGATAGCCAGTACTGTGATAATCGATTATCACCTGTGGATAATCGATTATCAGTAATTGATTATTGATAATCGATTATCACTTGTGATAATCAATTATACTAGCTCTCCTGGGTCTCTGAAAGTCTCTGGAATAATCGATTATCACTGTTGATAATCAATTATCCTATCAAAATTATGTCTTCTGCGAAAATGGCTCTGTGATAATTGATTATCACTCATTATAATCGATTATTTGTGTCAGTTATGATTTTGAATTTCAAATTTCAGACCTATTTTCGAAAACCCTAATTTCTAAACCTTAAAATCTCTATTTAAGGAACTCTTAAGCTCTTTGTAAATGACAACTTTTTTCATACTAAAGTTGATAGTTGTGATTGCTGAGAGAACTTTAAGTAGGGAAGAAAAAGGGACTTTTGTAACCTAGTGTGGGTAAGAATCACTAAGTGGGTGTCTTGGTGGACTGTGTGTTGTGCCGTCTCTAGGAAAAACTGTTTTCATCCTTTGTGACTTCAAAGGAGGTGTTCATCTCTTGTGTGACTCAAGAGATGTGTTTTCTTATCCTTATTACTTGTAATTTGTAATCTGTTGAACGATTGTTTTTAGTGACTGAGTTAATCCTCTTCTAGAGTGATTAACAACTGGACGTAGGGTCTTTTGATCCGAACCAGTATAAATCTTTTGTGCAATCTTCTTCCATTATCTCTTTACATTTCAAGTGTTTTATTGTATTATCGTTTAATCGGTAAAACTTGCGAAAAGTTTTTAAAACGAAAAGTTTTTTATAAGAAATCAATTCACCCACCCTCCCTCTTGGTTTTTGTCCCAAACGCAAACATTCTGTTGCGCGATACCAAAATATTGTTTGCAAGAAAGCTAAATTTAAGGTCATGCCACATGGTTTGTATACTCCATTGCCTATTCCAGAACATCCTTGGATTGATATTTCTATGGACTTTGTTTTAAGTTTACCTCGATCCAAAGGAGGAAGGGATTCAATTTTTGTGGTGGTTGATAGGTTTTCTAAAATGGCTCATTTCATATCTTGCAGGAAAGTAGATGATGTTTGTCATGTTGCTGACCTGTTCTTCAAGGAGGTGGTAAGATTGCATTGGTTGCCTAGAAGTATTGTAAGTGATCAAGATTCTAAATTTCTTAGTCACTTTT
Source organism: Sphenostylis stenocarpa (assembly GCA_963425845.1). Taxonomy (NCBI): domain Eukaryota; kingdom Viridiplantae; phylum Streptophyta; class Magnoliopsida; order Fabales; family Fabaceae; genus Sphenostylis; species Sphenostylis stenocarpa. The sequence continues at coordinate 20,764,011 of OY731398.1, forward strand.
GGCGAACTTTGTGGGGTAAAATTGGTACTAAATTGTTATTTTCAACAACTTGTCATCTCTAAACTTATGGGAAAATTGAAGCGGTGAATAGAACTTTTTCTACTCTTCTTATAGCTATCATTAAGAAAAATCTTAGAACATGGGAGGAGTGTTTACCACATGTTGAATTTGCCTACAATAAGGTTGTGCATGGTATAACTCAATTGTCACCATTTGAAATAGTTTATGGTTTTAATCCTTTAACTCCTTTAGATTTGTTGCCTTTACCTAACAATTCTGATTTTAAAGATAAGTCTGGGAAAATTAAAGTTGAATATGTCAAGAAGTTGCATGAGAAAGTCAAGGCTCAAATTGAGAAGAAAGTTGAAGGATTTGCAAAATATGCAAACAAAAGAAGGAAAAAGGTAACATTCGAACCAGGTGACTGGGTGTGGGTGCATTTCAGGAAGGAGCGGTTTCCTTCACAAAGGAAGTCAAAGCTTATGCCAAGAGGGGATGGTCCATTTCAAGTATTGGTCAAGATAAATGATAATACCTACAAAATTGATTTGCCTGGTTAGTATAATATAAGTAATTCTTTTAATGTGGTTGATCTATCTCATTTCAATGTAGGTGAAAATTTACTTGATTTGGGGACAAATGCTTCTCAAGAAGGAGGGAATGGTGCAAACATCAAGGTCCAGACCCATGATGAAACAGAAGCCCAAGATCCAATGGAAGGCTTAGGAGGATCCTTGACAAGAGAAAGAGTTAAAAGGACCCATGAAGCCTTGGAGCAAATGGTGATTAATCTTATGGAAGCCCAATTGCGTGATGCAACCCAATCCACGGAGGCCCAAATGGGGAAGAAATATTATTTTAGAATTTTGAAAGTGTGAGATAAACTCTTTGCTAGGGTTCTTGCTTGAATTATCAATCTTATCAAGAATTGTTCTAGTTCTTATGGCGATCAAATCGACTTATCAAACTTTCAGTTTGTGGCGCCTTTGTTGTTATTGTTTTATCTTTCTTTTTGTAAGTCTTCTTTTTCCCAAAGTCAAATTTAGATCATTTTGTTGTTTGTTCCTGTTTTGGTTCTAATTAGGTCACACTTGTATCTTACAAAATACTATGACATTTTCGATGTTTAATATGAAAAAATCACAATTCAAAATGTCACTGTTTCTCTCGTTTTAATAACACTCAATTTCTGACCCTAAATAGATCATTTACCCGTTCCAGTAGGGAAATTCACATCACAATGTCTCTCTTTGTAGTGATTGTCTTGCAATACTCCTTAGGATTGGTGTGTGTATTGGCTGAAAAACATCCAGATTTTTTATCAGCTAATTGCTTTGTTAGTTGTCTTACTTGTACCTCCAAATTATTTATAGATGCATTTGCATTTTTCTAATTACTCATAGACATCTATATAAATTGAGTGAAGGTTTCCTCTATCTTGGACAATCTATCATGCTGGTACGGTGATTGGTTTTGAAATGGTGGCTAGTTATTGAAATAAGATTGTTGACTTTGGTGTGGTGGTGGATTGCCTTGGTAAGGTTAATGAGGTGGTTGCCTTTGAGATGGGCCTTCATCCTGCTTCCAACCAAATTGATGGTAAGGCTTTTGCTGTGAGTGGAGTTGTTGTGATCTCCATCCTTGATTGTGAGCTTGATTGCTTGATTTCTCACATAGTGAGCTTCCTCATTTGGTCCTGGTTTAGCCATGTTGCAATGGCCATTTAAGTGATTTCCTGCACAAAAATCACACCTCATTACCTGGTGAGTTTCTTGTCGTGAAGATTATGAGACCTATATCCTTCCTAATTACTTCTTAAGATCCTCCATCTGTTGTGAGAGAAGCTTGTTTTGAGCCCGTAATGCATTTTGAGTATCTAGTTTAAGAATGCCCTTCCTGTGAGGTGTAACTCTCTGTCATGGTGGATTGATGATCATTGGTTGTTAATGCATCAATAATAGTTATAGCTTCCTCTAGACTTTTCATCATCATGATCCTCCTGCAGAAGCATCCAAGAACATCTTTGTTTGATGTCTGAGTCCATTGTAGAATATATTTAGCTGTGCAATCTCTTCAAAGCCATGATTTGGACACTTTCTCAACAAGAACTTATATATCTCCCATGCTTCACATAGATTTTCATCCATCCCTTGAGAGAAAGTTGCAATTGAAAACTTTGCATTGATGTATCTAGATGAAGGAAAGAATCTCGCTAAGAATTTTTCTTCCACATCATCCCATCCAGTTAAGCTTTGATTGGGGTGTAACTGGAACCATGTCTTGGCTTTTCTTGTCAATAAGAATGGAAATAGCCTCAAATATACTACCTCCTTATCATCACCAGCTACTCCCATGGTTCCACACAACTCATAGGATGTAAACAAGTGGTTGTAAGGGTCTTCATGCTTCATTCCTACAAACTGGTTTGAAGTAATAAGTGATAGCAGGGTTGGCTTCATTTCAACACCATTTGTAGGCCTGACTATGCTTGAGAAATGTTTAGGTCCTTTCTGATGTGCATAGTCTCCCAACAATCTTCTTTGATTATTAGCATTTTGTTGTTGCTCATTTCTTTGTGTTGTCATTTGTTCTGGTTCTAGAATTGAAACTAAGATTGGAGAGGACATAGACTCTTGTAGTTGCTGCTCTAGTCCCTTGCTCCTTCTTGTTATAATATTATTTCTCCTTATTGTCCTCTCAATTTCAGGATCAGACAGTAGTTGATCAACTGGATTTTTTCCTCACACAAAAAAGGAAACTAAATAAGAATTTAGCACGAGAGTAATTCAAATACAAATGTCAATCTACTTACTAAAATATCTACAAGTGTTCTTTGTTTTTTTACAAAAGAAAACTAAGAATTATGAGATATCTAGACCAAAGTTCTCGACAACAGCATCAGAAACTGGTTAGATTTTTTCCTCAACAAGTGGATCGAGTCAACTTTAGTACATTTATAAAAAGGATTTGTCGTATCCTCAAGAACTTTGTAGATATCAATTAATTCTAGTTTTCATTAAATCAAACAATAACTTTAGAGAATAGTTGTATGATTGAAATGATTGGGATATAACTAATTAACACCAAAAATGCAATGAGGTAAATTGCTGAATTGGATTTCCCTGATAACAAATTTGCAACTTATTACCTATATATGCATGAATTTCATTCTCAATTGAAAATCTATTAATTCCTTAATAATGGCATTCTAAGAATCATAAGCAACAAATCAATTCTTTGATAAACTTGTTAAAATTCTTGCATTAGACACAAACTTTCATGTATCAGTAGTCTTAATTTTTGTTCCCAACAGTCAAGGTTACAGATTGATTTGGATCATATCATAAACATAAATCACTTTCTAATGTAAATCTATTCCTATAATTATGAAGTTAGATTCCTCTAAATTCAAGCATTAAAACAGAACCAAATCAATAATGGAGAAAGATATTCATATATATATATATATATATATATATATATATATATATATATATGTATGTATGTATGTATGTATGTATAGCTATAGAGTTACAAAAAGGTTAAACAGTTACATCCAATCCAACAGAAGAGAAATTAGCAACACATGATGAGAGAAATCCTAAATGTATAAGAAGAAGAGCTCAAATCCAACTAACCTCTATTCTCTGACCCTAGTTTGTGAAAGTACGCTCTATTTTTTCTTCTCGTGTATTTCCCCCTCCTGTTTTTCTTATTAGTTCTTCTATTTATACTAAAGGAACCTTGCTTCATTTTAATCCATCCGCTTAGTGCTTCTCAATTCACTCAGCAAAATGAGGTTTGATGATGATCCAAGAACTAAAGACTTAGAATATTGAAGATTGAAGATTGGTGATAATTGTATTGTAATAACTCTGTTTTATTTAAGATTGAGTCTGTATTTTTAGAGTCTAAGATAGCCGGTACATAGTCTATAACTTAGAAGCTTCAAAAAGCTCAAATTTATCATTTATGCTCGGCTTTAATCGATTATATAGGTAAATAATCGATTAAAACAGTGAGAAAACACTTTCTATACAAACTCACTGTTTTAATCGATTAAAACAGCAAAATAATCGATTGTTTTGTACTGTTCCGTACAAATAATCGATTATTTCACCAAATAATCGATTATTCCAGAGAGGTTTGGGTTCTGACGTATTTGGCTCTGTTTTAATCAATTATTACTCCAAATAATCGATTATTTCAGTCTGTTTTTCATTTTAAATTTCAAATTAACCCTATTTTCGAAAACCCAATTACCAAGAACCCTAGTTTCGAAATCCTCAATTCCTAAACCCTAATTTCCCTACTTAAACTCTGCTTTGGCACTCAGAAAAACAAGAACAACTCTTTCCATACAAAAGTTAAGTGCTGTAAGTGCCAGAGAACTGTTTGTTGCAAGGAAAGGGGGCTTTTGGAACCTGGTGTGAGGCTAGAAGCGATAAGAATCACTAAGTGGAGTTCTTAGTGGATTGTGTGTTGTGCCGTCTCTAGGGAAAGCTGTTCTTCATCTCTTGTGGGTTTCAAGAGAGGTGTTATCTTTAACTTTATCTTTTTCATTGTAATCTGTTTGTAACAATTTGTTCTTAGTGACAGCGTTAATCCTCTTTTGAGTGATTAGCAACTGGACGTAGGGTCTTTTGATCCGAATCAGTATAAACCTACTGTGTAATCTTCTCTACTCTTCTCTATTTACATTTACGCAGTTTTTAATCGGTAAAATTTAATGAAAATTTTGAAAACCTAATTTTTATTAAGAAACCAATTCACCCCCCCTCTTGGTTTTTGTCCGACCACGCGAACATTCCGCTGCGCGATTCTAACAAGTGGTATCAGAGCCTAGTTTGATAGTCATTCAAACTTTTCGAAAATGGCCGGACAAAATCAAACTTTTGTCGAAGGTGCGTCTATCAACAGACCCCCACTTTTTGCGGGTCAAAATTATCCTTTTTGGAAAGTACGTATGCAAATATTTTTAGAGTCTGTTGATAGAGGCGTTTGGGACGCAATTTTAAACGGTCCATTTGTTCCTAAAATTACAGAGAACGGTGTTGACGTTCTTAAACCTTTTGATAGATGGACTGCAGACGAGCATCGTGAGTAATAGACGAGTGGCAAGCTGCTAGTAACAAGCGATGAGCAGTGGTGAACGATGTGATGCAAGTGGCTATCAATGACGTGCTGCGAGTGGCGGCAGAGATGTGCTACGAGCGGTGACCAGCAACAAGCGATGGCGTGTAGTAGAGAGCAGCAAGCAGAAACGAACAACACAAATAACAAGCAAAAACACAGATCCAATTGTATCAAACTCGATGTCGTTTTCCCTACTTTTTTTTAAACCGGTTCACTCTTGTCAGACTTGCAAGTTTGGTTTGAGTTCGTTGAGTTGACCGAATTTACACCGAGTCTATTAAAAAACAAGTTTACTCAAAAGTTAACTCGTAACTAATAACTGAACTCGCTAACTCAGTCGAGTTAATGAGTTAACTCGCGAATTTTATAATAATATATGTTGTAATAAAATATTATTTTTAATTATTGATAATTTATTTTAAAAATTAAAATTCAAGTTAAAACTAAGTAAAATTCTTAAAAAAAATTGTTCAATTATAATAAAAAAAATATTTATTGAAGAATGATAACTTATGGTAATTATTTTAGTTTTATACATAGATAGCTTTTATTCATACAAACATTTATCTTGTGTATTGAATGTGATAAAGTTCTGGTAACTATGCACCGGAAAAATAATTATTAGTTAGAAAAATGCTTTTAGATCAATACAATCTTATAATTTTATTCTAATAATAGAATTTTGAAAATAAAATGGAGAATGTAAACTAATTATAATTTCATAAATAAATAAAAGTATTTTTTTATTTTTCAATTTTTATGGTTTTCCATTTCATATATTTGTAGTCTATTATGAAGCTAAATTATTTAATATCTAGACTATTAGACCTAACTTAGTTGTTTAGTACCCTAATTACATTTGAAATGGAGTATTTTCGGCTGCTGGATCATGGAGCCCACTACATCAAAACTAGGCCTTCTATTTTCTAGGCCCTGCACCTCTGCTGTTTGAAACTCGAGGCCTTTTGCTAAAAAACACCACAGATTCTTATTTTTACGTTTTGATTGTATAATTTTTTAATCTCATTATTTAAATTATTTTCATTAAAAATAAATGTGATTATGCCACATTCCAATAAATTTGAATGATATTCTGTTTTTAACTGCGTTGTTCATTATCACAAGAGTTTTTTCATAACCACATGCATTATAATAATCCTAATTAGGAATTACTTCAACTCTTTTTCTTTCTTATTTTGTTTGTTTTCATAATTTGGAGAAAATAGCCTCTGAATTTTATCTATATGAAACATTTTACTATTATATTTCATAATCACATGAATAATTTTAATCCTTCGAAAAATAACTTAACGAAGGTAAATAAATATAATTATTACGAAACTAGACGTCCATTTAATTAAATATTAGGAAATATTAGGTCATTACAATAAAAATACGTTAAAAATAAATATATTAAGTCAATAATAAAAAATATTAGCGTAAAACTCAATCTTAAAAGTTTTATAATTTAATATTAATTTTATTTAAATTAAATTACATTTGTTATTATTAGTTTTCCTTCTTACAAATTTTGTTAAAACTAACAGTTAAATTCAATTTTCCTTTCTTTCTTTAATTTCTATTAAATTTTATAGTTTTAAGAGGAAACTTATTTTATCTTATCTTAATTCACTCTAATAAGAATTAAAAAGCAGTAAATTAAATGGATTAAGATAATATAAAGTTTTAGTATGAAATTCAATTTTCTAAAGGTTTTTCTATATAAATTTATATATATAATCACTTGCTGTTTCGTAATATCATTTTAATATACACAGGTTCATCTGAAAAATGTATATCTCTAATAAATGTATATGTTATAACTTTTATAAATATATTATATTTTTGAAAAATAAATATGTAATCATATTATCATATTTAATTATATATTCTACTTCATAAATACCAATTGATATTACATAGTAAAAGGAATTCTTTATTTTAAACATACGATAACCAATATTGTAAAAGGAAAATATATTTTTATATATTTAATATAAATAATAAATCAGCAAACAGTAATATTTATGTTCAAGTATATATTGATTTTTTAATTTATATGTTATGAAATATATTTTATGTATGATAATAAATATTAAAAATAGATTTTGTTTAACATTAAATTGCTTTAAATGAAAGTTTTATGTATAAAACTTTGTAAGAACTGTTTAAAAACAATAGAGAATATAACTTAGGAGATATGTATTATACAAATATTAACTTTTACAACTTTATTGAGTCAAACTCTGTAGGTAATGGTAAAAATTCCGTCAAAATAATAATAATTAAAAATAAAATAAAATAAAATTAGTAATATGTTATCCTACAAGTTCCATGCATCATTCACTTCCATGACTCCAAATCACCTTGACCGTCACTGAAATTCCCCAAAGTCCATACACATTTGGATAGGCCCATATTCAATTTTGATAGGCCCATACTATGAAATATTTTCTATTCATAAGTATAACTTTTCAAAATAATTTTTTATATAATTATTTAGAACATTTACATAATAGTTAATTAAAACTAAAAAAAATTGAAATTAAGAGATCTGTATAAAATAATTTTTTTTTTAATTTTATACATATGTATATATAGCTACTAGGTTTTATAGATATTACTTTTATATAATTATTATATATTTATAAATTTAATATATGAAAATTCATATAAAATCTCGCAGTTAGAAAATATATTATATTTAATAAATATTTTTTATTGACTAAATACAATGTTAGTATTATGTAGAAAAAAATTATTTATATATACAAACAAGATGTTAATCATTTAATATAACATTAATATTTATAGTCTATATCAAATTTTTTGTTACTTCGAAATATAATTCATAAAAAAATAAATAAATAGAAATAATTAAAAAAATATTCAATTTGAAATAGTTTATAGTTTAATATTTTTATTAAAGATAGAAGTTAAGAGATAAAATTTAATTATTCATGAATATTATAATTAGCATATACTTAATTTTATATTTTAGAATATTTTTACAAAATATCGTTTAGATAATAATAAAACTTGTAATGTTTATTTATATGATACAATATAATATGATGAATATATTTTATTTAATAATTATAATATTTATTAATATTAAATATATCTTTAATAATATAATAATAAACCCTATGATGGAAGAAAATTATTTAAAGTAGGTATTAGCAATCGAGATTTAAACAATAGAAAATATATTTTTGTATATATCTAGGTCCATTTTTAATAATTTAGTTTTCTTTTAATGGTATATATATATATATATATATATATATATATATATATATTCGTACCCAAATTTAATATATATTATTAATATATTTATTTAATTTAACATTTATCGTATATCATAAATATAATATTTAAATATATTATTAAATTTAATTATATTTATTAAATCCTATGATCAATACTGTATTAGAAAATGTCTATACATGTATACACACTAAATTAATGCCATTGACTTATTTATTAATTTTTTTAAGAAAATTTATTACATATGAGTGAAATTTACAGCAAGCAATAAATATTTTAGTGTATAAATGATTATATACATTAAATTTAGATTTTAATTTATATTTCATATGTACATTATATCTAATAAATACAATGTTTAATAAGATTATTATTTTTGTATAATAATATAATGCTACTTTAAAGTACGTATTTAAACTAATTTATTAAACAATGATAAGTATTTTAATGCATATCTCTTAATATTAATATTTTTAATAATTGAATTCCTATATATACGCATATTATATTTAGTAATTTAATAAATATATCAAGTTTCATATTTATTTTTTATGTAATAATCCATGATTTTCTTAAAGTTTGTGTACCATTGAATTTAATAATACTATTAAATATTTTCCATAAACTTTAATTATCATAAAATAAAATATTTGGCAAATTCAATATAATTTCTTAATTACTTTAATTATACTTAATAATAATTTTTTTAATAGATGTGAACATGTGTTTTAGGTTTTGATTTTAATTCTTGTGTTTTTTTATTATAAAAATTATCACTTTTAATTCTAGTATTATATATTTAACTATTTTTATATATAAAAAATATTAAATAAAAATTTAAAGTATGACAAACATATAATGTCATAATATAATATTGATCAGTTAAAAAAATCTTTAAGATTTGTAAATAAATGTTATTTTTGTTTAAAAATAAATATTATAGACTGAAAATAATTATATATTTTGGAGAGATGAAAAAAATATATAAGACTAAAATAAAAATTTACATAGGATTAAAAATTAAAATTGGCTATCTTTATGGATTAAAAAAATATGTAAATTGTTTTTAATATTATAAAGTTTAATCAAGGACATTTAAGAAAAAAATTAACGTAAATGTTAATTAACTTTACCTATATTATATACTACATTAATAACATTAATATTATTTATTAATGTAAGAATCATTATTAAGAGTGAAAATAATAAAACTAATACAACTGAATATTCATTTCATATGACATATATTTATTTATTTATTTATTGATAAATAAAACTGTTACTCTTTTATTAATCTTAATTATATATCTGTTTAATAATACAATAAATAATTTCCTCAAAAAATAATACAATAAATAATATTAATAATACACAATAAAACTCAATATAAACAAATTTCTGGTTATAATCATGAAAACGAACTGTAAATGAATATTTTTGAGAAATTTAGATAATTACACTATTTTATAAACTTATCGGTAAATCTTCATAATGAGAAAAGCATGTTTCTTCTAACACATTTTATAATAAGAAAAGTGTCAATAGAACACATATTATATGTTTCACTCCAACAAATAATCCCAAACCCACTTCTCCAAAATTTAGGGTTTAATGGCTTCCCATACTTCACAAACAAACAAAAACTCAGTTATAAAACGTATAAAAGAAAACATCTATGTATAAAATATATGCATGCTCCAAAAAACTAGTACTATGTTCAAACATGACAATCATATTTGAATTTTATGTGTTGAACTAGGATCTAACACCAATAGCAGAAACAGAGGAAATAACTAAATAGCATAACACGAGGAACATCACAAAGTAAAGGAAAGGGAAGAACCATCAGAAATCATAGGAATGGGCGGAATTGGGAAGAAAACATCACACAATTACTTGAGATTTCATTGCTTCCCAATCAGCCCATTCCCACAAATTCTGATTGCTTCAGTCTCCCATTCCCAGCTCTTTGTTCATTTTATCTTGCAGGTAATGAGTACTGATCCATCGTTTAATCTAATGCCTTTATATATGCATCACTCTCTAACTCAAGTTCTTCACAACAACACTTTACGTAAAGTTAAAGGCTTAAAGCTTCAAGATTCCCCAACACAAAAGTATGGTTGGTATAAAGCATATATAGAAAAGTGGGGTTGTAAGATTACTGACCTCAAACTTATTATCAAGATATACTGTTTATTTGTTCATATATATTGTTGTCTAGAGGACTTAAAGTAGTTCTTAGGTGTGTTATGAGTTATTATTTACAAATATCAATATAGTCATTGTAGATGTGATGCAAAGTTGAGGCATTTGTTCAAATGCCTCGTGGACGGGTACCAAACAAAGAAAGTGAAGAACCAGAATAGGAAATCACTTTTCAGGTAACCAATCAAGGATACTTGCGTTTGTAATCGATTCTTTAAAACGTGTGTGGTTCCCCCAATTTCTCCACTTCAACAATAATAAAGTGATTCTTTCTTTTGCTGTCTTGTTTCATGTGAATTTCTTTTTTACTTTTTATTCTTCTTTCCAAGTTACCCTAGGCTGTTCAATGTCTAATTTGTCCACTTTTTAGTGCGTCATACATAAAAATGATTTTGATTGAAATCACCACTGCTTTTAAATCGCTGAATGAATTAATTTGAATCACATTTTGTTATCATATATGTTTTTAATCAAAAAGTTTCGTAATTAATCAATTTTCTAACTTTTAGACAGATAAGATTCTATCACAAATGTTCACTTTTGTATTGCCTAAAACGGAGCAAGTAACGCAAAGTTCATCAGCAATAATCAATCTTACATGGCAGAATTTCTAGGAGAACCCCTCTCTGCGACTAATGTTTTGTCCGAATTGTTTAGTTGATCATACATGAAGATGTCGAATTATTTTAACACGATAAAATGTTTACAATAACAGAAAAAAAAAAAGGAGGGGATGGAGGTATCATTTGATGAGAATTAATAATGTAAATTACTCTATAGTTCCGCAAGAAAAGACATTGTTTTAAAGTACACCATGACTTCATTCGCCACCCAAATATACCAAGTTCACTGCATTATGACAAAACATTAATCTTAACGTTGCATCAAATATATGAAAGAAGGAAAATGAAAGGTTATTTTGCATTGGTGTACAAATATTACCTTGATATGAAAATTGTAAGGCAATTGATCTGAAGGAATAACAAAGGGAGACTGCATCACGTTGTTAGGTTGAATAAGCAGTTGGTTTCCTGCCTCCAAGTCCTATGAAGTAAACAAAAGGAAATTTCATCAATTTAACTAAACAAATCAACCCATTAGAATAACAATTTTTCTCAGATTGATTTGAATTTAATAGATGACAGAAAGTTATGCCATAAAGTTACGTCATATATGTATAAAATTAAATCCAGTTTACTGCATACTTACCCTGCCCATATCCATCACATTCATAGGATTTCCTATAAAACCAGGTGTTTCAGGAAGGGCAGTTTGGCTTGACCGTCTTTCTGCAATGTTTCCAGCAGCATTCTCTTCCGGCTATAATAAATGTATCAAAACTTCAAATAACACCTTTTCCAAAACTGAATAAAATAACTTATGTGTTTGTCTACCCATAATAATCTCTATAAACTATCAATTTTTATCACAAACACATAAATAACTGGCTAAGTTTATCAAATAATCTTAAATCATAATAACACCAAATCTCCCACCCAATTTTATATCATATGTGCTACAGAGGAAACTCCAAGGCCTTGTTTTCTTTCTGGTAGTAGTGCTAAATAGTAACTGAAAAGAGTACTTTTGACACATTCTTTAACATTCATCATTTGATACATTCTGTGCTATCAGTTAAAATTTGCTGATAAAAACAAAATCAAGAATTCCACTGGCTGTGACAAAGACAGATCTGCTAGAACGAGTGCAGTCATACAGTCTTTCTTGCCCCCCAAGGGAGGGGCAGAAGGGGGGCAAGTCGATTGATCCTCTATCGCATAAATTTTGTAATTTTCAATGAAATTCAACCAATACTAAAATGTGTTATACAGGTATTTCTCTGCAACCAGCAGTTGTTATTGAATGAATATAAATGGAAAGTGTAACTGAGAGAAGAAGAAAAGAATGAAGGTACCTCAGCACCATAAGCACAGAAATGTTGGAGGTTATATGGAACAATACCAGTGAGGAAATGCATGGCATCATTCTGCATAATAACCTTGGCAACGTCACAAGGCTGCACAGTACTCTTGTTGCTCTCTTCAGCACGCATCCAGGCACGAAAAGTGAGCTCCTGGATGAAAATCTCACACGCTTTTGACATCAGCATGGGAGTTTCAGCACTGACCATCTGTTTACCACACACAGCCCATCATCAGGTGTATGTTTTCTCAATCACATATTGTAATCACAACAACGTTGTTTAAAAATAATAACAATTATAAACTCATGACTTTTAAGGAGTATTGATCAATTAACTCAAAGATCATAATGCACTAGTTACTCTGACCTTAATGTTGGTAAGAAAATGTAAAATAGTCAACAAACACTCTGTTTAATGAGTGGTATAATATTGGAATTCTGGGTATCAATTATAAACTAACAATAAACACTACACAGTGTATGAGGTAGAATCAAAATCATAAACCTGCACATCTCCTTCTGTTTTCATGATCCTTCTGATTCGAGCTAGCGGCAACTTGTGCTGGCTCTTAAATGCTGCCAATTACATCATAGGAAAACATATATCGCATTAAATCAGGTTGTTAATTTATATCTATTTATGATTTCATTTGAATACAATGTAACAGAGAGAAATGTTAAAAGTATATTACTTTTAATATATTATTATTAGTTTCTCACTATACATCAATAGTATCACAGTTCTAAAAAAATTAATATAAACCTTCGGCAACTTGAATATCCAACAACTGCTTCTCCCAGAAGGATCGAAGCTTCTCCTCCTGCTCTTAGATGAAAAGAAGATATGGTTTAGAAAATAAAAAAAATTACCCTTTTCAATAAAAACAAGTCCTGAATACAAAGTATATTCATTTAAAAATAATTTATCACGATCAAGTCTATTTAACTTTAAAACAAACAAGTGTGGGTGATCGAAGCAGAAAACGCAGTGACTTTACCTCTATGTTTTGTGGACGATATTGAGGCATTGGATAGGAGGGTATTGACATGGAATTCGACAGCACATTTGTTGAAGCTGAGTTACTGTTGAAATCCAACGGTGGTAGATTGAAAGAGTTTCTCCGCTTAATTAGGCAAGATAAATAAATAATTATTTTTTAACAAAATAAGCAAATGCGATTAAAACAACGTAATTGGAGTGTAAAGGAAATCACTTCACCTCTCTATCTTCTTCTTGATGATATTGAAGTATAGGACAAGAGTGCACTAACATAGAATTTGACACCATATTTGATGAAATTGAATTTCTATCAAAATCCGTTGCTTGATTATAATTACTTCCCTGTTTCAATATGAGAACAATTCTTTAAATTAACATGAATCTATATTTTTCTCATTTTTCTATTTATTTTTTAAATAATCATACTTTTATACTCACTATTTTTAAACACCTCATTATCATTTATTTCTATCTTTCTTCCCTGTAACACTTATAAAATATTTTTTTTCTTTATTTAGTATTTTGAATGTCGTTTTTATTTTGCAAAAGTGCATTAGCAACTTAATGAATTGTCATGCAATTACTTTTTCTTAAACAAAATTTTGGATTCACATACATCCCAACCATCAAAACAAAACCTTTGAAATTAAGGCATGAATACGTATATACAAGACTAAAAACAAAAGACACGACTTAGTAAAAACAAAACTGAAACGCAGTTTAATCTTAAATCTTTTGGATATATATTTTTTTTCTTTTAAGATGTTTTTATCCATTTAATTTTTAAATTTAAGGTAATATTATCTTTTTAAACAATGATAATTTACAATCTAAAGACGCAATTTTGAACTTTTTATATTAATTCAAGATATAAAATTCATCTCATTAGATTCACTTACATGAAAACTATAATACTCACTAACCATTCAAACAACTTAAATAAGCTAAAAACACAGTGAAAATCAAGTGAGAAGTGAATCTTATGAACAATAGAAAAAAAAGTAAAATGTTTAGCATTCTTTGTTATTCGTGGAACTCACTTTACACGCTAGTTTGATTTCATTAATTTCATGTAGATGAATGTAATGAAACACAAAGGATTACATCAACCTTAACATACCACATTCTTCTTGATAATTAATTCATACTAACCAAAAATATAAATGAAAGAGTGTTTTTTTTTTTTTTTTCAGAAAAAAGCGGGTGATTAGAATAATAAATTGGCCTTTAGAAGAAATCAGTGTACCTGTCTATCTTCTTCACCATACTGAGGCATAGAATAAGAGAGATCTGAGATGAAATTTGATACCATATTTGATGAAGCTGAATTGTTATTGAAATCGAATGGAAGAATGAAATTGTTTGCCTGCTCAATTCGTTAAAATAGTTCAATTTTTTTTTTCTTTTATGGAATTTGTTAACAAATTTGGTGGAACTAAATTGCTACTGAAATCCAATGGTAGATTGAAATTGCTTGTCTCCTTAATTTGTCATCAAGATAATTTTTTCTTTTAGGAAATAAGCATATGCGATTGAAACTTGTAAACAGAGTTTAAATGGAATGAATCACTTCACCTCTCTGTTTTCTCGAAGATACTGAGGCATCATGCAAGAGGGTGTCGACATGGAATTTGTGAGCAAATTTGATGAAACTAAATTGCTATTGCAATTCAATGGAAGATTGAAATTGTTTACCTGCTTAATTTTTCATTAAGATTGAACAATAAGCATGGTTGATGATAAAACATGTAAAACAGAGTTTGAATGGAACCTCTTGACCTCTCTTTGTTCTTGATGATGCCGAGACGTTGAATAAATGGGCATCGACATGGAAATCGGCAACAAATTTGGTGAAACTTTGTTGAAATCCAATGGTACATTGAAACTACTACTAGCCTGTTTAAGTTATCATCAAGGTAAATAAAAAATTAACAGTGATGTTTAAAACATTTAATCAGAGTTTGGATTGAAAATTTTCACCTCTCTATCTTCTTGATGATGATACAGAGACATTGAACAAGATGGTATCAACACAGAATTTGGTAGCATGTTTGGTGAAGCTGAATTACTGTTAAAATTCATTGATCCATTTATCAAACTAATAGTTAAGAAACAGTTCTTTTGTATAAGATTATATCTAATTTTCCTTTTTATTATTTCAATTCTTTTATTAATTACATTGATAGATTGAAATTAATTCAAAGTTAACGATGAAAATACAATTCTTTAAATACGTTTGAACGTATTTTTCTTACTCCTTTTACTAATTCATTTTTGTTCAATTCTATTGATTACAATTCAGAAAAGTATCAAGTACATTTAATGAATTAAAATATACTTGGTTTAAGTAGTACACAAATTATTATTTTTTTAAAATAATGTTTAAAATTTAAATTTTATAGATTTGCAAAATATCTCAACAAAAATAAGTTTCATCCAATCATGGATTTTTTTTTTAACTAAATTGTCTCTTATAAAAGAAAAATAACTATAATTTTTAAAAATGCATATAGTGAAGAAAAAAAAAGAAAATTAGCAATGAGTGTGTGGATTTAAAAAAGGACATAGGCATTAAATGCATGTAAATACTTATTATCTTGATTTGCATTTATTATTTACCAAAACATTAATTATATTTATTTTCCTGAGTGTGAAGTGAAAATGTGGAAGTGCCCCTAATATTATTGGCAGAAGTGCAATAATATATTAAATTCGCCAACAATAATTCATTTAAAAGATTAATATATAAATCTAAAGTTCCCTCACACGCATTAAAAACAAGAAAATATATTTCAATTTTAAAATCAATTTTATTAAAATATTCTTACACTTTTAGTAATTACATTATTTTATTAAAATAAAAATAATATTTAATTTAAGGATAATTAGAAAGAAAATAAAGTTGATAGGTAATTTAAAAATATGATGGTTATGTTAAACAAAACTAGATGGAAGTATATGATAGTTGATAATGGATAATTGTTAAACTAATTTATTAAATCATACAGTTTATATGAAAATTATGGGTTCAAGTAAGAAAATGTAAAAAAATAAATATGTATATATTTGTGTAAGTTTTTATCTAAATTTTATTTTACCGTTAAAAATATAATTTGAGGTGTTTGTAATCTTACATTATTTATTTTATATCTTATTTTAAAATATTTTTAATCAAGTTTAAAATTAAGTAAAATGTCCTTAAGTAGATGTAGTATATTTTTTTATATTAAGTAGTGTATTGGTTAAAAATGAATATTTAAACATAAAACTATTATAAACTTATAGAAAAAAATCTATCATTATAATTTTTTTGAATTATAATGTTGTTAATAAAATAAATATCATAAGCAATGTTATAATTAAAATAATAATAGAACATGAAATATTTAAAACTATAAAAAAAATCAAATAGACAAATAGTTTATCTTATTTAAAGAAATAACAAAAATGTTTAATAAATATTTTAAGGGTAAAAAGAAATAAATATAAAAAAGTAGAAACTAGCGTTTTTCAACTTTAGTTAGTCCTAATAACGTCTCAAAAAAATGTTAAAAACATTGTTAGGTTACTTCTATAATAGTCTAAAAAAATGTTAATAACTATTAACAAAATTATTTATAAATATTCCTAATTAGACTAAACAATTATTTCACATAGTAATAATTTGTGTTAATCCAAAATAATTATTAATTAATTACAAAATTAAAATTTTGAAAATCAAATAATTCATCAATACATTATGTAGTTGTTGACTGTTCCCCAAAAAAGTCTAACTATGATCAAATAATAGATAATATTGAACAAATATTTTTATATTATAGAATACAATTAACTGAAAGACGAAGTCAAATAAAAATACAGCCATTCAAAGTTAGATAAAAAATAACATAAAATATCGTATTAAATGTTTCATAAAATATAAACTCATTAATTTTAATTAATAGAATAAATTTTGAGTTTTTTCTTAACTATATTGTAATGTTAGAATAAATTTGCAGGGACTAAAATATGACTTTGTTCAATGTTACAGCTATTTCCCCACACATGTATTATTTCAATTTTTTTTAAATCTTATATTTAAATTAGATGAACATGAAATTAACATCACATTTATCAGATTTTAAATTGTAATATAAAATTCCTAGTATTGCTATCATTTATTAAAAGACGTTTATTTAACTAAAAATATTTAAAATCCATAATTATTTCAATAATATACTCATCCTGATTTGATATAGGTCTTATAATATCATATAAATTTCAATTTTCAACATAAATTTTTTCTCACTCAAAGATTAAATTTATTAAAATAAAAGTTTAATTTAAATGTGTAAATCTTGCTTCTAATTGATGGTTAAAATATTACTTTCATTGATTTTTTTAATCTTTTTCCTTGTTTCATATTAACTTAAAAATAAAATGTGTCTCCATTTTCATTATTTAATTTCCATTGGAACAAGCGAAAACGATAAATAGTTTTCTTAAGATGAAGGATTGACGCAATGTATGTTCAACTATTTAAATTTCAATGGTTGACCCATTTAAATTTCAAAGGTTGATCCATATGGCATAGGTGTGGTTGTATAGTGCAACAAGGAATCCAAAACTTGATATTTTTTTCTTTATATACGTATAATTTTTTATGGATTATTTGTTTTAATTAACAAAATCAAACAAAGGCTAAATCTCTTTTAATGCATTCGAATTTTATGTTCGGTTGAAATTAAATAAATAATAAATTGTATTTTATAATTCTGAATATATATATATATATATATATATATATATATATATATATATATATATATTTCAATCCCTAGCTAGTACCTGACGTGAAATCAACTATCATACTCAAGAAAATATTTAAAAATTTATAAAATATCAAGTGGATATTTCGATAATTAGATTTATCATATTAAAATTAAATTCAACCATTTGCCTAAGAAATAAGTTTGATAATTCACATAAAACTACTATTACCTTTGATAATCCATAAGAATAACTCTTTTTTTCTTTTCTGGCATGTGAAGTGAGTAAATAACATGATAGATAACATTAAAGTGAAATTAGCTTCAATTATCCAACTAACAGTGAAAGGTTGAGATTTACTTCGGTTAAATTTACTTTTATTTTCATCTAATAATCTTATATTAGATAGTTTAATAATGAAATATAGTGTTGCATTTTATGATTTTATGATTTTATTATACAAATCATATCTGTAACATTTTATTTTAGTTCAACAATTAATATCCATAATTTAATATACATCAAGATCAACATAACATGACACAAAATAAATAATGAGAAGTTACGTATTCAAAGCAATGACAGAGAGAGTCAAATTATAAGAACTAAAATACAATTTGTTGATGATTCTTCAACATTCTGTTTGAACACAGAGGAAATTTAGGAAGAAAAAAAATGGATAAATCTAAGCCCAAAAAGAAGAAGGATCGAAAACAAGAAATAAAAAAGCTTATTACATGGAATACAATTCATGAGATGCAACCAAGGCCTTGGAAATCTCGAAAATGAGTCTGGCCTCAAACGCATCACTCTTGTAACCCTTGGACACTTGACGATCAATCTTAGGAGTCTTTTTGTTACCAAAGATGTTGTCGGTGATCATGGATCTCAACATGAAGTTCATGTAAGCATTTTTGAGCTTTGCCAACATCTTCAAAGGTGACCTAACCATCCATGTCAACTTTGGAACTGCCTTAATCCTCCATTGCCTGCGTGGGCTTCTTCTTAACCTAATCGTCTTCGTTTTCCTTTCACCGGTGACCGCGGCGGTGCCACCGCTGTCGAGACGTTGGTAGCGCCGCCTTCTAAAGTAACCCTTGATGCCACCATAAGTTGGCTTAGGCAATAGCGACTCGGTTTCCATATTCATATTGTAAAGGCTGAGGAAGGAGGAGGAGAAGGTGAGGTTTTCTTCTCTTATGGAAGTGGTGATTTTTATGTTAGAAATTGCACCTTGTTGTGGGATTTAAAGGGATAATTGGCTTTTATAAAACAAAGTCAATAAATTACAGTTTGACCAGAAAATTGTGGGCGTGTGATCATGGAGTCAACATGAAAATCAATTTCCTTAATATTAATTTTTTGCCAATAAATGATTCCTCCCTCTACTATAATAAAACCACCTTTAGACATAATCAACACTATAGTTGTCCATATTGAATTCTATTAAAAAGTTGTTAATCATATATATATATATATATATATATATATATATATATATATATATATATATATATCTTTATTTGTTTATTTATTTTAAGCGAAAGGCAACATATAACAATAAATATATATCATATTTAATATTATTAATTGAATTTAAATTTTATGTTTTTTCTTAAAAATAATCTATAATTTTATTTTTAAAATTTAAACTGAATTTTTTCATATTTTAATATCAAAATAAAACATCATAAAATATTAAAATAAATAATTAATTCATAACAAATAAAAAAATTTATATCAATATTTATATTATACATATCCTAATTTTATAATGATAAAAAAATAAAGAAAAAAATATTTACTATTTTTTATTTTAAAAAAATAATTGTAAGATATTTATTTTATTTTTTAAAATTTTTGTGTATTATTACTGAAAGAAGAAAAAAAAGTAAAAATAAAAAATTGTAACGTTTATATTATAGAGATGAAATTATAATAAAGAAAAAATTTTGAAAAATTAACTAAAAAAATTGTATATTTTTTATGTTGCAAGGTCAATATAAAAGAGAAGAATATGAAAATAAATAAATAATAAAAATAAAAGATAAAAATATAAAAAGATCAAATAAATTTCTGATAAAAAAATTGAAATAAGAAAATAAAATAAAAATAAAAAAAGAAAGAGAAAATAAGTGTACGTAAAAAATCATATAAAATAAATAAATATAATATTTATTATAAATAAAAAATTAAGAAAAAAAGATTATATATATATATATATGAAGTTAATTGGTGTAAGATTTGGTCAAAAGAAAAGTTCCAAACAAAATAATTAAGGCTCTGTAGGAATAAAATGTACAGAGTCTAAGGTGAGTGTGAATGAAAGATATTTGAGGGAAAAGTTAGATTGAAAAATCTTAAAACATATTTAATATTTGTATTTATTAAATGAACTAATGAAACATTAATCGCTGTGAAATGCTCACAGCGATTAATGAGTAGAGAGAGAACTAAAGAAGAGCATGGTTTAACAAATGGAATTTTTTAATGCATGAACTTAGTTTTGATTAATGGTTGGCGCCTTATCCGGTGTACGTCATATTAAATACAAGGATTATGCGTGCAAGTTGCAACCCAAGGACACCATTGCGTTGCAACCACGTGGAAATCGAATCATACTGAACAAAATTACTACATCACCATTATACTAAATAAAAAAAAGGGCTGCATCTAGAAGTTTATATTTATATTCTTGTGTTGAAAACTTGAAAAGTAGCCATCTTTTTCGTTTGCTCATTCATACTGCAAAAGTTAATGGTGTTTTCAGCTGCAGAATGACAATTTTGAAAATCAACGCATTCTTTTGCTTCCATGTTTTGTACGCTATTTCGAAATCTCATATACTTTATTTATTTGAGGATAAGAAAAAATTATTTATTTATTTATTTCATTTTGTTTATTTATGAATGAGAATGTTTCCACGTCATATTTAATAATATATTTGATTTTATATAATAACCTTGTTAAGAATAGATTATCAAGAGTATTGTTTGTTTTAGAAAAAAAAAAATATTCTGATGAGAAAATGGATTCATTTCAAAACATGTTTCAACGTCAAATTGTGGAGGTGTTGGTGAACCCCAACAGGTTAGGATGATAAGTTATTTTTTTAAAACTATATTTGAATTCAATGTAATTCAGATATGATTTACATAAACTAACAATATATATAAAATAACATCATTGAGAAAAAAAAAGTCTTACCCTAGTTAAACAGATTGAATAGTTGGGAAGAAACTATTGAGACTTGTTTTTCAGAGTAACGTAAGCACTGAACTAACATCTACTTTGCTTCTGTGCACCTTGCAAAAATGAATCATCTATTTGTTTTGCTATTTTTTATAATATTTGTTCTGTTTACATATATAAATATAATATTAAAAATAATTGTGTTTCTTTTATGTTTTGGTTGTTTACTTGACTACGACCGAATAGTTTTTTTTTTAATTAAATTCAATTTGATTATTATCTATTCTCACATTATATTTTTTATTAAAATACAAGAAATATCAAATTAATCTCTTTTAATATCTAAGATGACATTTTTATTCCCTGATGTAATTGAATTAAACTTGTCATTTTCTTTTTAATCTTCAATTACATATTCCTAATGAATTAAAAATTAAAATAAATAAACCTAAGCATTTTCTTTTATACGCCAGCCATTTGAATATGGTTAAGTGCACTTGACTTGACTCGCATCTCTAGTAAAATTTAACCACCCAATATTTGAAGAATTAAACAGAAACTCAAAGTGAGAAGAATGATAATGAATATGATGAGTTTTCCTTTCCTCCTTCATTCAAAGTATCAAAAAGCAATTTTCCTACATAATATTCGAAGGAAGATACCAAGTTCATTACTGTGTTGATCATGTTTGTTGTCTCACTCACACCACAACATCATTTATATATGCTCAAAGATCATTTGTTGACATTCTTTATTTATCAAAAGCAGCCACTTATATAATATTGAAACAAAATCGTACGTGCTGATATCATTATTGTCATATAGTTCATGATTTTACCAATCTTAATTATTTCAACAAATCGACATGCGTGTTTATGTTTTCCACTAACAATGATTTTATTATCTGAAATGTTACATTTTTAGAGTAAAGTTTCTCACTTATAAAGTTGTTGAATTGCTGAGACCAGTTCAAGCTAAAATCTTTTCACTATCGTCTTCAAATTGAAGCTGTTCAAAGCAAGAAAATGGAGTTACTATTCCCGAAGGCAACCTACGGTGGCATAAAGAGGTACTTGAGACGGCAGCGCTACCGGCGTCTCCACGGTGGCGCCGCCACGGGAAGAAGGAAGATTGCGATCATCCAATTGAGAGGTCCACGTAGGCAATGGAGAATGAGAACAATTCCAAGGCTTAGATGGGTGCTGAGATCACCATTGAAGATTTTGGCAAAGGTGAAGAATGTTTATATCAACTTTATGTTGAGGATGGCAGGGAACATAGGTGCTGTAAACAGTGATAAGATTTTTGGTGTTAAACGGATTCCAAAGGCTCGTGAAGTATCTAAGAGTTATAGAGGTCAAGAATTTGAGGCTAGACTCGTTTTTGAGATTTCTAAGACCTTGGTTACTTCCTATGAACTTTATCCCATGTAATTCTACTTTCTTCTTCTTCTTCCTTAATTCTATGTTTTCTTGCTTCTCGTTTGAGATTTTCTTTCTTTCAATTATATAAATAAAAATAAGGTTCAAACAAGAGTAATTGATAAATTGATCATTAAGCAAATGAAGTAAATTTCGCCGTTTTTTTTGAGATACTAAGGTCTAAAAAACTTTACAAGGTGTAAAAATGATAATTTTAATTTTTAATAGTTGAAAGGAAATTTTTTTAATAAAAAAATGAAAATAATTTATCTATAAAGACTAAAAAAACATGTTAAAGAGAGTTTTAGGTTTCATGTCGGGCCCCTAGGCAAATCTACAACTTGGAAAGTCCCATCCATCCGCTGCCGCAGGAAGTGAGGTCTGAGCAGAGGAAAGCAAAGAAATGGAAACCAAAGCCGATGCAGACTCTTTCTGGACTTGGAATGCCAACAACAACAACAACCAACAAAACCAATTCTCGGTTACCAGGTTCCTAGGAAACAACAACAAATCCCCCAAATCTCAAACATCTGTGTTGGGTCCTGGCTTCGGAGCTGGCGTCGGATGCGGCGCCGGAATAGGTTTGGGTTTGGTTGGTGGCTTAGGCTTTGGAGGCTGGCCCTTCAACCACCTCCACCTCGTTTTTGGCCTTGGAATGGGTTGTGGAGTTGGTGTTGGCTTCGGCTTCGGTCAAGGCATTGGATACGATTTTAATTTCCGTACCCGTAAGTCTAGAAAGTCCAAGAAAAAATTTTCAGATCCCCACAAAACTATTGTTGTTCAGATTTAATTATTTTATCTTCTTCCAATTTTCATTCTCTCTTTTTTCTTTCTTCTTCTTATGGTTACTGTTGTTGAGCCGTGAAAATTGACGCAATTTTTTTTGTTTGACTACGTACCATAGTTATATATATATATATATATATTTATTTATGATTTTGAAGTGATTTAATCCATGACGAAGCAGTCACATAGTGAAAGTCAGCATTTTTACTTACATGGAATCATCGTTTGGAATACCAAGCTCATATTTAATGGTCAAAGGATGCCTTAAATACACGTGTTATTTTACTTTCTTCCCCTGAGGAACGAAGTGTATGTAGATTATGTTTATAAGATTGTGTTTTCTCTGGTTTGACAAACAGTGAAATCCAGGACCAAATCATTGAAGCACAACATTAGACAAACAAAGAATGTAGAATAAATGCCTAAAACTTAATCTATAAAGAAGCTATTCAACGAGTATTGTTGGTTGATCAAATTGTGTTTTGGATTAATCAATTAATGGACTTTAGTTTAGTTTTATTGCAAGTTGTAATAAAGGTCTAATTAGAAATTTAGTTATCAGTATTTGGGAGATCAAGAAAGTGTATAACTTATTGACTTGTGGATGCCACAATTTAAGTTACAATCAATCATTAAGTAGTTTTCAATTCTAAGGTTAATAAATCATTATTAACATTTATTTTTCTTTAATGAATATTTGAAACTCTGATGGCAAAACTTCTTTATAAGCTGAATCATTTTTATCAGAAATAACAAGTTGAGTTTTATTTTTAGAAATATTAGAATTTATCTCTTTTATCTTAGTGAGAGTGATTCTCCTAAGTTCTTCAGTGATTCAAGAACCCTTGGCTGTATCAAAGGACTTTCACATCTTTTGTGTGTTACCTTCCTTGGAAAGAGTGATTCTTTCCTTCCACCTTCTTTCTAATTCTTAAATTTCTTACAATGTTTTAACCCTAAATATCCTAAATTACCCCTTGTAATTCATATCAGTTCGTATTCAGAGCTCCGGTTTAAAGGTTTGAACATTAAATTGATGGCAGAGGAGGATAAAAAGAGAATGAGAAAAATTTCTTCAAGAAAAGAGAGAAAAAAAGAGGAAGAGGGAAACACTTGAAGTGAAACAGAGCTAATTAACCATAAAAAATGAGTATAATGTTTGTTTTACATTTAATTTGTCAGACTTATCTCTGTTTAATGTAGATGACGAATCCTATTTGAGGACAAATCCTTTTCAAGAGGGAAAGAATGATGTGAACATGACCTATGATAAGGGCTAGAGCAAGGGAAACAAAAGAAGCTCTTCAACAAATATTGTTGGTTGACCAAATTGTGTTTTGGATTAATCAATTAATGGACTTTAGTTTAGTTTTATTGCAAGTTGTAATAAAGGTCCAATTGAAAATTTAGTTATCAGTCTTTGGGAGACCAAGAGGGTGTATAACTGATTGACTTTTGGATGCCACAATTTCAGTTACAATCAATCATTAAGTAGTTTTCAATTCTTAGGTTAATAAATCATTATTAGCATTTATTTTTCTTTAATGAATATTTGAAACTCTAATGGCAAAGCTTCTTTATAAGCGAACCATTTTTATCAGAAATAACAAGTTGAGTTTTATTTTTAGAAATATTAGAGTTTATCTCTTTTATCTTAGTGAGAGTGATTCTCCTAAGTTCTTGAGTGATTCAAGAACCCTTAGTTGTATAAGGACTTTCACATCCTTTGTGTGTTGCTTTCCTTAGAAAGAGTGATTCTTTCTTTCCATCTTCTTTTTAATTCCTAAATTTCTTACAATGTTTTAACCCTAAAGATCCTAAATTACCCCTTGTAATTCATATCAGTTAAAGAAAATAAATACTAATAATAACCCGTTAAACTAGAAATTGAAAATTATTTAATGACTGATTGTATCTGAAACTGTGGCAACCAAAAGTCAATCAGCACCCCTTAGTCTCACAAAGGCTGATGACTAAATTTTCAATTGGGCTCTTATTACAACTTAAAACAAAATCAAACTAAAGCCCATTAATTGATTAATCTAAAACACAATTTGGTCAACTAACAATAATTGTTGAAGAGTTTCTTTTGTTTCCCTTACTCTAACCCTTATCATAGATTATGTTCACATCATTATGTTAGCCATATCCAGAAACAAAGAAACAAAGATATAACGGATAATTTGTCTCAAACATGACTCTTACATACAAATATTCTAAGTTTTTAGAGAAACTAGTGGCTAACTGGGCAGAAACACTTTTTCAGTTGAATGTGGTAGTTCTACAAACAAATATTCTAGGATATGAACAAACATCAAATTTACAAAGAGCAAGATCATTTGATGTACACCTATACCCTTCCAGATTCAACGTCATGCAGTATTGCATTATGATCCCGTGATAAAGATAACCCCATACACCCATGACAACCTTGTCGCTCCTCACTATCAGTATGAACTTCTGATAACTGTGCCTGACCAGAATTTGGAACATTAGGAACTTGGGTCATTCCTCTTGATTCTTCCAACATCCTAAAATATGCATAAGGACCCCAGCCTGCACAGAAAAACAATATATCTAGAACATCAAAGGGTTGACAGTGTACTTCATAAAGAAACAAACATATGAGCATGGCTTAATTTTTAACAGGAAGTTATTTAAGGTGTCCCCTCTAATAGAATCTACGTTGAAGCAAACCTTCAGAATGATAAGGCGGAGGGAAAAACTGCAAATAACAAAATGTAGTCACTGTAAGCCCTGAAAGTAGAAATATTATTTGGTGAGTCAAGTGCCAGCAACAGTGGTAAGTAGTTTTTTAGGCTTACTTAATGTAGAACTAATTGAGATACTAAGGATGGACCAACCTAAAAGACCTCCAGCAAACACATCCTGCCAATGGTGCCAGTAGTCATCGACTCGAGAAATGCCAACAAGTGATGCAAACAGTAGTGGCAGAAAAACAATGCAGAGTTTTGCAACATGACCTCTGCGATCAAATGCTTTTATTTTCCCAGATAAGTACAATGATAAAAATCCGAGACCAGAAAATGACCCTGCACATAATAAATTGAAACTATTTAGAGCAATAAACTACAGACATTTGAGAACGCATGCTTTGAATGAGCTAAACTAATTCCACCATTCGTTTCTATTGAAACAAGAAATTGATGAGCGTGGCAAAACCAGTCTTTTTGTAGACCTCTGTAAAACAGCAGATGGAATAAATGCTACATACATGAAGTATGGCCGCTTGGGAAACTCTTGTATCCTTCCTTTATGACATCCTTTTCACCATGACAGATGACATCTCCCAATTTATCATAAACCTAACAAGAAGCCATTATTTAGAGTAAGCATAATGCATAACTGATAAATATGAATTGAAAACCTAAAGGTAAAAGGCGACATACATCTTTTCCATCTGGAAAACATCGCCAGAAGAAGTCTGGTCGCGGTCGACCTACTGCATTTTTTATTGCCTCGGTAATTACTGCTGTTATTAAAAGGGAGAAAAATAGACCTGTGCCAGCAAACAATCTCCTTAGCAAACAAAATATGCTTGCCAGTAATTAAATGAATGAGGGGTATTTAAAGATTAATACCCAGCACAGCATGATGAAGATCATAGACATCTCTCCTTCGGATATAGACAACAAGAAAGATCACTATAGGCAATAAAACTGCATACATCTAACCATGACAAGATAGTAAATGACAGGATAATCTTCTTCTTGTTGTTGTTTAAGGAAAAAATTCACATATTACATATCTGAAGCAGTTAACTTACGGGAATAGACCAAACAGGAACTGTATTACTCTTCAGGGGATATTTGAGATCAGTCATCATATCCTTCCCAACAAACCGATGGAAAGGATGGATAACGTACAGGCCGATAACAACCAACACGAGAAGCAAGAGAATGAGCCAATCATGTTTGTGTGTTCTCGCAACAGCACATCCATGAGAGCTCACAGTATGTGAACCAAGTTGGACTTCCCTCGTTCTGAAATCCTACAGCTCAAAAAAACCACAATTGAGATTAGGAGTGGCCATAAAAGGAGGTGTTCAACTCTTCAGCAAACAATCAACTTTAATAAGAGTTATCCCTAGTAAATTTAAACTCTGTGTATCTTCATATACTGATAATTCAATGGTCAAGTTATTGAATTGACAACCTAGTAGAAATTTTTCATCAAAATAATGTGAATTAGAGGATTTAAAGAAAAGACAAGTCAATCAGTTCATCACCATGCTAGTGTGGCAAGAAAAAGCAGTAAATATACGATGAATTAGATGGGGGAATTCCTCCTCTAGTAAAATCAAAGAGCATTTTGCTTCACTTATATATATCTCTGTAGCAAGGAGCTCAAAAAGCATCATGAACAGCCTGATTCAACTGCAAGCTGGTTGCAGCAGTTTTAAACTGCAGACAGAGTGCTGTATCGAGAAGAGACTGTTAAATGCCAGATATACTGACATATGAGAACCAGTATTCCTATTCTTAAATGATCATTAACTTGTTTGTCAATTCCTCATCTCAACTCCTTGTGTAGGAAAGAAAGTGAAACAGATTATGTACTCATAATATTTACTTTGAGCCAATATTGTATTGTCATGGTCTAGTCCCAAAAAATCTTCTTTAGTTATTCAAGAAAATCTTATTAAATTGTATACCTCTTCATTCTTTTTGTCTATCAATGGAAAATTAATGGATGAAAAGTGAGCACCAGTAACAGCAGAGATTCCCAGCCTCCTGCTTGATAAATCCTAGGTAACTCCAAAGAAAGCAATATCAAGGACAAATACCATGAAAATACCCTGATTTGCTTTGTTTCTCTTGAAACTTTGGCCTCTTTTTTTGTGTTTGTTCTCAAAGTCACAAGGGATAAGCATTAAACTTAATCAAAGCTGCAAAATATCCAAATTAAAAACCTGGAAAATCCTACGAGTAACATATATACATTTTAAATATCACTGAAATTTTAAGTAGAATCAGCAAGAATCCCAGCATCTCCGGCTACATATATGCAACAGCATTTGACCATCACAAAAATGTAAACATTAATCAAATCAAAACACAAAGATCAACTAGTTTATGATTATAGAAAATCGCCACCAAAAAAAAAGAATTTAATCTCCAATAGTAAGCTTCAAACTCAAGCCAGCCACACAAAAAAACAGATTATACAGCTTGCTCAAATATAAATGAACGAGAAAGCACAATGAAACTATCCTAAAGAAACAAAAGGGACTAAGACAGGGTAAAGCATTGGTTAACATGAAAGCTGAGTTCAAGAGTTACGAGCTGAAATCAAGAATTTAGTTATCAAATCAGCCGCAATAAATTAAAAGAACTGATATGATTAATAAAAACACAGCAAGCCAGCATTAGCTTAAATCACTCAGGGCCTTCCTCTGGTCCAATTGCTAACAGTTGCAACTATGACTTTTCCCCCAGTCTATACGTCCAAAAAGGCAAACAAAGCACTAAACAGGGCAAACAAGTTCCAAAAAGGCAAAAAAAAAAAAGCATTAATACAAACTATGGGCATGGACATGTCTGTAACCACAAATAGAACATATAAATACTAGATAAATAAAAATATCTAAATCTATAAATGTTCTATTTTGGAAGAAAACATTATGTCACCGACTTAACTGGGACGCAAAGAACACGAAGAATGTGTCCATATAACTTGATTTCTGATCAAGAGAAGGGAGGATAAAGCTTAACAAAGATGAAGATTACCTTTATCTTGGGCTTCAATTAAATGGTACAGAACAACGATTATCACAGAGATCCATCCATCCATTCATACTTAATAACCATTAATACAACTTCAAAAGCTTAATTTTTACAAGTTTGAAACAACATTCAACATATAATAGAATAAGCGTGCGTATGACAGGGAGGAAGAACAGAGCTGAAAAAGATATATGAAGCGCTGACCTGAAAGAGGGTTCTAATAGACTGAAAACCAAAGAAGGGTCTTAAATCCCACCAAGAAGCCATTTTGTGAAATGAAAAACCATTCAAAGAAGTAGACAGAAAGATTGGGAATTTCAAGTAAGTGATTGAAAAGAAGAAAAAAGTGAAGGGGTTACAGAGAATAATAGCATATGTAATGAAAAAGGTGTGGGGAATTTCAATTTCAATTTGTGCCCACACGGGAAAAGATGAGGTGAGAGAAACTGGGTTAGGCCACTCTCATTCGCATCATGCAAATTATTGGTATGCACTGGCCGTCTTGTGATTAAAAAGACAAGAAAACGAGGTAGTGAGAGATTAATGTGGCTCCTAAATTATTGCATTTTTTGTGTTTTAATAAACTTATACGAATATCCATTGATGTTAATTGATCTTCTTTTTGGCAGATTGAAACCTGTAATTGTCCATTAATTCTTCTTTGTTACTGTGAAACTTTATAACTTGAGGTTTTTATAAGTCTTAAAGATAATTATTACCCTTCCCTCATCGTACTTAGCATAATTCATACCTTTTAAGGATTTTTTTCTTAACTGAGTAAAGTTACTATATCAATGAAAAAGTTACAGAAGAAAGGAGAATGGGTTACCGTACATTAGACAGTTGTTATTAGAGGGAGATTACCACTTATTATTTATGACTTTCTATAAATACAGTTGATTAAAAAGTTGGTTTTTTGATATATTATTTTATTTTATTTCAGATATATATAATTTTATTTGTTACAACCAATCAAATTATATAAAATTAAGTTTATTGTGACACTTAATTATGTGTTTGATATGACGATTTTTTTTTTTGTGATTTTTCTTATTTTAAAAATCAATATTAAGAATTTTACGTGCATTTACAGATGAACAAAGCAGATTATTAAATTTATTAAAAAACAACTTTTTTTCAATGAAACCTCTTGTCCATTTCTTCACCTACCTTTCATTCTCAACAATCAATGCAACCTTTTTGAACGAGAGACGAGGAAGTCTTATAATTTGATCTTCTAAAAAATTGTACTTTACCACTTGTATATGTTTAATAAACTCTTTATATACCCTTTTGGATTGGTTTGTCAAAAAAAATTGCAGCTACAGTGAAATTTCCAATGTTGATGCAGGGTGTCAGCATACTAGAAGCATCTTTTACCCCGTCATTGGCTATAACAACTGGCCTGAGCACTATATACTGTAAATTTAGATTTAGGATCAAGGGCTTAAAGTTAATCAGAATTATGGAGAACATCAACATAACTTGCTCATAATTATAAAGAAATTGATTGCAATGTACTCTTCTGAACTGTTATTAGTAGAAAATTGTTGGAACCATGATTTGTGGGTCACATCTTTTATTCAACGAGCATCGCTCTAGTCTAAAGATTGTAGTCATAGAAGTATGATTGTTATGTTTACATAAATAAGTCTTACACACATCTGAAAAATATTCTTTAAGATGTACAGTTGAGATAAAGATTCATGATGTAAATTTCTACCAATATCGAGTTAGATGTTGTGGATTCAATCACATCATCACGAATGGAATTTCGTTGTGTTAGAATAATTTTTCGATCAAATTTATCGGTGAGTTCCAAGTTCCAACTATCAGTGGCATGTAATTTTATTGTACAAAGATAATCTCTAATACTCTTTCGATTAAGGAGTCTAGCATTCCAAGTATCATCACACGCGCCGATCATCAATTATTTTCTACAACTTCAAAGTTAAAAAGTCTTTGAGAAGTAAAATCCTTTATCCTTGATATGGATAGAACAATGATGAGGAACACTTGAGCCATGTGGGAATGATATTGTGAAGAGGGAAGAAGGGACACAGAAAGAACAAGGGTTCTGTGACGTGAATTACATGTGACAGTCACTAAATTATAGCAGTGAACGATAAAAAGAGTCATCGTTATCACTGTTTCTAATTTGAGATCACTAGTCTATGTATTCCTAGTGTTTCTCTTGCCTTTAAAAAGCTTTGCCAAATTTGGTATTACCTTCTTTCTCTTCTTAATAGTAAAAGGACTGATAAGCCGAACTGCAGGTGAAGCATTCTTCTGAAACTTTGCTCCCCTTGCAGGTGTTATACTACCATTGAGTTTGATGCTTTTTCTAGACATGGCTCTGGGGAAGTTCTTGGATGAACTCTTCTCTCGTTTTCTTGGCCAATTGTCAAACTCCTCACTACTAACTCTTCTTGAAAGCAACTTCTCTTTGGTGTAAACCTCCAGTTTTGTTTCTTTGAGTTCTCTCTGAGCAATTTTTGTTTCGATCAGTATTTCCTTCTCACTGGCCTTCAGAGCTTCAATCCATGCCTCTGCTGCTGCTACTTTTTTATCAGCAATTTCTTCTGCTGAGGCTGCATGGTTTTTTAGATACTCATACTCAAATCTTGA
This sequence comes from Sphenostylis stenocarpa, assembly GCA_963425845.1. Lineage (NCBI taxonomy): Eukaryota > Viridiplantae > Streptophyta > Magnoliopsida > Fabales > Fabaceae > Sphenostylis > Sphenostylis stenocarpa. The sequence goes on from OY731398.1 coordinate 20,796,071, forward strand.
GATGGTAATCGAGGAACTATGCTGTGCTGTTAAAGCTCTTTCTCTCATGGTAGTTTCAGTTAGAGTTTTGAGCTTCTCCAGGGCTAGAGCTTCAGAAGCTTTGGCTACTTCTAGCTCTTGCATGACAGCTTCCAATCTTTCCTCAGTCATGTCTATTTGAAACTCAACTTTTTGAATCTCTTCCTTGGTGGCTGTAACCTCTTGGCTTATATGCTCATTTTCCTTTTTTGCTTCTTCTGTTTCTGTCTTGAGCTTTTCAAGGGTATGAGACAGACTCGTGACTATGGATCGGGCCTTTTCCTCTGCAGCAGACACAGCTTCTAATTTAGACTTTGCTCTCAAAATCTTTGAATTGAGATGTTGAACTGTTGAATCCACTTTTCCTTCATTCTTCCTCAATCTATCTGTCTCAGCAGTGACATGCCTCAGCTCATTTCTTATGACATCCATAGAGGCCATAAACTGAAAACCTTCTTCTTTAACCAAAGCTAATTCTTTCCTTGCTGCCTCCAATTCTTCTGTTATAGTCCGTAACAGTAAAAAGTCTACTGATTCGTCCCTTTTGCTGAAACTTTCTTCCAAGTGCTTCGTACTCCCATCTCCTTGAACCCTTTTCTCCATTTCTTTAGCTGCCTTCAACTCATTTTGCAATAGATCAACATCTGATATTGTTACAGCCAATTTCATTTCAAGTTCCTTTGATTCATCAATCTCTTCAATGACATCCTTCAACTTTTTCCTCGCGCTTTCCAATTTGAATGAATAAACGTTTACTTCCTGTTCTCTACGGGCTTCTATATCTGCCAGTTCTTTTAAAGCCTCAATCCTGGCCAGTTCAGCAAGTACTTGTTCCTCATTGGCCTCCTCAATCTCCCTTCTAAGTTCTTCTGCAGTTGTTAAACACGAGAGCATCTTCGAGTTTGATGCTTCCATTTCCTTCTCTGCACGTGATTTTTCTTCCAACACAGAAGACACATCAAGCTTAAGCTTGAACAACTCCTTTTTGAGATATTCCAACTCTCTCATGACTTGTGCATACTCATAACTCTCATTACTCTTCGTAACAGCCATTGCCCCATGTTGGCCCTTCCCCCTCTTCTCTAGTCTTTCTACATCTCTCATTTGTGTTTTTGCATTGAAACTTGACTCCTCAATCATAGAAGAAAGATGTTTCACTGTCTTATTTGCATTCGAAAGATCAGATTCCGCTTGAGCTTTTGCAGATTCTGCAGTCCATTTACTCTCTTTGTACCTTCCAATATCCCTTCTTGCTCTATGGAGTTCCCTTGTTCTTGAAGAGGGCTTCTGAGAATCATGTGAAGAAAAGAAATGAAAGAAAAGAATAAAGATTCAATAATAGAATGCCTCAATAATTCACAAATTGCAAATACTTGAGGGGTTGCTTCAGTTTCTGACGCTGAACATACCTTATCATCATAAAAGTTAACGGCAGCCTCAACTGATCCAACTCTTCTGCTACCAAGCTCTGCACCATCCATCTGCTATTGCCAAAGGTATTAGCAATATTGCCCAACACTCTAAGTTTAATTCAGATAATCATAACTATTCATTTTCAGTTTGTTCCAACATACTAGTATCAATTTAACAAACACCAACACAAAAAAATAAATAAATTCTTTCTGCTACCGAAAGTATGAATCACTATGTGACATCTAAACAGTGATATAGGAAAACATAACAAAGGAAGCAAGTGCATATACCAGAGACTGTGCTTGTTGGTTGGTGAGCTGAAAATCTAAAAAGTAAGGCAAAATTTGTGGTTGAGAGTTCTATGCTCAAATGGCCAAACCAAGAACGTGTGTAACAAGAAGAGGGAGGGAGTATCAATGACTGGCTGGTTTTGGAATTGGACACATCGCTTCTTGTCGTTTTCTGATTTCTTTATAGATTTTTCTCGTTTCATTTTCAGGTCCCAGTTTTGTTGTTTTTTCAAATATTTCTTGGACCACCAACTTTTCATCTTCACTCGTTTGTATCTTATCTTACAGTGGTAGTAAACTTCCTTGTTGGTGCCCTCTAATGTTTTCTTCCAGCACAACAAATTTATGAGAGCAAAGGTACTATAAAACCAAGTCTTATTTTGCTTTTACTTGACATAAAGTTCACATTTTCATAATTTGTTTATCTTTAAGTCCTATACTATATTATAAGAGTACTCCTTCAATACTAAAATAATTAATTTAGTTTGAATATTTTAAAATCCATTTATTTGTTCTACAAACTATGTTCAAGATAGTAGTTTCTAATAATGTTGAATTGCCTAGAACTAAGTTTGAATATTTTAAGAAAAATATCAAACTTGGGACTCGTAAATAAAAATGGACAAATCATTGATTGAGAAGAAAAATCTCAAGTGATTAAAATTGTTTTAACAAGAATGAAGCAAAAACAAAATTGACATATATTTCAAAAATGATAAAGGGTTATAGTGACAAACAAATAATTTATAAAGGGAACGTCAGAAAATGAAGATAAGTTTAAATGAATGCCCTGAAAACCATTAAACATAGTTGAAGCTGAACAATTGTCATACCTTTAGGATGTCTTGTATGAATCTATCAATCACACACACAAACACTTTCAAAAGTTGTCCTTACTTAGCTTATTATTAACCTTGCCACAAAATATCATTGGCCCAAGTATTGGCCACATCTTCAAATGCAACACCATCAAACTTGGTCTCTTCCACGTAATGCAATATAACTACCAGCTGGCTAAAAATTAATATTTGCAGGTAGCCGGTCCCATCCACCACTTGTACTATTATTCCAAACCCTTCTCTATATTATAAATATCATTATTTATAATAGCTTAGTCATTTTATTCTATATATATTATAAACCAAAATCCCTTCTACAATAGAAATAGTAAAGGACTTGTTGTTAATAAAACTACAGCACATGCACTGAGGAACAAATGCCATTAATTTTGTACCTCACATCTTGGTCCATGCGATTTCCATCAAAGGCCTTCAACAAGTCCAAGTAGATGTAACCATTTTTGAAGAGAAATTGAGTGTGTATACTATATCATAAACAAATAGGGAAAAATGTTCAATCAAAATAAACGTAATTGTGGAGTGATAACAAAATTACAATGTTGTAAATTTTGATTTCTGCAATGTACTGAATAAATGAACTTAAAACAGGCAACATAATTTATTTTTTATTTTTTACCAGTACATAGCAAACATTAATTCGTTTGAGCAGGTGTTCAGCAATTTATTAAAAGAAAAAAAAAATTTACCATGCGAGAAGTCGCCTAGGTAGCAGCAGGGTTGAAAGTTGAAAGGAAGACACGATCTGACTCACAGTGTCGTCTTCGATTCAATGGCCTCAGATCAGACACTAAGCGATTCAGAGAGGGTTTTGATCTGAGGATTTCGAAAGAAGGAGAAATGGACGTCGAAAGATCGTCACTGTGCAATTGCGTGGTGAACTTCCTGTTGGAGGAGAATTACGTGCTCACCGCATTCGAGCTTCTTCACGAGCTTCTCGACGACGGCCGCGACAACCAGGCCATTCGCCTCAAACAATACTTCTCCGATCCCTCTCTCTTTCCACCTGATCTCATCTCTCGCCTCAGCTCTCTCCGAGGTCGTTTTTCTCTCTTTTCAATTTGCTCGCGGTTTTTCAATTTCCTCTGAATGAATTCTGTAATGCACACTCCTTCACTGCTCCAATTTACGTTTTCTAATTTTCGGCTCGTTCCGGTGCTGGTAAACTGTAGTAATGGATGTATGTTTGTATGAATGAATTATTATGCTTATATTAGTGAATGATAGGTATTTTGTGCATTTTTCAGACGGAATTATGCATTAAGTTTGAAAATTAAGATAGATCTTTAAAACTGAAAACTATAATATGTATGGTTGATTAGAAGCGAGTTTCAATTTGGAATGGAGGAAGCAAAAGTACAAGTTAAGAACGATTGATGTCTTTTTCTTGAGGGAGATTAGAATCATAAATTAAGTCATTCACAAGTACATGTGACATTTAGGTATGGATTAAAGGTGGCATATATCTAATGTACAGGGTCATTATATGCAATATACACTTTTGGTTTCGTTGATATAGGCTTTGTTTTTGTCTGTCGTACAATCTGTGGGGAGTTGAGCAACTTATAGGAGGTAAAGTACCTTTAGAGGAATATTGTATCTATTACTTATGAGTTCTGATATATTCCCTTCTTCATTTTCATTTTTGCAATGCAGTGGCTGATCCTCAAACTTTGCTTGAAGAGAAAGAAACAGCAGTAGAAAAGTTAGCTATTAGTGATTATGAATTGCGTTTGGCTCAAGAAGACATCTCAAAACTCAAGAGTGAATTGCAGAAGAAGGCAGAAAACCGTAATGAACTAAATGGTACTTTTCTTGTTATTGAAGACATTTAGATTATTTTTAATTTGTGTTTTCGAATTGGCCTTCTCTGTCATATGTATGATCATGTTGAAGGCCTTTACTTATGACGATTTGTTGGATTTTTACCATATGCTCTAATAACATGATTCTGGCATGGAGAGAGTATTCAAGGAAGTTGCATAATGAATTGTATTCAAATTGTGTAAGAAATGGTAGTCTACATTCAAAAGGCTGTGTATGACTTGTTGAACAAATCATAGTGGGCTGGTGCACATTTTGGAAGAATAAATGATGTAATCATAAAACTGAGTGACTTGAAGTTCCCCTACATGTATATGTGTTGCAAATAATACTTCTACTTTGCCGAGTATCAGTTCTTGTTTAATCTTGGTTAATATATTCCCAAAATCAATATTTAGCTGAATCAAACCCATCTGTAGTTTGTTGACACTCACTAACTTTTGGCTAATGGTGCTATTTGGCTTTGTTGGAGGATATCTTACATGCTCGATCCTGCTCTTCTTTATTTCTCCACTTTTGGAAATTCTTATTTTCTATTAAGAAATAGTACAGCTGTGAATACTTGAGATTTTCACTAGTTGTAACTTTATGATAATTAATTTTTCCATGCTTTTATTTTTTATCAGCTGCAACGATAAGTGGACATGTTTCAGTGAATGACGAGCAGAAAATTGAACAAAAGAAGAAATCTTCTTTCAGCAATTTGGGTCCATTAAAAGAAACAGAACGTCAGGATCTTAACTGTGCTGTAAAGGAATATTTGCTTTTAGCTGGATATCGTCTTACTGCAATGACATTTTATGAAGAGGTTGGTCCTTCTGAATTGGCTTTTTGTCTCCCTTTCTGTGATTTTATGATTTTCTGCAATATTTTTTTCTCGTTTTTTCTGGTTATCTTTTTGTAGGATTTCAGTTTTGGAAATTTTTTGTCCTTTATCCTTTTTGGTTTGCAATTGGGAAATAAAGTGGTACTCTGACGTCAGCTGTAGTAGCTTCATTATGGATCGTGAACCACTCAAATATGAAAAAGTCATTCATGGAATACTGGATGTAGTTATGCTATTTTAATTTTTCTGTCAGGAATGGGATGTCTTGGATAGTAGTATTATCAAAATTGTCTGCCTCAACACTAAGGTGAGGCAGGTTTTTGGGCTAGCACCTTGGATAGTCGAAGGAGCCTCTTGTTGAGGAGGCAGCCATGAGATCCTATCTTACACTTGAGGTGGGATTAGGCATGAGGAATTAGTCTCAGTCACATCATGAATTTAAATGATGCTTTTACTCGAACTTTTACCCATTAAATCTTAACCAGTTGGGTATAAAAATCAGAGGGGAGCAGTCATATCCATGTGCTATGTAAGGGAAAATAAAGAAACACAAAGTAACCGAAAACAACTAGCTAGACATTGAGATTTATGGGTCCAGTTTTGTATTTCTAAGGTTCTTTCAGTTTTATTTTCTTTTACTTTTAAGATAAAATATTTTCCCCATTTTATCTCCTTTTCATTCAATGTCCTGCTTTTATCTGTGCTCTTTCCCCCTAAAACTAAAAAATAAGCTAAAGGAGATTTGTGTTCTTTTTTTATGTTCCCTCAAGATTTGTTCAAAAATCATCAAACATTTAACATTCTGCCAACAAGGTAGATGTGTCACAAAACCTAAAAAATTATAAGGACTTAATGACAAAGAGAATCTGAGTAATAATATTGGATTGATATTATGTGTTTGTGGTATACGTACAAAGATCTTGTTGAATGTAGAGAAAACAAAATGTTTGTAGAGGACTCAAAATGAGAATGCTCTTGATTTATATGTGGTGCACATGTGTAAGTATAGTAAGTATGCTCTATTTTGTTGGCCTGGGCATTTCTTGTGCTTAACTTTAGCACTATTTGATCTGCTGTACAAGTGTTGATCTAGGTTACAGACCAGGATTTGGACAGTTGGCACAACACACTGGCATCTGTACCTGATGCCTTACGCCATTATTATTATCAGTATCTTTCATCAACATCAGAGGCTGCTGAGGTGATTTCTTATCTTGATTGTATCAGAATGTTTCTCATTGCATACTTCCCAAACTAGTGCTGAGATTTTAGTAAACAAAGAACAGAGCTGAGAAATTGTGACATATGTTATGGCTTTGCTCCAGTTGATTTCTTAAGCTTACGTTTTGTGGGTTTGATATCATGTACCATGTATTTGTAGGCTTTATGAGTCATTTCCTTCTTCTGTCATTATGCTAGTTTCTGCTGATGATTGGTGTTTGGGTGATAGAGTTGGTATTATTAGTTTATGGTTAAAATTAGTGTATGGGTTGGGCTTGTGTTTACAACTCGTGTATTTATCTTGATGATCTATCTGTGTATTTGAAACTATAATTCAACCTTCCAAACCTATGGTTTCAAACATCAAAAGGTTTTCTTTAACACATGGATTCTACATGTTATTTGTCATCAACCACCTATCCCAAATGCTGTTAGGTTTTCAGAGGTACATCAATGGCTTTTATATTATGTCTAACATTATGTGACTGGAGTCACTTCTCAGCTAACTAGATCATTGGGTTTCAAGTTAAATTGGTCCAGTTTATTGGGTTTTAAAATTATGGCTGAACATATTTGAAAATGTTGTATGCCATTAGGATTTGAGTTTACTGTGGATTAATAGAGAAAACCTCAGAACAGCGATCTGATTACAAGGCCAATATGAAGAAAGTGTAGCAATTGATAATGAAAACAAAATCAGAGCAGGAAAACTGTTATACTTCAGAAATGGGTATGTTTCACTTACACTCACTCATAATTCTTAGAAGATTGTAGAGAATAAAGAAAACTAGAAGACTTCTCATTATTCCCTCAAAAACAGAACAAAGGTTCTATATATATTTCTGGCTTCCAACAAAACCTGTTTTCATAAGCCAAAATTAGATAAGCAACAACTAACAAAATTTTTATGTCTATTCACAGACTGCTATTACAATTTCCCTCTTGCAAAACAGGACTTGTCCCCAAGTCCTTTACATTGTTCTGGATATTGAGTTTGTAGTTCACGTAATTCCTTTGATTTGCAATGTATTACCACCCAGTATTCCATGTAAAACATTAATATATAGCTTGAATCATGTCTATGCTGCTGTCTAAAATAGCTTTTTCTTCCTCACAGTCCATGTCCTGCACTATATTGACCTCAATTTCTTCCTTTAAAATCAGTAGTTGCTGAAACAGACAACGTTGGTGTAGATTTGTTATGATTCAAACTGGTTATAGAATGACTCCACTGCGAATTAATAGGAGCTGACCATGTTTGTGTTTCCGAACTGGGGACTCTTGCAGCAATTTCTTTTCCAAATCTTTTAAAATTCCCTCTTGAAGTCTTGCAAGATGCATAATTTCTTGCAAAGATTGTGGTTTATGAACTCTCACAGATTTTTCCAGTTCAGTTTTCATTCCTGACAAAAAAAAAAACATAACTTAATATCATTGATTTAGATACAACTACATGAGCCAAGAAAGAATAAAAAACTTCCAATTATTCTCCCAAATCTCCCTCTTGTTGCTTGATAATTCGGCAACAGGATATCCTCAAAAGCATTATCATCACATCGATATGCCACATCTTGTAATATTTGTTCCCAACATTTATTCTTGAAAATGGGTTGATGCATGTAATGCCATTGCCATGAAAAAGTCTTTCCATCCATGGATAAATGTAATAATTTCCCACGTTGTGCCTTTGGTGTAGACTCCAATTGAAAGAACTGCTCAGCCTTTTCTCTCCAAAGATTTCTTTGTTGCTTCTTGCGCATCTATGAATGAATGTTCCAACGAATCCAAACTTATTTCTAAATTCTTCATGGTCACCATTCTTCCCAAACGTACCAAGTTTGCTGATACCCATTGTTATACTACAGAAATTGGTATGTGTCGCCATCGTCAAAAGAGGCAGTCGGAGCGACACGATGGTCTTTTGATTCGACTCACGTTTTTAAAAAGTGTGGTCATCACCCTTAGGATGTCCGATAACCGAACTATTCTAAGGATGAGGTTTTCATAAGTGGGTTCTGGAGTTGTCACCAATATTTTTACCGAAAACATTGGAAAAGGAAAAGAAGGCAATGGTTTTAAGAAAAACCAACTTTGGTCATTACAACCAGAGTTAGGTAAGGGAGTTAGTTACGTGTGGGGAAGATATTAGCTTCCCCACGACGCCTCTTTCGGGTTCCCTACGATGGACTGTTAATTTTTTAAAATAAGAACATTAAAATTATGCTTTTACCCTTATTTATTCATTGCAAAATTTAAATTATTGACTACATGACCCTAATAACTAATGCACAGAGATGGTAACTAATAAAAGCGATAATAATGGAGTAAGGGATATAGAGGAACCTTTGAAGCAAGTTTTTATAAATGTTCTTGTAAAGGGCGCTTTTTGGCAAACCCCACTCTCTACAATGCCGCTCACTCTTCTCTCGAAGGGCTCTAGAATGTCTGAAAAGAACCCTAAAATTCTGGAAATGCTTCAAAGGGATTCTAGAAGAGTGTAGGAGGGTATATTCAGTTGAAGAAGGTGTGGAAAACGAGGAGAGGACCCCCCCCTTTTATAGAAATTTGTGTCCGTTAGACTGGGACGGCCATCTCGCCTGACAAGGTCGGGACTGCTGTCTCGATATTCGGGACCGCTGTCTCGCCAAACGAGATGGCGGTCTCGCTTTTGACAAATGGTGAGATGGTGGTCTCGCCTTTGACAAACGGCGAGACGGCGGTCTTGGTCTTCTGGGTAGAATTTTCTTATTTTTGTGTACAAAAAGTCTTTCTATTCTAATATGGAGCCTATTGAACAATCCTAGGGACCTTTAAGGCCTTTTCCATCTTCGAACGAAAGTCTTCTACTCTTTATTTTGAGACCGGGTAAGATTTGGGGTCTACAGTATGTTTCACTTATACTCACACACAATTCTCAGAAGATTGTAAATGATACAACAAACTAGAAGACTTCTCATTATTCCCAAAAAAACAGAATAAAAGGTTCTATATATAATTATGGCTTCCAACAAAAACCGTTTTGCTAAGCCAAAATTAGATAAGCAACAAATAACAGAATTTTTAATTCCATTCACATACTGTTATTACAAAAACTTCCCTGTCCTGCTATGCAAAGCTAGCCACCCCCTATCCCATTTCTCCCTTCTTCCCTTATCCACCGAGAGACACTAACTTTAACAACATGCTTCTTGCACCTGTTGCCACATCTGCAAGTTTTTACTATAACTAAAGTGAATCCCATTGACCTTACCCTGTATAAGAATGTCTAACAGATATGTTTTGATACTTGTGGCTTATGAGGATTGATAATCTGCTTTCCTTTTGTGGTCTTTTTCTCGAGAAATTATTTCTGTAAAAAGTAAACCTTTTTATAGAAAGTATTTCCTTTGCAATAGAATTTAATTTAAGAATTCCTGTTCTTAGTAAGTGAAATTTCTTTTCTTTATATTTTGGAGACATTGGTTGCTTTGAATTAATTGTTACTTCTTTTGAAGATTTAGATAAATATTTTACCAAATTAATCCTATAATGTTCATTTCAAGTTACTGCTTCTTCTGAATCAAACATGGATGCTACTGCAGGAAAAGTTTTCCCTACTACGAGAAAATGAAACTTTGCTGAATGCAAATAAGAGGCTGAATCAAGAAAAGGGGAACTTGTTGAAGGACAAAGATTTGGCTGATGCTCAAATAGTAACATTGACTAAGTCCTTGGATGCAATGCAGAAGGATCTTAATGACAAAGAGAACCAGGTATTTCCTTATATTTAAAAGAAGCTCAAGAACAATATCCATATTTTCAAATATATGATATTAATATACTAATTTAACTTTAAGGTGCAAGTTTTGAAGCAATCCTTGGAGCACCAAAGAAAGGAACTCGATGATTGCAGAGCTGAGATCACTTCCCTGAAAATGCATATTGAAGGGTCTCACTTGGGAAATAATCTAGTTGTCAGTGAAGCTAATATTGTTCAATCTGAATCTCTGGAGAATTATAAGGAAGAAATTAGGAAATTGCAGATGGAAAATGAATTGTTGAAGGAAAAAAATATAAAATCTCCTGAATTAGGAGATTTTGTTGGTTCTGAAAATGGAAATTTGCATGATAAAGCGATTGAGATTCATGAAGACACAGGTGAACTCTCTAACACTGTTGATGTGGATTTGGGCGTTGACCACAAAAAAGATGCTCAATCACCAGCTGTTCCGACTCTTAATCAGTGTGATGATAAAGATGAGGATACATTGCCTCAGTTTTTTAATCCTGCAAATACAAATAGTACTGTTGAAAATATCAAAAACGTCTCTGAACAAAATGTTGGGCTACAAGCAGAGAATAGCAGCTTACTTTTAAAATCAGACAGTGTGAATGATGAAGCAATATCTGAAAGGACGGTAAGTTCATTGTACTCTTAACTTGAAGAAATCCTTAAACATCTTTAATTGGTTTCCTTTGCTTACCTGTTTGGATTAGTGAGACTGAAAAACTGATGCTAGTTTTAGTCAGGACTCCGGATGAACTAGAAATGCTGTCTCTGGCTTCCATTGCCAGTATATAGTGCCTCTGAAAATTAAAATGATAAAAAATCTCTCCCTCTTTATCCAAAAGAAACGAGGAAGAGTAAAGATGACTAAATTTTAACAAAAGAGTTCTTTGTCTAGGTCATTATATAATTTCATTATTTGATTGTTATATATGTTTGTATTTTAACAGGGGTTAGGCACCATTCAGATACTTGCAGATGCTTTGCCTAAAATTGTTCCGTATGTCTTGATCAACCATCGAGAGGTTTGCTTCTCTATGCATTTATTTCACTAGTTCACTGCCCTATATTGGCTGCATCAGTTTTCTTTGTTTGCAGGAACTCCTTCCCCTAATAATGTGTGCAATTGAGCGTCACCCAGATAGCAGCATTCGAGATTCTTTGACCCACACATTGTTTAATTTAATAAAGCGTCCAGATGAACAACAGAGACGAATAATAATGGATGTATGTTGTGATATTTTATTAACTTTTCTAATGAATGATTTTGAGTGAAACCTTTAATTTCCCTGTTGTTCTTTCAGGCTTGTGTCAGCCTTGCAAAGAATGTTGGAGAGATGAGAACAGAAACAGAATTGCTTCCACAGTGTTGGGAACAAGTATATTGTAGCCTCAATTTTCAACCTACTCTTTGCCATTCTGATTTTGGAACAAGGTTTTCAATTTGTTAAGTGTTATTATTTTTAGATCAGTCACACATATGAGGAGCGTAGACTGCTTGTTGCTCAGTCATGTGGAGAGCTTGCAGAATTTGTACGGCCAGAGATTCGAGATTCTCTTATTTTGTCTATTGTGCAGCAACTGGTTGAAGATTCTGCCAGTGTAGTTCGTGAGGCTGCTGCTCGTAATCTGGCCATGCTTCTTCCACTTTTCCCAAACACGGATAAATATTTCAAGGTCAGCCTCACTATATTTGCTTCGAGGCAATCATGGAGAAGGTTTCTGACTTGAGACTTGGCTACAATGTAAGCTCTAGAACAGGTTGACAAAACATGGTCTAGGGAATGGAGCCTTTTATCCTTACTAATATGACAGTGTTTTATAAAAAAGAAAGAATAATAATAATAATAATAATAATACTAATAATAATAAAGATTAAAAGTTGCTCCAAGTATTTGTTTTTTCTGTTGATAGGTGGAGGATATGATGTTCCAATTGGTGTGTGATCCATCAGGAGTGGTGGTGGAAACGGCTCTCAAGGAATTGGTTCCTGCAGTTTTGAAGTGGGGGAACAAATTAGATCATGTTTTGAAAGTTTTGCTTTCTCATATTATAAACTCTGCCCTGGTAATTTATTTGACTTTGTACTGTCACTGCTTCCTTGCGATTGAGAATTTCATTCTTCGTGAATATTATATTTATAAAGTAGAAACCATTGCCCCCACTCTGCAGCGTTGCCCACCTCTTTCTGGAGTTGAAGGATCTGTTGAGTCAAATTTGCGAGTCTTGGGTGAAAGAGAACGCTGGAATATAGATGTTCTGTTGAGAATGCTGGCAGAATTGCTTGCTTTGGTGCACCAGAAAGTAATTGAGACATGCCCTTTTTCATCCACTCCAGAAACTACCCAAGCTGGGCTATCAACTATTTTGCTTGAATTGTATGCTAGGTAAGCGTAGCAAGAATGGTTTATGCCAAGTGATTCATGTTGAAATCTATATGCATTCTGCAGGACATGTCTAGCACATTTCCATACACTGATGAAGTGTATGACTGCTGTCTAAACTGTTAATCATCCTGAATGATTTCCATTTTTTTTAGGGGGCAAGTTGAATGGGATGCCTTTGAATGGATGCATGTTGAGTGCTTTCCTAATTTGATAAAGCTGGCTTGTTTGTTACCTCAGAAAGAAGATAATTTACGAAGTCGAATTTCAAAGGTCTCTTGCCTATCCTTTGGAGTTTTATAATTAATTATTTTATAAGACTTCTGATAAAAGTTTGGTTATAGTTATTTCTGAGTTTTTGCTTACATAACTTGATTGAATGCAGTTTCTGTTATCTGTTTCTGAAAGTTTTGGGGATTCCTACATGACATGCATAATGCTACCAGTATTTTTAATAGCAGTTGGAGATGATGCCGATTTGACATTTTTACCAACTTCCATCCATTCAAGAATTAAAGGTAATCGATTCTTCAATATTTCTTTGATTTTTTTCACATAATTACTATGTATTTGACTTTTCACTTGTAGGTTTGAGACCAAGGTCTGCTATTGCCGCTAGGCTTTCGACAATGTGTGTCCTTCCGCTTCTATTGGCAGGGGTTTTGAGTTCTCCTGGAAAACATGAACAATTAGCTGAATATTTGAGGAAGCTGCTACTAGAAGATAATTCCGTGCAGAATCCATCAACCAATCACATTCCTGAGATTATTAATGCTATCCGCTTCGTTTGGTATGATTGTAGCAACAAAAACATTCTTGAAATTTATTGTATTTTTCTCTAATACTCAGAATGACCATTCTATGCAATGCAGCATATATGAAGAAAACCATGGTATGATAGTTAATATACTATGGGAAATGGTTGTCAGCTCGAATGCGAGCATGAAAATAAATGCCGCTAAGCTGCTGAAAGTTATTGTAAGCTTATTGCTTCCTTAGTTCCTGGTTGCATCTCATACAAATGCCAAAACTAACGCAGCGGTTTTCACTGGTAGGTGCCATACATTGATGCAAAGGTTGCTTCAACTCATGTTTTGCCTGCCCTAGTTACTCTTGGATCTGACCAAAACCTGAATGTTAAGTACGCCAGCATAGATGCATTTGGTGCTGTGGCTCAACACTTCAAAAATGAGATGGTAACCGTTACTAATATTCCTCCCTGGTTTCTGATTAAATTATGATGTTATGCTCCTCATTTCAAATTGCTGATCAAATAAAATATCTTCCAGATTGTTGACAAGATACGTGTTCAAATGGATGCTTTTCTTGATGATGGTTCCCATGAAGCTACTATTGCTGTTATTCGCGCTTTGGTGGTTGCGGTACCACATACAACTGAAAGACTTAGAGATTATATCCTTAACCTTTTTTCTGAAATAATTATGTTTGGAAAAAGGGCTTAATGTCAACCATTTTGTCTCATTAACTTAGTTACTCGCATTTTGTTTGCTTGCAAGATCTCCGAAATTTCACCGTTTCTCTTTAACTTGACATACATCTTTTGTCCAAGATTTCCCAACTAACAGCTATGCCGAATTCAGCAAGTGATTTGATGCGTCGAAGGGAGCGAGCCAATGCATTTTGTGAGGCAATCCGTGCTCTGGATGCTACAGGTTTCATTTAAATTATATTAATCTTGTGTCCACAAACACTATTTAGCCATTTTTATTGTTGAAATTATTGTCTTTTAGGTATAAAGATAATCTTAAGAGATAATCTCTAAGATACTCAAAACTATTTCAAGATTATAATATATTTTTCATTATTCCTTTGTCTTGTTTTGTTTGACGATTTAACAAAATAAAATTGTTGTATTATGATTGTCATTTTACAAAATCAATGAATTATTAATTTTTTCTTGTTTTATATCCTTACCCATTTATTGTCGAAATGAGAAAATAAAAGTTAAGCACAGATATGAGAGAATATAATTTAATATGAAAGACAAGGGATATATAAGAAAATTGCATAATGTTTTTTATGAAATTTAAGATATTAATTCCATTTCTTAATTCTTTTTTCCAAAATCTTTAAATTTGACTTGTTTAAGTAAATTAGTCTAGTTTAAGTAACTTTGTTTTCTACATGTCAAGCCTATAGTTCTAGTACTCACTAGAACCCGACACATTTACACCCTTAAGCTAGGGTCTAAAATTGCAAGATGATGCGTAAAAGTCAGCATGGAGAAACTGTTTTGCTGATACTTTACATTTCATTTTTCTTCTCTTATAGATCTTCCTGCAAACAGTGTTCGGGATTACTTCCTGCCCACTATACAGAATCTCTTGAAAGACCTGGATGCACTAGATCCGGCACACAAAGAAGCCCTTGAAATTATTATGAAGGAAAGATCAGGAGGAACTTTTGAGACTATTAGTAAGGTGATGGGGGCTCATATTGGCCTTCCATCATCAGTCACCAGCTTCTTTGGTGAGGGTGGGTTGCTCGGAAAGAAAGAAAACGCAGAGCCACCATCAGAAGCTAACGTGTCTCCCAAAGTGACCTCACCATCACCAGTAGAAGACACTAGATTCAAGCGGATCATGATGGGAAATTTTAGCGAGATGATTCGTGGCAAGGCAAAAGCCCCAGAGGAAGGTCACAATCAGTAACATGTATTTCGGGCTTGGTTGTGATATTTTGGCCGTTACATTTGTTGAAGGTCACTGTTGTTTCCGTTACAACGAGGGAGATTTGTCCTAGTAGGTTAGATTAGCCACTGTTCGTTTCCGAAATATTAGTCATTTAAAAAAAAAAAAATATTTTGTAGTTGCATTCTATTAGATAGAAGAGGAAAATGTAGATAAATATTTTATAGCAGTTTTGTCATATTTTTGCTGTCGTATGTTTGGTTTTGTACTGAAATTTTATGGATTGGGAGACACCTGTTAATTCTTTTATTTGGAGAGAACGAAAACATTCTAAGAACTCAATTGGTTCTGTCGGCGTATTTTGGATGTTAACCAAAAGTTTAGAAGCAATTTTGCTTTAGTTTCCTTTTTCGTTGTACGACATTGTGGTGAAAAAGAACTTGTGACTCTCACTCTTAAGCTGATCCTAATAATAAATTTCGTTTAGGTTTGGACAACTGAATTTAGTAAACTAAAAAAAAAAAAGTATAGCATGATAAGATAATGATCATTAAAATAGATGAAAAAAGGTTTTTAATTTCAAATGGTACAAAAATGTAACTATAATATTTACTTTCGTCAAACAAAGTTTTAAGTCAAATTATAAATTAAGCATACTCAAAATATATTAGAATACAGTTCAAACTAAATTATGTTTAAAATCAAACCGGTTTACTATTTCACAACTAGATTAACGAAAACCCTTTTGTACTTAAAAGATCAATTTTAAACTACTCTTATATATTAAAAGTTGAATATAAATATGTTTTATTTCTTCCAACGTCAGTTTTAAATCCCTCACATTTTCTAACAGTATTTTTAATCGATAGAGTTAGTTTAAAGCTAAAAATGAAAAAAAAAAAATTAAGATCACAAATAATACTATGAATTAAGATAGTTAACTTTTTTTTCTTGGAAGAACAATATTTGTAGGGATTTACGTTATATTCAAGTTAATTATTTTATACTAGTTTTAAATCGTGTAAGGATAGATAAAGAAAAGAGTGATAGTCATTTTTTATATTACATAAAATTTTAATATATTATAATTATTAATTCTAAAAAGTTAAACATATTTTAGTATTTTTAACTTTAGAGATAAAGATTCTATTATGATATATGAAAAAAAAATTATAATGATTCAATATTATAATATAAAAATTAAGTTATAAAAAATAAAAATAATATATATAACTTTATTTATATTAAATAAAAAATATAAGACTTAATTAAATTATGTATTAAAAGAAACCAATCATCTTAATGTAAAATATTCTGTTAATAATAAAGACTAAAAATATATTAATTAATATTTTTCATTTTTAGTTTTAAACTAAATATAATCAATAATGAAGACAAAAAAAGACTAGAAAATGTCCACAATTTAAAATTATCAAACAAATTCACAAGATTAAAAAGCAGACAAAACTATATTCACAAGGAATAAAAATATATTCAAACATAAATTTGCTTCAAAATTGACTTAAGTAAAATTTATATTAAAGGCGGTTTTTACGGTAAACTGTGAGGTCTATACAACGTATCTTCAACTATAGTTAGTGGAGGACAACTGAAGAAACTTCCACTCGCTGAAAAATATGTCTCTAATTGATAAAAAAAAAAAAAAAATCCCTTTATTAAATTCGTCACTGTCTCTGGAAAATCTCTAAATATTGTCAAAAGATTACATAAGCGTAGAAAATCCTATTAAGAAAATTGCCGTTCAAATATATACATAAAAAATCCAAATAATCTAGGAATTATCGATTGAAGCAAAATGTAAATTATTGTAAATTTCTAATACTTCTAAATAAAAATAATAGTTTAGAAAGTTATGAATAAGTTAAATTATAAAATTTGAGGAAAGTGAAAAAGTTGGGACAATAAATTTAAATATGTAAGAAAGTGATTTTCTTTTCAAAATAATATTAAGAAATTATTAATTACCTAAATAAACTCTTTTCTACTCTATTTATTTAAATAGACATGGTCAAAATTCGATTCTCAATTACCCAAATTCTGAATTGTATTTTGATTTTTTTTACCAGTATTTATTTATATGTATTTATATTTATATATTTATATATATATGATAATAATTTAATAATTATATATTTAGATATTATATATATATATATATATATATATATATTCATATAGTTAAATATTAATACATGAATATATTTAGATATTTATATTGATATATTTTTATATGTTTAGATAATTAAACATTTATATATGTAAATATTTATATGTTTATATATTAACATTTTTTAATAATTTTATATTTATATATTGTTATAATTGTATTATATATATATATATTAGTATAATTATATAATTATATATTAACATATGTTAATATTTTTATATATTTATATTTATATAAATATATTATAATTATTTGATTTGTTATGTTAAGTAATATTAAAAATAAAACAAAGATGATCTACACTCCTTTTATGTGATTAGATAAAAAAAATTATGATTGTATTAGAATTATAAAGAAATAATATAAAATTGAAAATTTGTTTATTAAATTGAAAGATAAAGAAATAATATATGATACATGGAATATATTAATTTTATAGACAACGTTGAGATACATTCTTTTAGTGTGACCAACTGTGTGACAAAAGTGAATAAAGTTTGAGATGAGATTGACTTTCTGTAATATCCATTTATGTTCTTGTTCGTCTTGACTTTGAATGAACTTTTGCAGTTCTCTTCATTTTTAGATTTAAGGTCAAAATTATACGGTATAAGATGACTAATAATCTTCATTTCTTAATTCTCTGAACAATCCTTAATAGATTTTACTGACTTGTACTAAAGTATAAACAAGATTTAAGTAGTTGGTAAAATCATTATGTGCGTGTTTGCAAGCAACTATTACATGGAGTTTTTAGAATTTACCACAGTCACACCATAATTCGTCTAGCTTTACTACAAATCGGCCTATTGGTCTGACTTCTCTTGGATTGACAGTTTCTTCTACCAAAAATCTTGTACTCATCCGGTCAAACTCAATCACTCTATGAGTATTTGCCTTTGCATGTGCATCGTATAAAGCCTTGACTGTCATTTCAGCATATACGTGTCCAGCAACAATCATGATCGCAACTTTTCTACCTCTTTTGATGAAGAACTTATTGCAACGTATATAAGTTATTATTACCCAGGAGGAAAGAGAAAGGTTCCTTGTCATTTTGAGGATCAAATTGATTGACTTTGTTAGGTTAGTGGTCATGTGTCCCCAACATCAACAATTGTCCCAAGCTAGAGTCTACTCCTCCCTTGGAGTTTCATCTAACCATGTTGTTGCCTCCAGATCATCATTTCTTACTATGTTGTAATAGTAGAAAAACCTGGGCTTAGCCATTTCATATGTTGTTTACAAAATAATTGAAATAAATTAGTTACTAGATACTTGAGTTAATTAAAATATAATGAAAATAATGAGTTTAGAAAATAACAGAAGTTACCCATGTTGACAACATCCTTCTTAAGTGGACTTTTCTTGAATCTCCTCATAAAATTATATCAATGTGTCGAATACAATACACATACATAAAATTGTTTTCTGTCCAACCGTTTCCCTCTATTGAGTTAACACTTCATATGGACTCATGGCGGGAAAAAATGAGGCATAATCCATCTTGTGGGGTGACGTATCTCCTTAGGTTCCGTTGAATATAGTGAAAAACTAAGTATAAGATTAGTTTTTCTTGTGTATAAAACACACATAAGATAATATATTTATAATTAAAAGTCATATAAGTAAGTATAACAAATACATATATTGTGATTAATATTATCTAAAATATCTAATAATCCTTTTCAAGTTGATGCATATAAATTATATGTATCAAGTTTGTTACAAATATAATCAATTTTAGGTCCCCGTAAAGATTTGGTGAAAATATCTGTTCACTTGAGTTAACAAACTCGGTCTTAATGTCTCCAGATACAATCTTTTCTCGAATAAAATGACAGTAAATTTCAATGTGTTTGGTCCTTTCATGAAAGACAGGATTAGAGCTAATATGAAGAGCAACCTGATTGTCACATTTAAGTGTCATTTGAGTGATATCTCCAAATTGCAACTCTTTAAGTAATTGTTTAAGCCAAACAATTTCACAAGTGGTTGAGGTCATAGTTTTATATTCTGCTTCTGCACTAGATCTTGCCACAACACTTTGTTTCTTACTCTTCCAAGAGATCAAGTTACTTCTAAGAGAAATACAGTACCTGGAAGTAGATATTTTATCAGAAGGAGATCCTGCCTAGTTAAGATTTGACTAACAAACAACTTGAGCCTGATTATTGTGATCATATAACAAAATCTTTTCTAGGAGATCCTTTAATGTACTTTAATATATGGATGACTAAATTCCAATTATCTGCACATGAGGAATTAAGAAAGAAATTGACTTACCACACTATCTGCAAAGGAAATGTCACGACGAGTAACAATAAAATAGTTTATTTTTCCAACTAATTTTTTGTACTTCTTAGGATCTGAGAGAGACTCCTCCTAATTAGGTAGAGTTTGATATTGGAATTCATAGGTATGTCAATAGATTTTTAGTTCATCAACCTAATTTCTTCTAAAATATCCAATGCATATTTCTTTGAGATATAACAATATCATTATTAGATTGTGTTACCTCAATCCCTAAGAAATATTTAACTTTGCCAACATCTTTGGTTTGAAAGTGATGACAAAGGTGTTGCTTCATCTGGGAGATGTCATGGTGATCACTCTCTGTAAGAGCAATATCATCAACATATACTATTAAATAGATACACCCAATACTTGAGTGACGGTAAAATACTTACTGATTTGTCTCACTGCAAGTCATACCAAATTTTTGAACAACACTACTAAATTTTCTAAACCAGGACTTAGGAGACTATTTTAGGCCATATAAAAATTTGTGAATATGACATACCAATCTAAAAGACTTCCCCTAAGCAACAAAGCTTTGAGGTTGCTCCACATAAATTTCTTCCAGCAAATCTTCATTAAGAAAAACAATTTTGACATCTAATTGGTAAAGAGGTCATTGTTGAAGAACAATTATGATTATGAATAAGTGAATAGAAGTCATCTTTGTCACTAAAGAAAATGTGTCACTATAGTCCAAACCAAATATTTGTGTGTAACATTTGGTCACAACTCGAACTTTGAGACTATCAATAGTACAATTAGGACCAACTTTGATAGTAAAAACCAACCTGCAATCAACAACAAATTTCTCAAATAGTAATGAGACGAGTTCCCTAGTTCCACTATTAAGAAGAACACTCATTTCATCAAACATGGTCTAACACCAACCAAGATGGGCTAAGACATTACTTACGAATTTAGAAATTGACACAGAAGAAATGGACGAGCAACCAATGTTAGGGCAAAAATAATGGGAGGTTGTGCCTCGCTGTTGCAATCATGGGCATGATATCACATGCCACATATTACACCAATTAGTCACGTACAACCAACATATCCATTGGTATGCAAATGAAGTGGGGGCAGGGTTTTAAACTTTTAGAATGTACCACACAAAGATTTGATTGGGTACCAAGCAAGGATTGATCATATTCAACCTCACTAGGTAAACTCGGTTAACACTTTCATTATTAAACATATGTATTAAATTAATTTTAATAACTACATACTGATAACATTGTTGTAGTTTTTATGGACACCATATCGAAGGTTAGAAATATCCATAATATCGGCACAAGTATACTGGGATTCACATTTGTGGACATCTTGCACGATCATAATTTGTTTTGTAGTTGTGGAGTGACATCAGTCTGATCGGGTCAAGTTTCAATTTGATTTATTTCGAAAAGTCTCTTCTCCCCCGCAAATTTTGGACAACCTGCACATAATTGACATGTGGAGATGCCTGATGAAAATTGACAAATAAAACATGTTGAATAAATCAATATATTAAATAACATATGAGACCTTCTATTAACAGGTTTACCATTGCAAGGATCTTTTTATCACACGAAAAAATGCATAGAATGGTACACTGCCAATTCAATTTATTTATTGTTTGTGCAAGAACTACTTTAAGATCCAAGAAACCAACAATGTGCACGCAGCTAATTACGCACATTTGAAATTGGCTCATCCAGTACACCATCATTTCAAATGCCTCCACACCAACCGTTCAAAAGTATTTCCTACTGGACACCTCCACCACAATCAGCAATGGATCCTTCACGACTTTCTTTTTATTCAAGTTCAAATGACTTTTTTTTCAAATTTATTTGGAGAAAATCCTATAACACCCTCATCTGCCCATGATTATATGCAATCAATGTACCCACCACAGTATCATCATGAAGGAACTAGTTCCTCAACCTTTCTTCCGCATGAATCACTTAAGCAACAACCATCGCAAAAACCACCATTGTAAGAAGGACCGTCCCAAGAAAAACATTGAAGAAGAAATCCAGGACGTAATAGATGACGTCCTGGTTGTGGAACTGATCACCATTACAAAGACTAGTTTAACATTTCTTAATGGATAATAACTTTTGCATAATGCATAATAATTGTACTTTAACTTTTTCTGTAATGCATATTATAACTTTTTCCGTAATTCATTTTAAATGTGCTTTTTTTATTTAAATATTATTGTCAACTATCCAACTTTATCAATTTCTTAAAATATGAAAAATATTTACTAAATTTCCAATAACAAGAAAAATTTACTCAATATTATTTTCTTAAAATATTTATATCTAATTATTTAATATTAAAAGTTAAACAAATATCATTATAACTAATGAACTAACTTAATGTCAAATAACTCATAAAGGCACACATATCTCAAGCAATTAAAACTTTGTTTATTGTCAAATAAAACTTCTTATATGGATATATAAAGTTCTAGGTGCCCAACAATCAAGTCAAAGCAAGTAGTTTATTGTTCACGATAAAACTCCTTTATACCGTACATTAACGTACGTTGTCCAATATCTTAACAAAAACTAACAGTCAAGATTATATCTCAAAACATTAATAGTCAAGATTTAATATGCACTTTTCAAAACCAACCTAGGGATGCATGAAATACTATTCAAGATAAAACTCCTCAATATCACACACTAATGCACATTGCTCAATATCTACATTGTTTAAGACTAACTTCGAAATACTGTTTAGGATAAGATTCTTCTATACCATATATTGTTCAATGTGTCAGGAAAAAGTAATGGTCAAAATTGAATCCCCAAATATCAACAATCCACATTTAACATACATTGTCCAATGTCAAAGTCAAGTCACTATTATATTGTCCAAGGCCCACCTCAAAATAAAAAGTACACTAACTTATTATGGGGGCATTTTCATCTAAACAATACAGTAAATGACATATATAAATTCAAGTTTATTCTCATAACAAATTTGTCCACTCATCTTGCCTATCAAAAATCATATCCAACCTTTGTGTTCTTCTTCTTTTTACTCTTTAAATGGAAGACCTTGATATCACAAACATTGCAAATTTTGATAACTCTTATCTTGTAGTAATGTTTACAAACAGACAAATCACAAAAAATGAGGAAGAAGTGTACTTTTAATATGCATCTCCTAAACTTTTTCGAATTCCACACAGTTGCACATTGATCATTCTGAAGAAAAAATATGCACTTCTTTGGATATTCATGTAGACACATCAATCAATAAGTTGTATTACCGTTAACCAAAACTGATAAATGATGGTTTAATTATATATGATGCTACTGAAATATTTTCTGATATTGATGTATCTAAAATGATTACTTATAAGTCACAATTCCCTTTGGATACTATCATTGAATTATATGTTCAATGTAGAAGATCTACTTATGAAATAATGATGTTTTTTAACCCCTTTTTTCTACCTCTTATGCAAACCCAAACAATATCTCTTCCTCTAAAGCTATAATTTATTTTGGTGGTCTTGTCCAACGTGCAACCATCATGAAAAGTCCAAATAGTTTTAGTCTCACTAATACATTTTAAACTATTGAACAATGGTAATCCAACACATAAGATCTTTTGTTGAACTATATGAAAACATTACTCAAGTACTTGACTATGGAGATCACAACAAAATTATTGAAATCAACTATTGTCATTTAGTTCGGGTGCGAAACCAAAAGATCATTCACGACTCCATAGGATTAAAATTGATGCTGTTGTGACTCAAATGATCAATCATTGAAAAAAAAAACACAATCTCTACACCTAACCGTATAATGGAATAAACATGAGGAAATATTGAATTGTTTGTTTAAGCCAAGACTATTCGAAGGACAACACATGAAGAAATGATTTGTGATTTAGAAGATAGTAGATACGTTCAATAAACATAGGATAACAACGTCCATATTTATTTCATGATTTACCAGATGATTCTTCAGTTACCATTTATCTTGTATTATTTCTAATTTAGTTGAATTTGTATTGATTCAATTATGCATTATTAATTTATGATCTTTTAATATTTTATAGCATGAATATAAATATCTATCAAATATAAATATATAAATATGTATTTATTAAACATATAAATATTAAAATATATCTAAATTTGTAAATATATACTAATTATATATATATATTAAATATATCAAGATATATAAAAATATTAATTATATATATATATATATATATAAATAAATTTGTATAAAATATATATATATATATATATATATATATATATATATATATATATATAAATAAGCACAGAAAAAAATAAAATACAGTTCAGAATTCGGTTATTGGGAACATCGAGTTCTGATTGCATTCAGCTTTTCACGGGCGACATTTTCATTCGAAAACTGAATTCTAACCTTCCACCGTAAACATGTCTAAATAAATTGGGAGATGGTACTAGTAATTAATAATTTTTTTAATATTATTTTGGAAAAAAAAAAAAGTGGAGAAACGCACTAAAACTAAGAATAATTATTTTAATATTATTATAGTTATAAAATACTTTTGTCCCTCTCTCAAGCCTATGTAAGTCAACCGTTAGTATCACCGACAGACCCAAAGAATCAAGATTCAATTTAGGAGGCCCACACTACCTTCTATTATAATGTTCAAAATATTAATTACATAAACAATTTATTTAAATACAAACGTCTTTATGACATGTTACTATATCTATACTAAACTTTTTAATTATTTATTTTCAATTATCATTATAAAAAAGTAAAAAAAAAAATCTTTTATCTTGTTATGAAGTGTAATCTTAATTATATTAGTAAGTGAAAAATAATTATCTAAATATATAACCTATTACTATATATATATATATATATAAAATTAAAAGATGTAGGGCCTTCGGTCCCCTACTAGCATTGCACGCAGTTCTAAATCTGGACATAGACATGTTCATGGATACATTACTATGCTTTCTTAAATTTGAACACGTAATCTTGTAGAAGGAACAGCAACATATGGCTCACTGGTCCACAACCATAACTACCACCGTACAACTTCCCTATCTTCTCCATAAGTACACTTCTTTTTTTAACTAAAGAATGTATTAATTTCTTATTCATTCCGTGATTCCACAAATCTTAAACATAAATGCTGTTTAAGATAAATTGATAATTATTTTAATCAAATTATTGAATTAAATTATATATTATTATTTTCAATAATAAATTAATAATAAATTAATAATAAATTAGAAATAATAATCCAATTCAGTCGGCCCATTTTGTGTCGTTTCAGTTTTTTTTATTTGTAAAAAATAGAATGAATTTATCCGTTATAGTTATAAGGAGGTATACCTTTAAAGATGAATTATGGGATTGGTCCGTATTATATTTTTTTTAATTTATTTATTTTTTAAAATTAAATTTTTTATAATAAAATTATTACATATTTTCAACCATTTAAAGTATATATTAAGTTAACAATATAAGTTAATATATTATATTAAAAATTTATAATTTAAAACAATCAAATTTCATAAAATGTATATAATAACAAATATACGTAAATATACGTAAGTAATATCAAAATTTATAAAATTTTTATTTTTTTATATTAAAAATTTTAAATATCTAAAATGAAAATTATATTATATTTTTTATTTGATAAAAAGAGTAATTCTCATACCTCAATTTAAATAAAAATAAAAATAATCAATACTTAGATAAATAAAAAGAAGGAGATGAATTTATGTTTTAGAATTAAAAGTGTTTTTGACAATAAATAAATGACTGTAAATTTTTTTTATTTTTTTAAAATAAATTTTTACCTTATATATTATTTTTGTTATTGATTGTATTAAAAGAATATTTTTTTAATTAAAAGAAATTTTTCACATGCTAGTCTCCATATTAGCTTGAGGAATTGATGGGTTTGACGAAAAATGTCTGAACAGATACCAAATTGAAAATATCAAACCAATCACATATAGGATATAATATTTTTTTATAATACTATATTTTAAAGCATATAGTATAACTATTTCAATGCTTATTTATTAGGAGGGAAATTAGTGAAAATGTAAAATACCTAACGCTTTGAAATTGATAAGAGGGCATGGCTTTCATGCAAGGAGGCACTGACATGTTATGGACATGTGTGCCTGATTTTCTTAGGAGTTTGATGTGGGTAACACTAACACATGACCATGTCAAACTATTGGTGGGTCCATTGCATTGAAATGAAGTCCATGATTACAGTCCTCACACTCTGACACATACACAAATTGATGCCACCAAATTTTGGGTGCTCTCTCAATGCAAAATAATTCCGAGTAATGCCAACATCATCCCAACGCCCTTTCCATTAATGTTGTGGGGACATTGCCCATTTATTTCCCACCAACACAACCCATTAATATTAATTCCAACCAAACAAACCACTAACCACACCCACTTACTCTTCCTCTTCTTATATAAACCTTCCACTACCCACATTTTTTCAGTGTGAGTGAGTGAGTCATTTAAGCATTATAACCTACTAACTGTGTGTGTTTCGCTGTTATAGTAAGATGGTGAAGTCTGTTATGTGTGCAGTGGTGCTCGTGGCACTCGTTCTCATAGGGGTGGGACGTGTGGCTGAGGCTGTAAATTGCGTCGCAACAGAGTTGACTCCATGTCTTCCAGCAATCACTTCCAAAGATCGACCCACAGATGCTTGCTGTAAGAAGCTGAAGGAGCAGAAGCCATGCTTATGTGGTTACGTCAAAAACCCTGCTCTTAGGCAGTATGTTAACTCTCCTCGTGCCAGAGAGGTCGTTACTACTTGTGGGGTTGCCTACCCAACTTGCTGAACATCCAAACCTAAACACAGAGTTTAATTTATATACGCTTTTCATCCCATATAAACCATCTCCACACAGACAGACACTCTTCAATAACAGAATTTCACCACTGTTGATTTTTGTGTTGTCTGAATCAAGATGCTTTGTGTGTATAAATTAAGCTTATAGATATATAAATATTTACACTATATATATGTCACTATGTATGCTTGTCTTTGGATATGTTAAGAGCCTCTATAGTTGAATATGGTGTATACACTACTAGTATACATCTTGTTTCCACCAGAGAAATATGCTGAGAGCTATAAATAAAGAAATAATGATGTTCAGAGTGACATGTTCCTAACTCTTGTCCCATTCTTCTCCAATTTCGTCGTTATAGAAACTTTAAAAACGTCTTCAAAAAGTTAAATGGTATAAATGAAATTTGTAACATGCGTAGACCAGTTTCATTCTTGAATACACTTTATGACATACATACTTCATTGTGCATCAGAGAGGCCTCGTCTTTCAGATCAGTTCTTGTCAAGAAATAGCAAAGAAATTCAAAGTGGTTACTTTTTATGGTTAAGTTTTTTACATACTAAAAATAAGCAAAGGACGGTGACAAACATACACCCATTTTTTTCATCCCCATTAGACACTGCTTCCGCCACATTTTTTATTCATTTGTTTTTTTTAGTTGGAAAATCAAATTACAAACAAATTAAAAAAAAGAAGAAGCTTATTACTGGGAACATACCTCAATCCGAGCTCTTCTTCTTCCTTCATCGGCTCAATTCCTAATTCTTTGATCGGATAATCCTGACTTTTCTTCTTGCTTTACTGATTCAATCCCTAGCTCTTTTTTTATTGGATGATAGTCCCTCTCTCATCAACAACGCTAACGGTGTTATTGAGAACATAAAAAAGCTTATTATCGATACTTAACCTAGATCAATTAGTTAATCACGTTTCCCACTGCTTTTAATGTTTTTGTTATTTATTACTATTTTTAATCAAGAAAAAAACTTTATCACCGCTTGAGAAATTCAAACCTCAGAGTTTCTGCCATGCCTTTGTTGTAAGAGACTTGTGAAAAATTATGCCAAATTTGAGTTTTGAAATTCGAGTTTTAATTTGTTGTGTTTTGGAGTTGAGATGTAGAAGAGATAGTTTTTATGGAAATGAGTATTGAAAATTCCTTGTGTTGGTATATGGACGGTGGATTTTGGTTAGTTTTTTTTTTTTCTTTTTTCTTTTTAGTGAAATAACTTAGCATTTTTGTGATTCTACGTATGAGAGAGAGCATCAAAATGGTGGCAACATTTTAAGTTTGATTTCTATCTTTAGTAATATATCTATCAAACATTTCACACACTACACTTTATTGGTGGTGATTCGAGAAATTGAGAAGATTGTAGGGTTGGTCACATAAATTATGTGCATCATTATGAATTTTTTTCTTTAGAAAACTATAAAAAGGGACTATTTAATATTGGTATTAGTATCAACTTTGATAACATATGTATTCATAATGCTAAAATAGATTGATGTTGATCTTTCAAGTGTTCACTTTAACTGATACAGTCACACTCTTAATAGTATGGGTGCCTTAACGGTAGAACTATTTTGGTGAGTTTAACAAAACACATTTCTTTTTTCTTTTGGTTGTAGTGGGTTGACAGTCAATTGATTGGTTATGAGGAAGAATACATTTGAAAGTTTTGAGGCCTGTTCAATAACATTGTGTATGTTGTCCTATTTTTGTATGATTTGAGTGTTTAATGTGGTTACTGGTGGTGAAATATGTTTCGTATGGTTTGTTGCCCTAATTTCAGTGTTTTAGTTTATTGGATGTAGGTTGTCTGATAAAATGTGTGATTGTCATTTTAGTGCAAAAAAGGGTTTTTACGTCAGGTATTTAGGGCTTTTTACGTCATATTTAAGACTGACGTTAAAACGGGAGACGTAAATTTACGTTGGACCCTTTAGCCCGACGTAAATTTACGTCAGTTATCAAGACTCGACGTAATTTTGCGTTGCATATACCACTAAACAAACGTAAAAACTTTCAGAAATTAAAAAAAACAGCAAATTTATGTCGCGTATTGGTATATGCGACGTAAATTTACGTCGCATATACCATATGCGACGTAAATTTGTTGTTTTTGTTTTTTAAATTGGGTTGATTCTGTTTTACAACTAAAACCTGCAAATATATATTATAACCAGACAGATTCAGAGGTTCAATTTTCTTTAGCTAGTAAATTAAAAATATAATATTATATAATTCAAACTACATAATAAAACAATATAATACAAACATACAAACTAAAAAATCTATTACAAACTAAAAGTTAATACAAACTAAGCTACCTAAACTACATAATACATACAATATAATATGAACAAGAACTTAAAAAATTATGTACTAGAATTGTTGAACAAAAAATTTTGCCCATTGTTCTCTAATTTGTGTAATATTATATTCTGGTAATGGAGATGGATCTTGAAATACCTGAAATATTAATTTGACTCTTATAAACATGCAACATGAATAAAGTTAAATAAACTTAACTAATGTTAAAAGCAATTACCTCCGTCCAAGAATCAATTATACCTGCACAAACTATGGCTCTCGACCAATACATAACATAGTAACCACATTCAAACGAGTGTTTGCTTATTACACTGAAATGATGAAAAAAACATAATGTTATTTTCAAAATTTAAATACAAACAATAATTATGGTATTCACTTATATAAATAAGTTTCTAACCTTAGGATAAATGAACTGCAAAGTCTTTGTTCTAGGTTTTCCACTTAGAACATTAGTTCCATACACGATTCTAAGTGAAAAAAGTCATATATTATTCAATATGTATTTACAATTTAAAAACATAATTAATGAATAAAAGATAAAGTTACCCTTGTAATAAACTTTTCATTTCTTGACTCGGTTTCGATGTAATGAACAAAACCACACCACGAGTGTAATCCCCAGGTATGATTACAATTAAGTGCCAATGGGACCTACATTGTATGACATAAAAATTAGTTACAAAAATATAAATTAAAATACAAATTAAAATATTAACCCTTCAATGTATGGAGCTAAATATATGTCTTTTTGAGTCACCCATCCATGTTTGCATATATTGTTGGATTCCAACCTTTGTATTTCCAGATTTTTGGATGGATTGAGGCTCAATAAATCCAGTATACTTCGGATTTTTCTTGTTCCACACTCAATTTGTCAATGTACCTAAAACAATTAATTATAAGTTGAATATAATTATTATAATCTTAGAAACATAAATGAGAATGACTTACATTGCCCACAATTGTATGATGGAAATGTTTAACATGCAATTTCCCCAGTAATTTCTAAAGCATCGGAAAGGAAATGTATAATGGAACACCTGGAATTGTCAATTCCAAACACTCTAACATCCCATTGTATCGACACGGTCTCTTCCTCAACCAGTGGTAATATGGTCAACAACATAGAGATGAGATCATCATCACATTCTCGTCAAATCCTCATCAATAATATGTTGTTTTTTATGCTTAGCACGACGCAAGTCTTCCTAAACAAATGATAACAATTAATTAAACATTTATATAATTATAATACTAGAAAAGAGAAAATAGATAATATATATATATATATATATATATATATATATATATATATATATATTACCTTGGTCCGTGTCTGATAGTGGCATAACCAAACGTCTTGGCCAAGCCAAGAATGTCCCGCTTGCCTGCCCCACTAATTGAATCTCTTCATTAGGAAAAGGCACTGGAGCATTAGCATCATGAACTTCATCAACTACTACTCGTGTCCAGTCTGCCTGTAGAGAGACACCATGGATGGTTAAACCACCCTAAAAAACTCGACCAATAGCCACTAGACGCGGGGGGTCATCTTCAACATATAACTCACACCGGTGTGATGCATCGATCTCGAGTATATTCTCCTGAAGGATCGGCAGCAGTAGCGAGCACAACTCCCTTTAGTGCTGACTCGAACAACATCATATTCAATTGTTTGAGGTGTTCCTTGAGTCCATTGTCGAGAGCGGGCGAGAGATTCATTTTTCTCATCAAACTCTTGCTGCAAGGACTCGCCTTATTTGATTTAACTTTTCTTCAAACTGCATCTCCATTTTATGCAAGGCCTCCCGGTCGTAAGAGTCGGTAGTGGTCCTTCGTGATGTTGGACCAAAGTAATCACGAAGGCCCCGGGATCCACCAGCACCACGCACACGTCCCGAGTAATCTGGTTTTCCTATGGTCGTCGCCAATATATCTTGTCGACCATGAGGAATAAATGATCCTTGGGTGCTCTGCTCAACTAAATCATCCTACAACACATTAACAATAATTAAGTCATACACTAACTTTCACATTAGAATCAATTCAAATTGACATTATAACTTACGATTTTCTCGAGCAATGATTCGTGCGGACTCGAAGTCATTTGTCCATCGATTTTTTCCGGCTGCCTTCCACATCTCATAGCGAGGGGGTGGAGATGCAAGGTCGGTAGACTCAACTCCTACCGACTCTTCTCCGGCTTTCATGAGACGTTGCTCCAATAATGCATACCCTCCTCGTGACAATACATGGGGTGCATCATTCAACCTCCGACGTTGATGGGCGACACGTCTTTTATCCTGCCAAGAGGGTCCATTCGGCTGGCACAAAGCTCGTAACCAATCCTCCTCACTAATTTGATACTTTAGACAGGGAGATTCATCTTGAAACTTTCTAAATACATACTCCCGTGTCAAGAAAGTCTTAAAGTCCCTCCATCTAATGGCAATGGAGGATAAAATATTCTTCCTCATCACCTCGGTGTTAGGAACATCAAAATTTCTGTCGTGAAATGACCAATAAATGTTAAATTCAATTAATAATGATATATAAAGTATTCAACAAATATAGAAATACCTAAACATCCCGCCACATGAGGTTCTTCTCGATTTCCTCTACATCATCCCAAGATGGAGTAGTAATCGGAACATGGTGTCGAGCTAGTAGTCCCAAATAACTCTTAAACTTAGCAGCATTTGGGTCAGATGCCTTACCAGAACGTGGATCAACTTCAACTTGAGTTTTCTCTCTAGCTACCCTCCTTGTTGTCAACCCCTTTAACCGAGTGATATATCTACCTTTACCTCCACTTGCGATCCTGCCACTGTCACTACCACTACCAGTACCAGATGTGGAATCCGACATATCCTGAAAAACAAAACAATATGAAGTCAACATACTTTATAAGTTTGAATAAAAAGAACTAGAAAATGTGAAGATAAACACATATTATGTTGGTATGTTTTCCCATATCCCTTCATCATGATCACTTCAAATTGCATGTATGTCATCAACTTCATTGTCAACTATGTCATCAAATGGTCTACTTGAAAATGAAGGTGTTTCATGTATATCTAGAGACTCATCTTCATAAATTTCGTGCATGCTTCTTCCTTCAAGGACAATTGACCATCTCTCATTACATGGATCCTTGACATAAAATATTTGTCTCGCTTGATATGCCAAAATAAAAGGTTCATCCTTATACCCAACTTTACTCAAATCAACCAAAGTAAATCCTAGGTCATCTCGTTCGCACACCCGTATTCCCTTCAACCCATTTACACTTGAAGACGAGGCACCCTAAAAGTAACATAATCAATTTCCCATATCTCTTGTATGACCCCAAAATAACTCATAGAAGTCTGTGATAGGATTTTTGTCTTTAGAACTAGAAAAATGCATAGATTCAGACTTGAATTGTGACTCCACTATTTTGTACTCTACCTTTATCATCTTCTATTTTTGAGTAGAAACAATAATTATTAATGTCATACCCACCAAATGTAATGACATCACTATTAGGCCCACGAGCAAGTCTCAAAAGTGTTTACGAAACATTAATCTCAACATATACCCTTTTTTAAACCAAGAAAGGAAACTTTTGTTATGTTCATTCAATACCCATTTTTCATTCATTCGTGGATGTGTTGCCTTTATTTCGGTTATGTGTTGTGATATGTAAGGGATTACTTCATCGGTGTTGTTCAATATGTATAAATGTGCTTGGTCAACTTCTTTCCGACTAACATTTTTAATCTTTAAATTTCGAGTACCCTTACCTTCACATCTTCCATCATGTCTCATCTTAGGAATACCTATTGATTCGATTTTGACATGTATCCTAAACAAAACTCAATGGCTTCTTACTGCAATGTACCTTTCCACAATAGAAGCTTCGACCTGTACTTGATTCTTCACATATCCTTTTAAGATCTTCATGTATCTCTCAACAAGATACATCCATCTAAGAAAAATTGGACCACATAACCGAATTTTCCTTACCAAATGGACTATCAAATGCACCATGATATCAAAAAATGAAGGGGAAAAATACATTTCTAACTGGCACACTATTACAATTGTTTCATTTTCTAATTCATCTAACTTTTTTGGATCAATTACCTTTTTACAAATGGCGTTGAAAAACAAACATAACCGAGTAATAGCAATTCTAACAGAAGTTGGTAAGATGTTTCGAATAGCCACTGGTAAAAGTTGTTGCATCAACACATGACAATCATGAGACTTTAAACCAACTAATTTCAACTCTTGCATAGACACAAGACTCTTAACATTTTAGGAGTATCCTTGTGGCACTTTGACCTCACGTAAACACTCACAAAAGTTTCTTTTTTCTTTCTTTGATAGAGTATGACAAGCTGGAGGTAAGTAAATGCGTTTTCCAACAGATTGTGGATGTAATTCAGAATATATACTCATGTCTACCAAATCTTGTCTTGCTTTTATTCCATTTTTTGTCTTTCCTTTTATGTTAAGCAATATCCCAATTATACTATCACAAACATTTTTTTCAACATGCATCACATCTATACAGTGTCTAACTTCCAACTTACACCAATAAGGAAGATTGAAGAATATAGACTGTTTCTTCCAAATGTTTTTCTCATTGGATTTCTTTTGGGTCTTTCCAAACACAATATTAATATTTTTCACTTGCTCATATACTTGTTCACCATTGTGTGGTACTGATGCAATTGCATTCTCCTGACATCCATTAAATGCTTTTTTCATTTTACGATATGGATGATTAGCAACTAGAAACTTTTTATGCCTATTGTACGCAATTTTTTGTCCATGTTTCAATTGGATATAACTTGTGTCTTCTTGACATAAAGGACACGCTAAATGACCTTTCACACTATAACCGCTCAAATTACCATATGCTGGAAAATCATTTATAGTACAAAATAACATTGCACGCAACCTGAAATTCACTTCGTGATATGAATCAAATACATCCACTCCTGTTTCCCACAACATCTTCAAATCATCAATTAAAGGACTAAGATATACATCTATGTCATTTCCTGGTTGTCGAGGTTCTGAAATCATCATAGATAACATCATATATTTTCTCTTCAAGCATAACCAAGGAGGAAAATTGTAAATGATCAACAAAAATGGTCATGAACTATGTTTACTACTTAAATTTCCATAAGGATTCATCCCATCTATAGCTAATCCAATTCTCAAGTTTCTTGGTTCTGCACCAAATTCCGGAAAGGTCTCATCAATCCTTTTCCATTGTGGAGAATCAGCTGAATGTCGAAGAAGATTGTCACATTTTCTACCATTTGCATGTCATGTCAAGTTTCTTGCATATTCTTTTATGGCAAATAATCTTTTAAACCTAGGTATACTTGGCAAATACCATAACACCTCAGCAGGGGGACCATCTAGTTCTTCCTCACCACTACTTTCCTCAACTTTGTTTTTGAACCTCGACAAACCACATGTCGGACACATCTTTAATTTAGCAAAATCGTTTTTGTACAATATACAATCATTAGGACATGCATGTATCTTCTTGTACTCTAAACCCATTGGACATAATATTTTCTTTGCCTCATAGTTACGAATAGGTAATGTATTATCTTCAGGAAGCATCTCCTTCAACAACTCCAATAATTCAGTGAAACTTTTATCAGTCCATCCATTTCTTGCTTTTAAAGTAAATAATTTTAAAGTTGCTGATAATCTTGTAAAACTACATCTTATGTACAATTGTTGCGCAAAATCAGATTTCAAAAAATCATATAGATGTGCTTTCATAAAATTTTCTTCACCAATATCACGTATCATATCCTCTAGATTATCATCCATCCCTTCATCAAAATTATCTGTAGTTGACACAGTTGGGATGTCTAATATTTCTCCATGCCAGGTCCATATTGTATAACTCTTAATAATACCATAAACAAACAAGTGATCACGTATATCCTCAAGTTTATGACGAATTTGATTCAAACAACGAACACATTGACAATAATATATCCCTTTCATAGCTTTTCCATTTTCACTAGCAAATTTCAAAAATTCCTCAACTCCCTTTTCGTACTCTTTACTAATACGATGTGCATTCATCCAACTTCGATTCATATTATGTTATAAAGTTTCGTCACTCCTAGAGATTTAAAAATTATATGTAAAAAGAAATTAATATACAAACAACAAAGCACGTAAATGGAGTGTGTAAACCGAAAATGCACTCAAACAAATAAACAAATAATTACATTCCAATAACAATCCAGTGGAGACATTCATACAATAACGTGATTGAGATCCCCAAAAACAATCACGGATTCAATTTAAACATATAACAATGACATAGAACACTAACCTCGAGTGTAGACGAAAAATGATTTCAAACTCGAATCCAATCGGGGAGAAATATCAAGTTCGTAAAATGACACACAATGTTGATGTTTTTCACTGTTAAACTAATCGAAAATGGTGTGTAGAGGTAGCTGTTGTCGTCGTTCTCAAAAATCGTTGTTATGCGAGACCAGGGAGTGGGTCTGGGGGGAAATAAAAGGGACTTTTTACGTCGCGTGCTGGGGTGCGCGACGTAAAAGTTTTGTCTCTTATTTACAAAATTGTCACCGCGTTTTATTTACGTCGAATATTTTTACATGCGACGAAAATTGGGTGACGTAAAAGCCCTTTTTTTCACTAGTGTGTGTTGGTGGTGATGATCATGTGAACATGTTATAACCAGTTATATGGCTAGTCATGGACGTACGAAGACTCATAGAAAGGTGTATATACATTGATTTGTTAATTTGACTTATTTATTACCAATTTCAATATTAACACAAAAATTCATGCATTCTTTTCAAGAACATGCAATTGACATTCGATTAATTGCAAATCAATAAGAGCTTTTGATGCAGAAGAATATTGAGTTAGAACAACAGGTGGAGATATTAGAAGAAGATTCAAAAGTGTTAAAGATGTAATCGGTGTCCCAGAAGATATAACAAATGAGGTTGATACGAACCCTTATACAAATAGGAAATTGAAGCAAATGTTTGAACATTTGTATAATTTTTGTGTTAAGAGATGTGTTGTAAAATAAGGGGTATTGCCCAATCTATACCTATAAATATAGACCACTTCACACTCTTCCTGATACATCTATTATTATCCTGGGTTTATTTACTTTTTTAAGAGTTTATTGCTAGTTTATGAGATTCTTGGAAATTCTGAGGAGTTCCTGTTGTATCCTTAAGGGCAGTGATTATACACGTCTTAGGAATAAAATTTGTTTGTGTCTTTGTCAGCTTTTACAACAATCTTAAGGACTTATCGCTAATAGTACGGATATCAACAACAACTATATACCCTTTTATACCTTTCAACAGTTTTTATAATATTGGATGGTGAAAGAAACGGAACGTGCAAACAAACACTGACAACCAAAGAGAGAGGTTGGAGAACAAAGAGATTAAATAACAGATTCTCATTGATCAAGGTTAGTTTTCTTATTATGCACCAAATGAAACTATAGTAGAAAATGCAAAGCCAGCCGAGAATGCACCTGAAAGAAAGGAAGTACAGTCTAGCACAGCTCCAAGGCAAAGTCATGAATCAAACCATGCTCTAGAAAATGAGTTTTCCCTAGGTAATCTCGTTTCTAATCCTGAACCTATTGATGACATTGACATTCCTATTGTATTAAGAAAACAGGTGATATCTTGCACTCAACACTCCATTGGGAATTATGTGTCCTATGAAAAATTGTCACAGGGGTATAGGTCGTTTGTGGTAGCTCTTGACAGCATACATATCCCAAGAAATGTTCAAGAGACACTCCAACAACCTGAATAGACAACAACTGTAACAGAAGAAGCTCAGGCCTTGGTTAAAACTGACACATGAAAATCACCACCCTACCAAAAGGGAAGAAATCGATTGGATGCAAGTGGATATTCTCCATCAAATACAATGCAAATGGTAGTATAAAGTGGTACAAAGCTCAACTGGTGGCAAAAGGGTTTACTCAATCATATCGAGTGGACTACGAAGAGACGTTTGCACCGGCGGCCAAACTCAATTTAATCCGAGTTATACCCTCTCTAGCTGCAAATTTAGATCGGTCACTTTATCAACTAGACATCAAGAATGTCTTCCTAAACGGTGAACTAGAAGAAGAAATCTATATGCAAATTCCTCCGGGACTTAAGTCATCAAAAACCTCAAATATGGTGTGTAGGCTTTCGAAAATTTTTATATGACCTTAAGCAATCTCCGATAGCATGGTTTGATAGATTGACTAGGGTTGTCAAAAAAGATGGATTCAACCAATGTCAATCAGATCACATGATGTTTGTCAAACACTCTGTAGAAGGGAAGGTAGTCATGTTCATTGTTTATGTTGATGATATCGTTATCATATGAGACAATTATGATCAAATCAAACATTTGAAGGGACTTTTAGTTAAGGAATTTGAAGTTAAGGACTTGGGTAAGCTCAAATACTTTTTAGGGATAGAAGTTGTCCGGACGAAGGATGGTATTTATGTATCACAAAAGAGATATACACTAGACTTACCTCAAGAAACTGACATGCTTGGGTGTAAAGCAGTCAATACTTCCATAGAACCGAAAAAGAGAAGTGAAGAGGAAAGTCCACTAGCTGATAAAGATAGATATCAAAGACTAGTTGGGAAGCTAATCTACCTAACTCAGACTAGGCCTAACATTGGGTTTGCTGTCAGCCTGGCTAGTTGCTATACATCTAATCCAACTGAGGCTAACATGAACATGACAAACAGAATACTCCAATACCTCAAAGGTACACCAAGGCGAGGGTTTTACTTCAAGAAGAAGTCAAAGATAGGCATTGAAGTCTATACTGACTCAAATTGGGCAGGATATCCCTTTGATAGAAAATCAACTACAGGCTACTGTTCCTTTGTATGGAGAAACTTGGTGACTTGGAGAAGCAAGAAGCAACCTGTGGTGGCAAGAAGTAGTGTAAAAGCTGAATTCAGAGTTATGACTTAAGGTATCTGTGAAGGAATCTAGCTTAAGAGGATATTAGATGAAATCGAAATTCCTATCAATTACATTATGAAGATAATGTGTGACAACAAAGTTGCTATAAGCATAGTAAAGAACCTAGTTCATCATAATAAGACAAAACATGTGAAAATTGACCGACATTTTATTAAAGAAAAAATTTATCATGGTATTATAAGTGTTGATCATGTTCCATCTTGTAGACAAACAACAGATATTCTGAAAAAGGCTCTTCCAAGGAATACATATGAAAACATTAGATCTAATCTGGGTATGATAAACATCTACCACTCAAATTGAGCGGGAGTATTGGAGATCAACACTATTAATTAGAATAATTCAATTATGATAGGATTTAATGATAATATAATCAGTTTTATTTTGTTATTTATGCATGATAGGATTTAATGATAATATAATCAGTTTTATTTTGTTATTTATGCATGTACAATATTTATAGGGAGAATATTTATCTGATTTTCAAGGATAAATTAGTGTATAGGTATATTACCTTTTATTCTATTTATACCTCATTTGTATCTTTTCCAAAATAAGAAATACACAACGTATTTTTCGCATAACTTTTCACCAAATTTCAATAACAACTAAAAGGAGTATTTAAAATTCTATTTTTACAACTCATTAAAATAATATTATTAATTTTTCTTATCCATCTTATCTTTGCATTCATGTATAGGTCGCATATGAACAAAAATTATATATATAAAAGAAGTCATATCATAATAATGACAACAATCAATAATATTCATAAAACAAAACAATTTCATAACCAATCAGCACATGATACTAAATTTGAACACAAATATATCAAACTCGAAAAATATATTAATATTCATAATTAATGTTTCTTTATCTAATACAACTTTGAGCTCTCTATAGAAATAAGGTACAATCTTATCACTTTCATAAAATTAAAGTAATACTTAAGGATAAATTAACAAAGGACAAACAAATACACAATAATAACAATAGACAAAAATAAAATACTCATCATAAACAAAACCAGAACCACCGCTCGGGAACCCGAGAAAGTGCAATCGCAGACAAAGAAACCAACTACACCTGATTTAGTTCCAGTATATGTGTTTACATCTTCTCTGTTATTTCCCATACTTTGAACCCACTCACTACGAGGTGTTGTCCCTTTACTTTTTGAACTCACTCTCCCTGCGAAATGCTGCCCCTTTGTGATTTGAACCCACTCTTTCAGATATTGCCCCTTTATGATTTGAATTCACTTTTTGCAAGATATTACTCGTTTGTGTTTGGCGTTTTGAAGCCACTCTCTACTATACGTACCTTCGACTTCTGTTCATTTAAACTTTTTTAATTTTCTTTGGAGTATCACTCCAACATAAAATAATTAATTAATTAAACATGACCAAATAAGCAAAGTCAACAAGTGCCTGATCAATCCGGTGTACGCTGAACATTACCCAGAAGTAAATAACATAAGTAAAGGATGAATACTTTTCAAAGACAACAACCGGATAATCATTTATCAAATTGAAATTGCATAATCCTATAAACTCAGTATCAGAAGCTGGAAAAGAAGAAAGATGTAAAGAAAAAGAATAAAAAGAAGAAATTGCATTAACACCTCACTAGATTTTCATAAATTTTAATTTGCTTTTTTATTTATTTATACGTAAAGGTTTATTTTAAAAACAATATATTGTTATCTTTTATATTAAACTTAAAAAAATATAATTTAGACCTTTAAGTCACTGTAATAGTATATATATATATATATATATATATATATATATATATATATAATTGGATAGCTTTTGAGAGAACATTATTCTTAAAAAATTATGTGGAATAATCATCGAATTGCAGAAAAGTTTTGTGCTGCCACCCTGCTGTAAAAGCAGAAGATTCATCAGGTATTTTTCTTACATGACATGTTACACGTTATTCATACAACAGTTCATATATTTAAACGCAGGGACATAGCTGATTCATAATTTATTACTTAGTTTCATATTTATTACCAAAAAAACAAATTTCTTCTCTATGTATTTAGTTGGTAGCAGGTTAAAATATTTATAATATGAATTATAAATTTATAATTCGTTCAAAGTTGTCTGGGTGGTGTAGTTGGTTATCACGCTAGTCTCACACACTAGAGGTCCCCGGTTCGAACCCGGGCTCAGACATTTTTTCTGATATTGTTTTTGAGCATGTAAA
Source organism: Sphenostylis stenocarpa (assembly GCA_963425845.1). Classification (NCBI taxonomy): domain Eukaryota; kingdom Viridiplantae; phylum Streptophyta; class Magnoliopsida; order Fabales; family Fabaceae; genus Sphenostylis; species Sphenostylis stenocarpa. The sequence goes on from OY731398.1 coordinate 20,836,293, forward strand.
TTTATTATGAATATCAACCATTACAAATCAGTTTTTAATTAGGAAGATTCAAATTAATTACTAATTGGATAAAGTTATTGCGTAGGCAGTGACGAAACAAATTGGTATTCCTAGTTGCACCTCTTATTGCTAATGTAAGCACGTGTTTTTTTCTCCATCAATTGCGCAATTAAAAAAAAAAAAAAGACTGAAAAATAGAGCATTTTATTGGAATGTAGGAAAACTGGATAAGTTCTACACCAGACAAATTCTCATTGATCACTCTCTCCATCATATATTAATATTAATCACGTTGATCCCAATCAATGTTTGACCCACATAAGTGGCACGTTCCTGTTCTGTTAATAACATATCATAGTATGCCCCCATAAACCCTTTGCTCACTCATTTCTTTTTGTCACAAGTTGCTAAAAGTGAAATTATTTTGTTCCAAAAGTTCACATTCAACTTCTTTCTCTTACCATGATTAATAGAAGACATTATTTTGCATGTCTTTATTGAGATTTTTTTAAAAGATGGGTGTGGACTACAGTAATATTTTATATAATTTATGTATAATAAAAAGGGTTCTGTAAAAAATAAACATAATTCAATGTAACCATTTATGAGTTAATAAAAATATGATTCAAAATATTGAATAACAGACCTAACATATATATAATTATTTTTTAAAATTAAAGCTCTATTTTAACCTTATCAAATACACAGCCTCCAGAGTTTAAGTCAAAGTCAACGGATAGAATTTTTAATTTTAAAAAACGTGTGTAGAGAGTAATTGGTGGCGAGCAACCTTTTAAAAAGCATTAAAAGAACAAATCGAAATTGAAAGCTGTGAAAACGTGGATCATACGCGGAGGCACGAAAAAGTTTGCTTTTTTTTCTGAGCCTCTGCGACTCCAACGTTGTTTCTCTCAGTATATATCCCTTTTGCCTCTATCAGCTCAAACTCACAAAAATCCACGATTTAATCATCGCTCATTAATTATCAATTAATCAATCCCTAATCCTAATCCTCATCCTTATCCATATCCTACCATCATTTATATATATATATATATATATATATATATATATATATATATATATATATATATATATATATATATATATAGTGCCTATAAAAGCCTCATCTTATCGTACGCTATACACCAATCCTAGCCCTAATCAAATCTCCTTCGCAGCACCAATGTCCACCGATCTCTCCATCATTCTCCCTCGCGTTCTCATTGTCTCTAGACGAAGCGTTCGCAAGAACAAGTTCGTTGATTTTGTCGGTATGTTTGTTATGTTTCCTCCTTTTTTTTTAATGTTTCTATCAAATCTACTTTAGTGCAATTGGGAGTTGTCAAAAAATGATTCTCATATGAATACCATTGTTGAAAATCCTGCATGTAATCATGTCGAATGATATCGTTTAATATGTATAGTCTGCACTGCCCGTGTTATTATTTTTCAATCATATGAGTGAAATTAACATGATCCTTTTTGATAAAATGTTTTATATTATTTTTCTTTTTCAGGTGAATATCACCTGGATCTTATAGTAGGGTATGGCGCAGTGCCCGTGATTGTTCCTCGTGTTTCTGGGGTGCACATGTTGTTGGATAGCTTTGAGCCAATCCATGGCGTGCTTCTGTGTGAAGGGGAAGACATTGATCCCTCTTGGTATGAAGAAGATACCTCGGGTCTTTCACAAGAGGAATTGGATGAGATTAGAAGGCTCCATGTGAGTGACACGGCCATTGATAAAGAGAAAGACTCGATCGAGTTGAGCCTCGCGAAGCTATGCCTCGAGAGGAACATTCCCTATCTGGGAATCTGCAGGGGCTCACAGATCCTTAATGTTGCATGTGGGGGTACCCTTTACCAGGATATAGGGAAAGAGCTTTCAGTTAAGTGCCCCGAGAGCAAAAGGGTGATGCACATAAACTACGACAATTATGATGGGCATAGGCACGATGTGGAAGTGGTGGAAGACACCCCTTTGCATCATTGGTTTAAGGATTCTTTGGAAGATGGAAAAATGGATATTTGCGTTAATAGCTATCACCATCAAGGGGTCAAGAGATTGGCACAACGTTTTGTGCCAATGGCCTTTGCACCCGATGGTTTGATTGAAGGGTTTTATGACCCAGATGCTTATAATCCAGAAGAGGGTAAGTTCATTATGGGATTGCAATTTCACCCTGAGCGTATGAGGAAGCCTGATTCGGATGAGTTTGATTACCCAGGATGCCCCTTTGCTTATAAGGTTTGAAAATATATGATTTTTTTAGATCTGTTTTAATGCTATCGATACACTGGCTGTTGCGTTAACATTTGTAAATTTCATGGAAACTCTGCAGGAATTTGTGAAGGCAGTTGTGGCTTATCAGAAGAAGTTGAACAACTTAACACCCATCCAAAAACCTATTAAGCTTAATAAGGAAATGGAAAATAAAAGGAAGAGTATAATGCGTAGTTTCTCACTTGCCAAAAACCTCTACAACGCTGGTCGTGGAATCAATTCCACCAAAGAATCCGAACTAGAAATTGGAGCACAATTTCTTGAGGTAATATAAACTTGCACAACTACGATAATTAAATTACTTTTCCTTCCATTTAGACTAAGAACAAAGTTTAGATGTACAGTTATCGAGTTAATTAGTGGTTTTTTTGTTGATTTTAAATAGAAATCTATATTACAGATGATTAAAGTAAAATTTGGTTGATAAATAACATCGAAAACACTTAAATAACCATAAAAAATTACTTCAAAAAGGACCAGGATAAGTAACAACAGAATAAGCTATTGTTATCATTCAAATAAGAGAGATATAAACACCTTATTAACAGTCATTTGTTTATATCTTTCTCACAGTCACATTGTACCTGTTATTCATTGCATTGACTAAGGTTTAAATTCATTTGCAGTCAAACACAGCATTGAATGTGCAGCAAGAGAATAGGTTAAAGCAAATGGGTGCAACAGTTAGGAATGCAGGGTCATACATAGAGAGACTGAAGATGAATGAGGCAAGAGAAAAGATGGCAAGAGGTGTGATGGGGAAGATGTCAGTGGAACAGTTGTCAGAGCTCTTGTCTTTCTATCACACTATGGGCCAAATTTGTTCAGAAGTATTGGATATAAAGATACATGGCCTTGTCAATCAATGATATCACACCATGATTTTCTTCCTTTTGTTAATTGACCATGCAACTCAACTCAACCAACGACGTTTCTTTCTTTGTTTGTTGCTAGTTGATTAGTCGGATGTGCTCCTTGATGGGACTCAACACGGTTGGCAGGGGAAATTAAAGCTTCTCTTTTCGTTCTTTTTGTTTGAGTCTGATGTCAAATTCCTTACAAACTGGATACGTCTAATATCAATCACCTCTGTGAAGAACAGACAGCGACTGACTTTTGGAAAATGTTTCGACAGGCAAATGTTATAACAGTATTAAGGAAATAAAAGTGACATTTTTTATTTAAAAAATTTATTATCTGCGTATTTTATTTTATTTTATTTTTTAATTTATCTTAGTGTAGTTTCCGATTAAAAAATATTATTATTTTCTTAACTAATATCCTAAGATTATCGTTTAGTAGAAGCTTAATGTCTCTTTCATGTATCAATTTATAATAAGGTTTTTGGTGACTTCTAATTACTAGGATACAATTATTATAAAAGATTTTTACAAATGTTAAAAAAAATGTTTTTTCACATCCTATTATACATGCTTTAACTTTATTAAGATTAGGTAATTTGAGTAATCTAACTTAATTCTATTTAATCCTATTTTCTATTGGATTTTAGGTAATGAATTTTGTATGTTTGATCTGAAACTCAAGTTAACTCAGCAACTAAAATTATTAAATAATATTAATATAATTATTTACTTTATTTAATTATTATATTAATTAAATATATATTTTAAAATATTAAATAATATAATTATTTTGAAAAAATTATCCAAAAAAAGTGTGCACCGCGGCATCATACCATCTAAGAGTTGACCTTTTATAAGCAAATTCTTACATTAAAATATTATAGGCTTCCTATGTTGTGCATGAGAGATTGCAACAGTTAATTTTATTATTGAATTTTAACCTATAAGATTTATTATTTTTAAAATCCAACAGCAGCATAAGAGCTAAGTTCTGGTTAAAAATTATCGATATCTAAAACAATAATAAAGTTATTCTTTAACTGTGTATAAAAATTGTTCAAGATTTCATATTAAAAAATATATTATTAAAACAAAAATTATATAAATTTGGTGTCCACATACCCTACACTACTACAACAATGACATTAATAACGGTTAAATTTAATTTATAAACTCGTTATTGATGGAGTCATATTTATATATCGTATAATACAATAATGTTTGTTATCATACACGTCGTTAAAGTCTTGCATTATGTCTACATATGACGACGGGTATCGTATTAATAATCGTTGTATATTGATTTTTTTTTTAATTAAGATTTGTTTTAGACATTTTCTCATTCCTCCTTATTTAAATATACAAAATCCAGTATAATACAAATTTCATACATATTTACACAAATACAAAATCATAAATATATACAAATCCTACAAAGTCATTATAAATCCTATAAGTATAATTAGTAAATTATCCTAAATGTATAAGACTAATCAACCAATTATCCTGATGTTCAACCATATATACAGTCACGAAACTAAGTTATTGTAATGAATTAATCGTGTTGAAGAAATATGTTACTCATGTGCGTCTAATATATATAATGTATGACATATGTATCAATGAGAGATGTATCCATAAAAATCTGCAATATCATAAATTATTTTTTATAAGTATAATTATGGTACCTAATCATCTTTAAATAAATATTAATTGTCTTACCTGATCTCAATCTCTATTTATTTGTGTTTGGATATTGATTGTTATCCATTGTATTACATAATAATGACACACATATCCTCTAGATTGTCTATCACATTGTTTCTCAAAATATAGAAATTAAATTAGTTTGTTAGTAACATAAATAAACAAAAATAAATACCATATACTATACCTTTAGATCCAACAATGTGAGCTTTTGTGGTCTTCCACTTATTGCTCATCCACAATAAACACTAATAACAATTACACTTAACTAAAACATATATAAATTTCCATTTGTAACATGGGTTCCACAAGTAAATTTGGGCTCTAGAAAAAGAGTGAAGCTTGACTGGATAAATTTGGACATTTATTTCCATTAATTTGACTCATCTCAAATTACCTATCCTAAAAAAGAATAAAAGGAAATATGCATTGTGGATGTGTGGATGTATGTATGTATATTATTTATTATGTTAACATTATGCGAAATGCATAAATTAAAAAAATGAATTATGATATATTTTTTATGAGAACATGTTAATGTATGGTTTATGAAAAAAATAATTAGCTTAGAAAATACTCTTAGATAAAAAAATAAAGAGTAAAATGACATATATTAATATGACAAACAATTATCAATGATGACTATACATTGAAACATATTGAAGTTAGTTAAAATTGAAATTGATTAAAGATAAACTAACAATAAAATTTACTTAATCATAAACATATAGTGCACAATAAATAATTTATCTCTTTAAAAGACTATTTGTGATGACTTTTTATTACCTGGTGGTTGAATGAGTTGAGAATCTAAAAATCAATACACTTCATCTTTCTCCTCACTCACATAACTCGGGATAGATACATATAACCAGTCACATAATAATTAATATTTCAATAACTAAAATACTAAGAACTTTAAATTAAATAATTTAGATCATCCACAATTGCATAATGAATATGTTAATATAATCTTATCAACACCTTGTTATAATCTCTAACACATCAGACATGTGTAAATATAATGGGATATCACTCTCCCTTCTAAAACTGGTAGAATCCCATGGCACCTCAATTGGATTGCTACTGATGGCCCTCATAACATCCAACAATGAAGAAAAAGGGTCACTAATACTATATTGTTGTTTCTTTTTCTCATCTAATCGGTGTCGTGACTGCACATAAATAACATTAATATTATAAACGACATAATAAATAGGAATTAAACATATGATTATTATTGGCATATCATGCTATTTGATATAGAACTAGCTAGATGTCTAGTCCAGATAATGAAAGTTTGAAGTACTTGTGCTACAGTAGTAACCTTATCTGTTAGCACGAGCACAATAGCACTACTATCATGAACTTTATTAACCATGACCTTAACCAAATGAGCAAGAAGAGGTACTCTATGTAACATAGTGACCCCTTTCAAACATCTTCTCATATGCTATCAAGGGGGGAATCAGTATCTTCAAAAATATTGGGACTCAACACAAATTCATTCAAAAATATTTCATATCACTATCAATCATCACAATATTAATCATAAATTAATCCATACATTAATCAAGATAGAAAAGTTACTTACTAGAGAGGAACAATTGTGTCACGGACAACCACCAATGTTCACCACCACAAGAGAGAGCATGATTAGCAAGAAGGAGATACGTGGAACAGGTGCAGGGTGTGACGCGGAGGAGATGCGGAGGTGCATGACACACCTTAGAGAGAGAAAACTACTCAAAATACAAGGAGGAGGACAAAGGAGGAAGTAGGAGACAAGGAAGGAAAGAAGAGACGACGAAAATGAACGAGGAAGGTGCGCAAAAATAAGTACGGAAAAGATATATATGATGACAGTTATTACAAATAACCGTCATTGTATAAGATATACGAAAATAGCTTACCTCATTCTACATTTAATTACGATTCTTAAATAATTATCAAATATCCTATACCACAATAATTATTAAATAATTATTATTATATAATTATTTTTATTTTAAAATATGATCATGGCATCTTCAACAATATCTTTATAATAATAATGATGGTCATCAAAAGACAACGTCATTTTCAATATCTAGTGCCACTACTAAATGTTATTAGTAAATAAAATCTTTTATAATTGTGTTTGCATTATCTCATCTAGGTGATTTATTCTTCGGAGTGATTCTTTTTACTCGGTTCAGTTATTTTTCATTTTCTTTTTTTAAACAGACTTTTTATTTTAACTTGTTGTAACAATATATCTAACCAGTTCTATGTTTTAATGAAAATTTCACGTATTATAATAGAAAAATGGTTTGCAATAAATTATAGATAATAAACTAGACGTCAATAACTTTTAGATCATGTAAAAAACACACTTGAAGGTAAAAGAAAAAAAAAAAATAATAATAATGAATAAAATAAAGTCAGGTGTTTGAGTGTGGAGGTTAAGTCATAAAATAAATCCAAAAAAAAAAATGATCCAATGTTTAATGGACCCACAAACTTTTCCTTGGCGGAACACGCAGAGTCTTTTAGATCAGAGCCAAGGTGGGCTCTTGGTCTTTTGCTGGATTATTTAGGAAAAATAGGTGCTAGTTATTGGGAATGGGGCATAAACAAAAGAAGAAAAATAGCATAGAATTCATAGTTGGTGGACTCAGTCACCATATATAAATTGATATATATATTGTGATAATGAAATTAAGTAGCAGTAAAATTGAAATTATAGCCATCCCCATACTAAAATATGGATTCAGGAAAACTATTACAAGTTATTTTAATTTTTATAGATTTCACAAGTTAACTTAACCATTCAAACTTTTCCACAAGTCACATTCCTGCGTAACTTTGAAAGCAATTTCTATATCTTAAATAATATTTCTTCCTTTTGAGTCACATTCTGTCGTTCAAATGTTTCCAAACCCAAGGTTTACATTGTTGTAACCATTTTGTTTCCGCTCTCCCACCAATGCCTTCCCTTCTTCAACACTTGATTATCTTCCTCGTACTGATTAAGATACCTTCATGTTTAAGCTCCAACGATGATTATATGAATTGCGCTAATTTCATAACTTGTGGGAGCATAAACATCAGTTTTCCATTCTGGGGCGAAAACCGGCCAAAGGAGTGTGGCCACCCTCTGATGGAACTCAGCTGCAAAAATGCAATCAGCTACATAACCATTAAGGGTGTCACGTACCGGGTTTTGGACGCCAACCCAGATAGCCATACTCTGACAATCACTAGAGTGGATTTCTTGCTAGACTTATGCCAGCCAAATTATGTCAGCACCAACCTTGACTATGAGCTCTACGTTCATGAGTCACTCTATAAGAATCTTACCCTTTTCTATGGTTGTACTTTTCCAAGTTCTTTCCATGCCACCAATATTAGTTGTAATAATGAACGGGGGGAAAATGTTTATTCTCAGTTTGGTTCACTCCCGCCTCGTCCTCCTATGTCTTGCCATGCAAGTGTGGTTGTTCCAGTTCCTCCATCTTTGACGGAGAATAATATCGATTTCATCAAAGTACACGCGGCAATCAGAGATGGGTTTGTGGTGAGATGGATAGTAGGTATTGAAGATTGTGGGAACTGTGAAAGATTAGGTGGAGTATGCGGTATTGATTGGTCTTCACTGCAAACAACCTGTTACTGCAAAAATGGAACTTGTTCTAATTTCTCACCAGATGTCAAAGCATCTCCAGGTACGTCTAAGCTGGTTGAAAATTAATTTTTCTGTTTCGGGTTTGATGAGGACTAAGTTAAATTTTAGACCAACTGATAACGTTAACACATGTCACTTAATTTGTCTTGATTCATCCTTTTGAAGTTTGAACCGACGGTTAATTGGTTGATTTAGTTCCAGTATAATCCCCCAACTATCATGCGGGTCAAAGTATAGTTTGGTGTTATTCCTTGTCCCTTAGTCCTAGGTACGTAGCTCTGAAGTCTTCAACTGATGACAATTTCATTTGGATATTGTTGAGAAATGATAGGAAATAGGGAGGAGAGAGAAGGAGTGGGAAAATATATAGTATCTTTCTTTCTCTGATCAAGCATGAAAAATGAATTATCTCCCACTAATTCTGTCTTTGATTATTACTATTCTATTTCTAATAGTATAATGGATACATTTTCTCAAAGTCTGAAAGGGCCATTATAGTTATGAAGATAACTTTGATAATTCGTATCTTTTTTTTTAAAGTATGCATCTTCACTAATTATGGTAGTTAGAAGATTGCAGTTTATGACTTGTGTTGTGTTTGGAAGATTTAAGATTGTATTGGACGAATTAAAAAAATAAATTTGTAGATTTTTTTTTCACTTAATGTTTTTTATTTATTATAATAGATATAAACGAATATGGGAACAAGTAATATAATATTATAATATCTCTTCAAATTCTACAGATTCTTATCCATAATTATACCAATATATATTTTGTTTTTTAATCTCACCATGTTTCAAGTGGAAATATGATCTATCTCCAGTCAAAATAAATTATCTAGACTTGAAATGTACAACTCCTCCTTCACTGTATGAATTGAAACATTGTTTATATTTTTTTTCAGCGTCTAAGGCTATAGTTTTGGTTTTAGCCAGTCAAGTTGAAAAACAATTTTTTAGTAAAATTAATTACTTTTGTCAAAGAAAGTGTAGTCAATAAGATGATTGCATCACTGTTTGCGCGTATAAAATTTGTATTAGTCAAGTTCAAGATTTTCTTTTTCATTTTTTTCATCATACTTACATCTTTTATTTTATTTTAAAATATTTTCTTTAATTATTTGGTCATCAACATATTTTCCTTTAATGCTATCCCACTTGTCATGGTTTTGGTTTATTTACTTTAATTTCACCCATTTTATTAAATTTAAATATATATTTTTCACCACATATTTTATATTGTTATGTTTTTAAAGTATATCAAACATAAAAAATGAAGTTCTTATATTCCTCGTTGTCCTCTTTTAATGCATTTATATGTATAAAAATTATTCAACGGCATTACTTGGGGACTGTGCATAAGCATTTATTATAAGAGTGATGTTGACCAAATATAAATGTTACAAATGATGTTATTTTTCTTATATTTTATGTACAGAATAAATCATAAAATTGACTTTTAGGAATTTCTGTTCTGATCTCATCTTGAATTGACCCTGTCTATAACTAGCTTTTCCAACCCATCTTTTATTTGGTTGATTTGAATGTGATTAACAAAACTACAGTTGTCAGATAAAATATATAAACCATAACAACTTTAAGTGATTAAAAATATGAAACAAATATTAAGATTTATTATTAAAGCTAGAAAAACAATGAAGTTTTCGCGTACAGTGTGGTTTGAAATTCTTGAGTGCAGTCTACTCTTCTGGAAGCAGGCTTTGGGAAGTTTGAAATGAGACAAAAACACGGAACATAAAATAGAGTGTGTATGCAATGTAACAACATTCTTCGCTTAGGTTTCTTACAAAATCAAGGATTGAAAAATTTGCACATCGAAAGTGAAACGTGAAATGTTAAGAGTTCCCACTATAATAATCTACGCGATACTTTACTGATTCAATCCTCATCTCCCGTTTGCTCTCCCTGCACCTCCTACATCTTTTTTCGTCCTGCAACAATGAAACCTCTGCTAATTCTTCACCCTCCTTTCATCTTCATTTTGTTGCTCATCTCAACCAATACTCCAACATGTCTCTGTGAGGATGATGTTCAGTACAGGAACTGTAGTAACGCTTTTATATGCGGTAGTAGCAACCTGGACCTCAAGTATCCCTTCTGGGGAGTAAACAGAGATAAGTACTGTGGTGAAGAGAAGCTCACATGCGAAGGAGGAGTCCCCAAGATAACCATGAATGACATCAAATACCGTATCCTTGATTGGGATAATACAACACAGATAGTAACAGTCGCCAGGGATGATTATTGGGGTGATATATGTTTGAGTGATCCCAAGAACAACACGTTTGACAGAACTCAGTTTCAATATGATCACGATGATGAGCTTGTTAACGTGACGCTGTTTTATTGCCCTTCGGATACACCTCCAATAACAACGGATTTTTTTGGTCCAACGAAGTGTGGTGATAATAAATTTGTCTTCTACACTCACCTTCCAGTAAATTCGTACACGGGGAATTGCCCGATTGTGGTGATTCCGATATTTGAATCCAACGCTTCACTTGTACATGACAATAAAATAAGCGTAGCGTTACAGAATGGTTTTGAGTTGAATTGGGTGGGAAATTACGAGGAGTGCAAGAAATGTAGTGATTCTGGTGGAGCGTGTGGGTTTAACGATGGAGATGGAGAGTTCCAATGTTTCTGCAAGGATGGATCTGCTTCATGCACAGGTATGTCTCTATTCCCATTTCTAGTTTAGTTGGTAAACAATAAACACACAACAAATGAGGAAAGCCATGAGAAAAGGGTCCAATATTTGATCCTAACATTTCTTTATTTATCACCCAAACAAGGAATGAGAGAATAACACTTTATATGGAACAAAGCTGGGGTGATGGGTATTTTACTCCAGATCATTTGGCATGTCAATGGTGCCGATTAAACGATGTTGATTCTTCCCCAAACCACCGCAGCATTGGAAGAAACTGGGTCAGCAATTGCTTACTTGCTTGCAAACAAAGGGAATGATAATGTTTGACTTTTGGGATATATATACAACAAATCAAACTCCTGACAAGTTCTCCTGTTGACCATTTCACAAGTAGTTTTTCATGCTCATCTGATTTTTTATAGGGTATGAATAGTTACATCAGGTTATGATAGATGTTGGGTCTAGGCTGATATGAATGAAAATCTGGTGTTACCAAACATTTATAAGAGAGAGGATGTTATTAGTATTATTATTAATATCAATCTTGGAAAACAGGTGATATAAATAGATATGATGGGAATTTTTTAATTTATTCTTGGATTAAACGTGTCAAGCCTTTTGATTTTTAAAGTATTCATGATGAACGAGTAAGCTAGAGTTGTTTATAGTAGTTAGGCATTAAGTTTGGTGATAACTAGCCTTAGTGGTTAGACACAGCACCAACCCATAAACTTTCTTTAAAGTTTTATGAGGGTTAGGTAATGCCAATTTGACAATTTTTAACCTAAATTTACATTTGCATCAATAGAACTAATGCACTTCAACACTCACCAAGCACATGTTTAACCTCAGTTCTAATCTCCCTCCTCTCTATTTATATATTTCAGTGTCAAATCCTCTGTCTCACTTCTCAACCAAACTCTTTTTTTCCCTCAAGAAGATGCAACTTCTTCATGGCACCTTTTTCTCAATTTTGGTCATAACCATCACCCTAAACCAAATTCCAACATCTTGTGCTGGTGATGTGCATTATTCGAAATGCAGTTCTCCATTTCATTGTGCAAATCTCAAAAACCTGAGTTATCCTTTCTGGGGATTTACTAGACCCCCATATTGTGGGCACCCTGCGTTTAACCTACAATGCACAGGTGAAGTAGCAACGCTTACCTTTATGTCAGAGAGTTATAGAGTTCTTGAAGTCAATAACTCGGATCATAGACTCAAACTTGTAAGAACTGAATACTGGAACAACATCTGTCCAACTAGCCTCAGGAACATCGATATAGGTTGCACTTTCTTTGATTATGGTTCAGATTCTCAGAACCTGACTCTCTACTATGATTGTCCTTCATTTCCTCAATCAGATAGCTTTTCCCCTCGCTTTAACTGTAGTATAAATGGAACGCAAATGATTAACTATTTTGTGATAGAGAGCATGCTTGAATATGCTGAGTCAAGTGAAATACTGGGAACATGCAAATCTAGAGTAGTTGTTCCGATTTTTGAGTCAGAAGCTGAAGTCCTACGAACAAACTCAACAGTTGAAAATCTTAAGGCCGTTCTTGATAATGGATTTGGCGTGGAGTGGAATGCAAACAATAGTTTGTGTGATGAATGCCAAAACTCAGGTGGGCATTGTGGTTATAACCCAAGCTCAAGTGAATTTGCTTGCTATTGCAGGGATGGATCTTTTCCATCCACATGTAAAAATTCAGGTGAGTAACGGTAACCTAGATTTGTAAACACCTTAAGTTTTCTTGTCATTCATTGCGTGCCTTTAGAGAAGTGTTTCTGTAGAGTCACAGAAGCCTTTTAAGAACTTAACCTCCATCATCGTACGAAATATTTGCTTACATATTTATATCTCAATTTTCTGCTATTGATGGGGAAAGTGAGAAAGATCTCCCCTGTTGCTAATAGGATCAACAATAAGAATATTAATGGCATAGTTTTGTTGGAACATCTGGATAAGAATGCTTCTTCTAGCTGCAAAACATCATTCTTTTGATTTTCACCTTCTTTTTTATCTTGTCAATGACTTCCTTGCAACATCATTGCATCACCTTTCTTTGAAAATATTGCAGATAGAATGGTAGATATTAGGTAAGAGTAAGTAGCATTCAACGGCTAGTGTTCACACATTCATCTCCTTTTAACATATCGTCGCCTTCTTTGACTACAATTAGACTTATCTTCCATTTTATGGGGTCCAGTAACTCTGTTATACCTTGTCTGCTCAATAATGTATTTCCGTCTAGAAAACTAGCTAGATGTAAGTCTGCTTAAATTTCTTGAGTCGTCATTTTAAGTTCAAATCTAGGGACAATTGGCCTGATTTGGAGTTGTAGATAGTACTTGGATTTAGACCCAACACCCCCAGGATTAAACAGAAACCAAGTTCCAAATTTTTGCAGTTATTTATGAAATATCTACGAATAATCATGGCTGACTTTATATCTGTATTTATGTTAGCTAATGGAAAATATCTACAAATCCCCTTTTCTGAGTTCAAACCTCAAATTATCAAATGTGACAATATGTCACCTCTTAGTGTTGTAGAAGGGGAAAAGCCTGAGTCTGTCTGACTGAGAATTGGAGGATTTAAAAACAAAACACTTTTCCAGTAGCCAGAAAAAATGTTAGGCTGCATACATGCATATTAGGGTGGTAAAGAAGGTTGAAGTCGCTTATCAAAACCTGTTGTCCATAGAAATATTTCTTGCTAATGTAATAATGGTTTAAGAAATAAGTGATTTATGGGTGGGAACTGACATGCTTGAAAAATACGAGACAGATGAAAATCTTGACTAATCCAGAGGAGATCACGGCTGAAATGGTCATGCAGCTCCTGTTTCCTTTCTTCATATCCCCCTGTTATCTCTTCTCTATCCTCTTTGACATCTCTCCTGAAGCTCCCTCCGTGAAAATTTGAGTAACCACACGCTTCTTAATCCATTTTCTGCGACTTAAACATTGCGATTGAAGACAAATACATAAATATATTTTTGAAGGTCTCACATGTTCAAATCCTGCACCTAAACTCGCCGCCATGCAATTAAATATATGTTTTCTGACATCATGTTATTAGATGCCACCGCATGCGTTTCATATCCTTAACTAATAATATTGTAACATCGATTGAGACCTTTCAGTCATAATTCTAGATTTTGAACAGCCACCATTTCAAGTTCAACCATACTATACGAGTATTAGGTGTGTCTTGACTATTAATCAACACCCCCTCAATATTATATACGCATCCTTCACGACCTTCCCAACAATGTAATTTCAAGTTCCACTATCCAATTATTTTAAAGTGTACAAAACATGAAAAGGAAATTTAACATTGTTGATTTATTCGGCTGCTATTGCTAAAGCCAAGAACTCTCAGATTATAATTTTATTTTCCAAACCTTGTCAAAGTCCTAGTCAAATAATTCATCTTCATGTTTTTTTCTTTTCTATTCATCTCACTTCGTTTAAGGTTCAAAGCATAGAACCATAGTTCATAGGACTGCCACCACGAACGAACATCAAACTATGTTGTCCCTGTCCTCCGCCACCACCACCATCGTAGCCATCACCTTCATCCTCTCCCTCCACCATACGACGTCGTTGCCACCCCATGCACCACTCTCCACCTGCCGCGTCACCTCCTTCAACTGCGGCACCATCACCAACCTCTCCTACCCTTTCACCGGCGGCGACCACCCCTCCTTCTGTGGGCCACCACAGTTCCATTTGAACTGCCAAAACGGTGTCGTCCCCGTTTTGAACATCTCATCACTGAGCTACCGAGTCATTAGTATCAACTCGGTGGCTCACACCCTCACCTTAGCGAGATTAGACCTTTGGAATGAGACATGCACGAATGTCTACGTGAACTCAACTTTTGATGGGCCCATCTTCAGCTACGGTTCGGGGAACCAAAACCTAACTTTGTTCTATGAGTGCAAACCCACTTCAGTGTTCACGGAAACGCCAGAAAATTTGTTTCACTGCGAGAGTAAAGGGGATATGAATGAGTCTTATTCTTTGGTAGGTCCGTTACCTTCGGACCCTATTCTTGGAGTTGTGGAATGCGTTGAACATATTGCGGTGCCAATTCTTAAAGAGCAGGCTGATAGGCTGGTGGAAAACCGGTCTTTACTTGGGGAGATTCTGATGAAGGGGTTTAATGTGAACTATAAGAATCCTTATGACAATGTATGCGTTGAATGTGTTGGTTCTGGTGGCCAGTGTGGGTTTGATTCTGATGAGAACGAACCTATTTGTATTTGTGGGGATCAGTTGTGTCCCACTCCAGGTATTCCAGCTTTTCTTTTTGTTAATTCTCTCTTTAATCCCTATTTCTTTGCACCTTTTTCTTCACTTTTCTCTGCCTCTCTCTTGATTCCTTTTCATCACCTATATCCAGCGTGTTTGGTTCCACATCAAACACACATCTCAGAATGTGATGTTTTAAAAAGCTAATAGTTACATAGTATATTTGATTTGGTAGTAGAAACTATGAGTGGATTGATACCAGTGGATTGAGAAGTGACTAGTGATAATCATTTAAGGACAATTTATGTGTATTGTGTGACTAAAACGGAAGAGGCCCTGGTGTAGACTGATGCCAGTGGCTGCCATTTTGTTTGGAAATTCTCCTAATTTTGCACGCCAAGCAAATCAGGGTTTGATCAAATTAGTTGATGTTCCAGTGTTGCAGACTTGCAGTGTGGAATTGCTACATGGTTTTAAGGCTTTTTCACTTGTTATTTTATCCTAATTTTAGGCAATCAAGATCAAAGTGGAGTTGGTTAGATGACTTGTGCAGTCGTGCCCGAATCATCTCCAGGAATAGACCACTTCCCTACAACGATAATAGTGAGCTGAAGCTCTTAATTCACCATTTCTTATCTCATTTATTGCCTTTAGAAAAAATGACCATGTGCTTTAACTTAATTTAATTTATTGTACATGAGAACCATATATACAGAGTAGAGAGCTCCTCCATCTTTCATTCTCACTTTCTGTTTTCTCCATTTCTTCTAGAGAGAAAGGATGCCAACTCATAGTTTCGTATCTATTTTCCTTTTACAAGAAATTAACCGCATAACATATTACGTACATGAAGTTCTGTTCGAACAGTTATACTTTTGTAGCTGTTCTTGCTTGTGGTATAAGCATATAGGTCTTATTTTTGCTAATGTTTTTGGAGCATACGTTTTCACGTTAGTTATGGTCCATACATAGACCACCATCTTTCTTTTTTGTGCCAATCTAGTTTCAATCTAAACAACAGTTAAATGGTTATCACCAGTCACTTTTCGTACAACTTAATTTGCATTTATAATTACAAGAGTCCACTGTTCACCCAATCGGTGAATTGATAATATGAGGCTTTATTAGCGTCCTGTCTTGACT
Organism: Sphenostylis stenocarpa; assembly: GCA_963425845.1. NCBI lineage: Eukaryota > Viridiplantae > Streptophyta > Magnoliopsida > Fabales > Fabaceae > Sphenostylis > Sphenostylis stenocarpa. Next base: position 20,852,902 of record OY731398.1, read on the forward strand.
ACCTTTCCTTTTCATTCCTCTTCTATTCTTCTCTGATTCCTTGTTTTGACATCTTATTGGTTTGGAATATTTCAGGTAAAAGCAACAAAGTAGGTTTAATAATAGGTAACGCTCAGTTCGTCAATTTTTTTATATATACTTAAATTCTTTCATTTTGTTAATAGAATTTTACTAATGTCTGCTATTGGTATTTTTGTCAGGCATTTGTGTAGGAGGAGTTGCAGTCCTCGTTGTCATTCTAGGATGTGTGTACTTTATGATTCAAAGAAGAAGAAAAATTGCCTATGAATCAAGAAGCATGGAACTCTTCATAGCCCCTACTTCAAGCGCAGACACTTTTGCATCTACAACTAATACGTCTCAAAGTCTATCTTCTTACCAATCTTCCAAGTCTGACCCAGTGCCCAGGAGTTACTACTTTGGTGTCCAGGTCTTCACCTACGAGGAACTGGAGGAAGCTACAAAAAACTTTGACACTTCTAGAGAACTTGGTGAGGGAGGTTTTGGCACCGTTTACAAAGGTAACAAGATAACTTCATGTCCACGGTGCACAGATACAAAACATCTATCATACACCATATGTATCTTGTAGAATGATATAATTATTCTAAAGATATATAGGATATGATATCTGGAAAAATACATATCTAGGTTTCTGCCAATTGCTCACACATTTTATACCAGGTGGATTTGTTTCTTTCTTGAATAATCTTCTATTTGTTAATCAGGTGAACTCAAAGATGGACGTATAGTTGCAGTGAAACGTCATTATGAAAGCAACTCTAGACGTATTATGCAGTTCATGAATGAAGTTCAGATTCTAGCCGGCTTAAGGCACAAGAACCTTGTGACACTCTTTGGATGCACCTCTAAACATAGCAGAGAACTTCTCCTTGTTTATGAATTCATACCTAATGGAACAGTTGCTTATCATCTTCAAGGAAGAAGCTCAGAATCAACTTTACTCCCATGGTCTATAAGATTGAACATTGCTGTTGAAACAGCAGAGGCTCTAGCCTACCTACATGCAAAGGGTGTCATACACCGCGATGTTAAAACCAACAACCTTCTCCTGGATGATCAATTTCGAGTAAAGGTTGCCGATTTTGGTCTCTCAAGGGATTTCCCAAACCATGTCACGCATGTGTCAACAGCTCCACAGGGAACACCTGGTTATGTTGACCCTGAGTATTATCAGTGCTACCAACTCACTGATAAAAGTGATGTTTACAGCTTTGGAGTGGTTTTGGTTGAGCTCATATCATCATTGCAAGCTGTGGACATCAACAGGAATCGCAGTGATGTAAACTTGTCAAACATGGCTGTCAATAAAATTCAAAACCAGGAACTGCATGAGTTGGTTGATCCTTATCTTGGGTTTGAGTGGGATCATGCTGTAAGGAGGATGACGACAGCAGTGGCAGAATTGGCCTTTAGGTGTTTACAACAGGAAAGAGAGATGAGACCATCCATGAATGAGGTTGTGGAAATCTTAAGAGGAATCAAGAGTGATGGGCATGGTACACGGGAAGAGACAGATGTATTGGATATTAGGACTGATGAAATTATACTTTTGAAGAAGGCTCATTCCCCGGTTTCACCAGATTCAGTTGTTAACAAATGGGTTAGCGGCTCCTCTGTATCTAATTCCTCATAGCTTCTAAGCTTTCCTTTTTTCTTGGTGAAGATCTAGATTAGATAGTGAAACTACTGCACTAGGGTCAAATGTCAGTGAGCTAGTTTAGAACTCATAGCATTCACATATATTTTCTCCAGAAGCTTTTGATTTGAACTTTTATTTGGGGCTTGTATGTTATGATCATGATAATGGTTATGTCATGAGAAGGTGAATTCACTGTTGATTAAAAAAATGTAATATGCATAGGGGAGAGAGAAATTATATATATATATATATATATATATATATATATATATATATATTCTCATACGTTTGAAAAGAGTTGTGTTATTCATATAACAGTTTATAGCATTTTATACAATGTTCTGTATCCACCTCTTTTTATTGCATTATTTATTTCGATCTCATTTTTTCTTTAGTTTGTCTTGGTTGTATACGGTGTGATAGGAACATGGTACGTAACTGTTTAAACTTCCTGTTCTATAATTAAAGTTAGTGATACTGAATAGGAACATGGCAATTACTGAATTTCCCTTATCTTAATCAAGAAGAATGGTTTAACCTCTGCACGGGTATAGAGTTCTTAATCAATACTGAGACACATCAGAACTAGATGGTTAGAGTCCATACAATGGTACAATTGAAGCAATTGTGATTGTGGACTAATTACCTTCAGTCAGGGCGAGAGGAAGCAGAATCTGTGAGTACTGTCTGTTGGATTTGGATTTACTCGCGTTGTTCCATCATGTTGTCTCACGTTATCGTGCAGAGACAAAGACGCAATAATTAGTTCTATATGCACTACTCTCCACAAATAATATATAGCATGTGTTACATACTGTAATTAGTTTGTGTCTTGTATCATTCCAGAGAGAAAACATGAGGGCCTTTATGTTCTCTCCCTGAGAAAAATAACAACAAAAACGGATATTAACAAATAATTGTGATTATATATATTCTCTTTTATATATTCTGCTTTTTTTTTTGTTATTTAGTAGAGTTCAATGGGTTATTACATTATTAATAATTTTCACATTATCTGAATAATAATAATAATAATAAAATGTAAAAAGTTTGTAAAAAAATGTGTAATTAGTGTTTTTTTCTCCTTAAAAAAAAATACAATAAGACTGGTATCTCTAAGTAATCAAAGTGAATGTTAAGAATGACTTTCAATTTCAGTATCAAATTTGAGACTTAAAGGTTTTAATTTAAATACATTACCTACGTAGTTTCAAAAGGAAACTTCATATCTGGTGTTTTTAAAAAAAATGTATTTAATGAGAGAACAAAAAATAAAATTTAAATTTGTTTACCTCCATTCTTATCCCTGAAACAGAAACAGGTAGGAGTAGAGGGGAAATATGAAAAAATAAATAAATGAGAGTACAAAGCATCTCCCGAAGCAGACAAGTGAAAAGAACTAACAAACAGCGATATCGAAAGAGACAACAATAAATACGAAATGTTAAAAAAAAAAAAATTAGAACGGTTTACACATGCTTAAATAATAATTGAATATAAAAATTAAAAATTAAAAATTTAACAATAGCTTTAAATAATTTATCTACTCCATAAACTTTGAAATTTAGTTATTGAATAATGCGTTTGCAAACAGATTTGACCCGTCTTATAAATAACATCTTTTTAACTTTAAATGAAATTTGTTATGTCACGTTACTTTTAAATAATTTATACTAAGTTTTTATACATTTTGATTTAATAGATAATTTTTTAAGCATTAATAGTTTTATAATTTTTTACTTCACAGTTAAAAAATGATTTAATTATTATAACTAAATATTAGTTTAATATAATATTTCAATTTAAAGATAAATTTATAATAGGTTCTAATTTTTTATAAAGATTGATTTTTTTTAAATCTTTATAAACTAATTTTGTTAAACAAAATTCTAAGATCAAAATTAAACCTAAATTAATTTTATAAAAATTATACAATATTTCAATAAATATTATATATTATTATAATAAGATTGTTGTTATTATGTAAACAAAATAAAAATAAAAATATTTTTATTTTTCTTATTTTTTAAATAAACATGATTCGAAAGATTAGTTGTGTTCATAAAAGAGTGGAGTTTTGGGGCATGAAGATGAAAATATACGATGAAATATTATTACAAGTTTTTGCTGTGGTGAGTGAATCATTGGACGTGGACTGGACCACTGAGTACTTCATAAATCAATTCCAGTTTGGTCCACTGCTTTACTTCACACTTCATCGCAACCTAGCGCCGTTAGGTGTTTTATAGGGGTTAAGTGTCCATGGGTCATTTGGGGACTAACAGCGGCTCAAAATTCATTGTGTCCAAAATCTTCTACAAAACATTATGATTATTATTGATATTTATAATTATGAAAAAATGTTTTTACTTGAAATTTATAATTATGAACAAATATTTTTAGTTGAAAAGGTGATATAATTATATTAAAGTAAATAATATTAAAGAAATATTATTAAAAATTCAAGTAAGTTGCTCGTCATAAAAAATTAAATAATTTATAAATAACAAAAATTAATATTTTAAAAATTTAAGTTGAAAATAAAATTATATTTTTTTTATATAATTAGGTCATATTTCACTATATTATTAATTTTTTAAAAATATCTAATATATAACACAACACTCTTTCAACTCCTATGTAATAATGATAGTCTTATAAAAACTTTAATGAATTATATAAATTTTAAAAAATAATAATACTTTCACATAAAATATGTAACCTAACATAGCATAGGTGCAAGCATGCATAAAATTGATTTGGTTCAAGACATGACTCTTATTATTAGAGTGATTATTTTCTTGGAAGGTTACAGCAAAAAAAAGGTATAATTTCAACCTAAGTAACCAAATCAGCCATAGCTTCTTCTACTGAAATTGGTGACTCCATGTCAAACTTGTACTTGAATCAATTGGACTTTTGCAACTATTTTCAATGCATTAATTGATTCATGCCCATATTTATTGGGAGGTTGAATCTTCTAACTCTTCCTTGATCCAATAGTTGTCATAAAATATGAGAGATATTGAATGAGAAAGACATTTCACAACTTCTTAAATTCATCTTGTCACTTTAGTGTTAATTATATAAAAATAATGTTTTTTTATTTATTAAAAAAATGTGTTTTGAAGAATGTAAATGTCCCTTCTGAGAAAAGAAGAGTAAATGTACATCTTTTTATTTGGATCAGATAGGTTCAAATCATGAATTTGCATCAATTCAAGTATTATCTTTGGCAGGTGAAATATAAACTTACATTATTTTATATTTTATCGCACATTGAGTATTTCTATACTTTTATTCTATATAACTATTTTATATTTTTGTTTTTCTAATTATTCATCAGATTTGTTTTTTCATTTTATTATATAAAAAATAATTTTCTCTATTTTTTTATTTTATTCTTAATATAATTATTAAATAAATATATATATATATATATATATATATATTCCATTTATGCTCCATAAAATCTCGTACACTCCATTTCCAGAACGTCCTTTCATCTTATCCCAAAACCTTTTATCTACAAATAATTAGTATATATATATATATATATATATATATAATACTTTATTTGATTTTAAATTGAGTTAAATATTATTTGTTTAGACAAAAAAAAATCCTTTAACTAAAAACTAATTCTTCCTTAAAAATAGAAATTACATACTGTAAAATTAAGTTATTCTTTCCGTGTAATTCCTAAAATGAAATCCCTCGTGAGATTATTAACATACTCGAATAATGTTTAATCTTTTAAAATGGCATATGCCATTGTTTGCGAACATATTTAAACGATTTTGAATTGGACTTGGAAAAAATGAAAAAAAGAAAAAAAAAAGAAGAAGTTGAATAGTAATAAAAAAGAGCATCATAAAAAGGAGGGGAAAGAAAAATAAAAATAGCATAGCCTAGGAGTATTGTGAAGTGCTCGAATTTGGGGCGAAGAAAGAAAAAGGAAGCTTTTATATTCCCCGATAAAGCCCTCTTCCCTTCCCTTTCCTTTCTCAATCCAATCAATCACTCTCTCCTCTCTCTCTCTATCTCTTCTCTCAGATCTCACTCTCTCTTTCTCTCTCTCTCTCTCCTCACTTCTCAATGCACAAATTCAAGTTTCTCGCCACCCAATGCGCCGTCGCCGGCAGCCCCACCCGCAGCCCCACCACCAGCCCCGTCATCCACCTTCGCCGCCGAAAGACCCTCCGCATGTTCCTCGCCCGCCGCCGCTTTCACCCCCCGGCCCAAGATCCTCCACCCCTCCCGGACTCCTCCGAGGCCCGCGTCCGCCACAAGCTCAAGGACCTCTTCGTCTCCTCACCGCCGCCACCCCTCAACGACGACAAAACAATTTTCCATCAACAACAACAACAGCGGCAACGAAAAGAAGAAGAAGATCAGCGCGACGAACTCATCCCTAGCCCCAGCGTCGGCCTCCGCCTCCGTACCGGATCTCCCTTCCGGCGCTCCGCCGCCGCTCTCCGCCCGGTATCCTCCGTCTTCCGCTACCGGTTGCTGAGAAGAGCGTGGCGGCCGGTGCTTGTCACCATCCCTGAATAGTAACACTCATACTTTCTCTCCACTGTGTCATAACTGTACGGATTAATTCAATTCCCCAATTTTATTATTTTATTTATTTATTCCATTCTTTTCAATTTTTCCACAAATAATATAATATTATAATTTTCAGAATATAAAAATAACATTATATAAGTATGTTATTAGCTAACATGCGCCGAGTGCGTTTCCGATAAGAAATAAATGTAACTAACTCTTTATCCGTTGCCGCGTTAGCGGAACGGTCATGATGCGACGTCGTATTTCGATTTCGTACTTTTCAATGAATATTTATTTATTCTACGCCAATTGAATTGGAAATTGTTAACGAAAAGTTTGGTTATTTGTTAATACCATTCACATATTACACATTGTAAAGTTATTATTTATCCATTTGACATGATTTGTAAACAAGTTTATAATATGGAAATTACGGCACTTAATTTTGTGTTTATTAGAATGGAACCAACTACAGGAAGAGGGATGAGAGATAAGTGGTTGTGAGAAAAGGAGTGTGATACTTTCCTACAACTCTGTCTTTATTCGCAGTTTCCCATGTGTTTCTGCTCAGAGGGGATTCTTATTATCGACGTTGTTCTGTTTTTGTCCTGTCCCACTGGATCCAAAGACGTTTTGTTTTGTTGTCACATTATTATAAAAAATAATGATATTTTCCAAATCTGGCAAAATATTAATGTTTGTTTTATTTTTTTAATGAAATACATCTCTTGTTTTGTTTAGAATGCTTAAAAGGGTAGTGATAATAATACATTAAGTAGTATCAAGTCGTGACCCAACTAAACTATGGAAGGATAATGGACATTCCTTTGTACTTGTGTATGCTTTTATACTCTTGATAAGGTAGGCCCTGTGTACGTGTGTTGATTCAATGCGTAACGTGTGTACTGTAACAGGTGTACTTTTTTTTAACTTTAATTATCAGGTTCTTAAATAATGATGTTGAGCACAATGTGGGGAAGTAATGATTCTAGCTAGAGATTTGAGATCTAAGAAGTATTAAGGGCTTAAGGTGCCTTTATCCTTGTCTTCATATTTATAATTGGTGGCTCATCTTTTGTCGTTGTTGCATAGGGACTAGAGACCCAATGAAAATGACAATCTTATACACCCTCAGAGTTTTGTATTTGTTCAAACCTTCAAGTGGTTATCTTGGTGTTTCAAAGACCAATTCTTCAGCCATTTTGTTTGTATTATCTTTTTTCAAGTCACCTAAAATGGCTGCATTTTGTGCTCCCTAATATCCCTTAATACACTTTAGGGGATGTCAGATAATTTTAAACATCATAAAGAAGATCAAATACAAGAAGGGGAGAAAGATACTTAGTTAGGGTGTAATCATTTTTTTGTCTTGCATTGCATAATAAAGACATAAAAATCTTTTCCCTTATCGTAGCTAACCCAATATGAAAAGGATATTAATGAGTTGGCTTCAAGTGGTTAGTAATCTTGCCAAGCTAAAAATGAAAAACTCAAAAAGATAAATTACTCATAAGTAATTGAGTTACTAAAGCTAGCTAAAGGTGGACAGAAATTAGAAAGTGAGTAATTATTTGTGGATAATTTATATATAATTGATTAGAGTGTTGGTAGTTGTTGGTTCTCCTATTTACAGAAAGTGATGTGTGTAAATTGGCTTATTGCTTTGCCTTGAAGTTTACTGGTGGTTTCAAATTCTTTTGGATATGTTAGGAGGAATCCCTCTCTCTCCCTTCTCCACAAGCTTATCACAGCAAAAGCAAATGACAACCAAACCAAAATTTCTGCAGCTAAATACGTTTGACTCAATCGTTTCTTTCCTAACAAATTTTGAGTTTTAAGTTTTTCTCTGATATAGTAGTTTGATCAAGAGCACGAGGAAAAAAGAAAATAACACCATATAAGATTATTTTTCATTGAAAAAAAAAAAGAACTCTTAAAATGTTTCTGGTTACATTTTGGAATAGGCAGCTGGGATTTTCCACGATACATTTCATACAAGGTAGCATGTGTTATATTTGGCTATAACTAGTGGTGTAGTCATGTCATGATGCACTTTATACCTTGAGTCAAATATATAACTTTGGAGTCAGAAAATGTGATCTAAGATGAAAGCAACTCTTAACGGAAAGCAAATGGTCATCACATGGAATGCTAATACTTTTGCTTTGTAGGGATGGATTGGAGGACATGCCTATTTTTTTCAAATTAACTATCGTATTCTATGGAAACATATATATTTGAAACGAAACTTAATCAATGTAATTCGAATGTATAGGTATCACTAAACAGAGGAATTGAAGGTAGAACCATGTTTCACTATTCATATTCCACTTTAGTTGAATGAATCTCTTTCTTTCTTTGTGGTTGTTACAACTCATAATTATTTAACCTAATGCTTTGACCAAACACATCACATTTCAAGAATACCTGTGACTGTCTTATTCATTCCTTCTTAGTTTCGCCACCACCTATGACCTATGCTTGTTACCAAAGTTTTTTTTTTTCTCCTTTTTTGCACTTTCTGTATAAGCAAGACAACATACTTTGAAGAATAGAGCTACTTCCATAAAATTTATCCGAAACTGTTTGCAAAGTTAGACAAATTAAAGATAAGAAATTAATGGATTATTACTATTATCATTAATTAGTCTTTTAGTTCTATATTTTTATTTAACTTCTTTTTGCTTTGATTCTTTAGACCTTTTTAGTTTTAATCTCATAATCTAATTTTATCTTTTCAACAACTTTGTCTCCCTTATCATCTGGTCACTGAAAAGAGGAACTTGTTGGATGATATAAAGTTCATTACATATTGTTAAATTAAAACTAACAAAAAATGGATAAAGGGATACTTTTAAGATTAAACAATGGTAATTGAGGAAATTATGAAAAACTTATTTAGAAACTTGAGTTATTTAAAAATAATTGCAAATATTTATAATTGGATAAAATGACACTATGTGAATAGAAAACAATCTTATATACGGGTGACGATTATGTAAATCAATACATTAAATGTGTTTCAGTATCAATTCTAATTAAAATGATTTTGTGAAAGTATTGATGTGATTAACAAGGTTTTCTATGATAAAATATTTTTAATCATAAAAATATACATCATAAAAATATAAAAAATTGTATGACTAAATAATGAATTAATTTCAAACATTATAGTTTTAATAGGAAAATACAAAAATGTAGTCCTTATTTAACTTTACATTCTTCATCATATATTTTACTTTACACATTTAAGCTATTAAATATTTTTTAGGGCATGTTTGAGTAGGAGTATTTTTTTTTCAGGGTATAAAAAGGAGCTTTTTGAAGGGTAAGAATTGTTCTAACTAGGTTCTTTAAGTTTACAAGACATATTCTTTTAATTTGGTTTATTGTGTATTATCAGAAAAAAATTGTTGAATGTTAAAAAAAAAATCGAAGTGAAAAATTAATAATTTATTATATATAACAATAAAATATTTACTATATTAAAATACCAAAAATTTATTAAATTTTAAGCGATTAAAACTTCTATATTTTATCATGTAATTAAAGCATATCGAACAGTCGTTAACCAAAATCATTAAAGTACTTATTTGTTAGAAAAAAAAAACTATTTTCCAAAAAAAAAAAAAACTACATAAATCGTGATCATTTCTAACTTCTTTCTAAACAATAAGAAAGCCCACAAAAATAGACCTCGGGTTGTGGCCTCTATCCAGCAGGCCCAAGTCCATAAAGGTCAAGTTAGACAAGAAGTCTGCATGGCTACTTACATGCCCTCATGGGGCATTTCTTCCTTCGTCTATAAAATTCTAACCCTCTCTTTTCTTTTTTATTTCGAAATCATAAATGTAAATTTTATAGTCTAAGGTTTGCAAAATCTGAACTGCTTCTGGAGAAAGAACTTCTGATGCTGGTTTTGTGTTATGAAAAATTCAGATACTAATGGTGTGATTTTTGTCACAATCCTCTTGTTTAGCTTCATCTGCTTTCTGATCTTATTAGACTTGTGTGTTTGCTTCCTCTCTGTTTCAGTGCAGCAGAATGTAGCAGATATTTGGTGGGTATATCTATTCCAAAGTTCTGCAACATTTAATTTATTCTCTTAATAACTCAAATCTAAATGCATCCATGAATAACAACAAGATATAAAATTGGTAAATGTATTTTAATTAACTTATGGACATCATTATCATTATGTTTTAGTCATTTTATAGATTATGAATGAATATATGAATCGATATTTAACATTGATATAAAAAGTGTTCAATAATCTTTAATTTAAACTAATATTAATATTAATATGAAATACTGATCCCAATTTCATATTGAAAATAAATAACACTTATAAAATATAATTTAATCTAAAATAATGCAATATTGATCTTGATTTTCAATTATTTTAACATTCATGTTTCTGTAAAAGTATATAGAAACTCCAATATAACATGCTATTTTGTCATTTTCTGCAGACAAATTAACCAAAGTAGTTCTTCGACATATGAGTTTTGAATCATTGCTCAATCGAATGGTACACTTTTACAAAAAATTACGATGTTTTATACAAGGCATGTCCATAATAATAATAATGTGTCCTTCATCTCAAGCAGCTTCTTAGTTGTATTCCAGAGGTAGTAGTCAAGTCTCTCTGTTGTCTGCTCTAAATGTTATAGAACATTTCACGGTCGGATGTTCAACCTTGTACAAGTGTTTTTGAGCTTCTACATGAAAGCTATGCCTCTTCAAAGGATTCAGCTTCAAAACCTAGAGAAAGTTAACAGAAGTTGAACTTGGTTGTTGAAAAACGCTGCATTCTCATTAAGTGAACATTTGATTTCTGCAGAAAGTACAAAAATAAATTGAATTCCACAGTCTACCATGCTCAAACTTCCAGGATTTACATTTGTGCATGTGATTTCCTCCATGCCGAATTGTTGATGCAATGACTTCAAGATCAGTACAACGGAAAAGGTGCTGCTTTGGTTCTCTGGAAAGGAAGTTCACATATAACAAGGGAGAGTTTGGACAACTGAACTCCAATGAAAAATTTTCACAACACTCCAGTGGAAAGGTTACTTGCAAAAATATGCTTACTAATGCTTGTTGAATTTCTCATGTCACATCCACCATCAATAAGCAGGCAACTTGAGAGAAGTTGCAGCATGATATATCAGATATGTTTTAGACATGTATGCATTAATTTTCAGATTCTCTCAGCTCAATTTCCTTTCTCTGCTGCAGGTCTGCCTAAAGTGCAAAAATAATCCCAGTTATACAGCACGACAAATAAAGTCTAATTTATGGTCAAATGAAAAAAACACTAAGAAATATTTGTTATTTGTTAATATTGTAGACATGAATGCCATTTTCAAGCATAGATTGTTGGTATTTACCAGTTGCAGCTTTAACTCGGAGATTTTCTGCTCTTTCTGACGAGCAAAAAACTTAAGCGACTGAAACAATATTAAGAATCAGTCTTGAATGGAAAATGAAGCTTAATCAATGGAAAATGCAAGTAAAGGAATTGGATATGAAATTCCCAAAAGAACTAGGAGAATAATGGATGCAAAAGAAATCAATCACTTACTCCCATTCTTTGCATTTCAAGAGATCTACGCAAAGCTTCTTTTTTAGTTAGAAGATTTTTTGCTAACTTCATTGAAGGTCGACTATAGTTTTTTCCACGGTATATAATAATAGCATGGCCCTTTTTCAGTTTATCAACTGAAACTAAAATTCCACCACTTTCTGCCTCCAGCAATTTTGCTGTGTTGATGACCTGACTGAATAGTTTTTGCATAGTAATGACCTTCACCACTTCTCTGTGTTTCCAATGCTGATGTAGGCCTTCCATTACACCTTCAAAGATTCCACGTCTTCCTGCATTCATTTATCAATGTAAATTCATTTATCACAAGAATGGGGAGAGTCTGTAAATGTGTATATCCAATTGAAATTGTAGAAAGGTAACTTCTGTACCAAGCAGTAAGCTACTCTGCATCTTCAATCCTATCTTTCGAAAACATTCTCTCTCTTCATCTGTCATTATTTCCAAATCAGAATCCTGCTCACTAGGTGTCCATGCAGCATTTAACTTTGATAATTCCTTCCCTGATTTCTCTATTTTTTTGTTAAGCTGCATAATCCATACAATTAATTAAAGAATATCAGGATATGACAAATGCAAATGGAAAACTTCAATTAACTACATCTTACAATGAATGCTCTGCGTTGTTCCTCTTTCAATTCCTTCTCCAGTCTACATATCTCTGCTTCCAGTTGAATGTTTAAGTCTATGTTTCCATTTTTTGTATCCTCGAACTTCCTTTGGATTTTCATAAATTCTGTTAAAGTTCCACTTGTACTCGTGTCTTGTGGCACTTCATCAATAGGAGAAAAGGCTTCAATTGCTTTCATTCGTGCAACTTCTTCATGAAGTTGGCAACTTTTAATCTCCAATTCTCTGTTTTCTACCAAAGCTGCAACTCTTTTTGGAAGGAAATCATTTCCCCTATAGAGTACTATGTAAAACTTGTTGCGCAACAACAAAACTCCTCCTGTGAGACACTGCATTAAATACATTAAATATTTAGACCTGTTTCTGGATACATAAACAAACCAGTACAAGAACTAATACAAAAGAGCAGCCCAAGCGGCCAACTCCACCAGTATTGCATGACTATTAGACATAGAGCATATATGCAAGCTAATCTGGAAAATATTGTCGGTGCAACAAGTGATTTTAATAGGCATGGTGAAGTCTCATTCTAAATTTAATAATTATAGGCCCTGCCATTTTACACATCCATTCTTGTATCAGGCTACATTTCAAGTGAGGACAACAAAAGTGACTAGTTCTTCCCCAAAAAGTGAGTCAGGACAATCATTTAACAATCTCCATCTCAACATAGCATGAAAAAGTCCAGCTCAGATACATATATTATTGATGAAACTACACCTAAGGTTTAGTATGCCTTGGATTGCATCTCATATACATGGGACAGTTAAATTTCTATCAAACTTGCCTTCAGTTCATTGGCCATCATTTCATTGTCAGTGTTAGGAATCCCATACTTGATAGCAATTTTCGCTATAAGACTCTTCTCCCACAACTTTAAGATAGCAGCAGCTAAGCCCTTGAGTCTTTTGTTCTTTCCTTCATAAAAAAGAGACAAAAATATTTAATTAACATCATGCATAAAACTTGTACGATATAGCTTAGCTTGGAAATTGTTTATTGAAGCTAATATTAATGTACAACTGATTAATTAATATTTTCTTTATTGAAGTTATTGATTAGATTCATCATTCTTGAAGAAATTACTTCTTGATAGGGATACTGCTTGACCATGTATATGTAGTGGATAAATATTGCATCAAGAACTCAGCCCCATTCAGGTATGCTATTGCTTTCTAAATTGATACCATTGAGGTTTCAAGATTAAGACATAAGAACTGTCACCAATTGAGGCAAATGACACTGAATTGTATATGTAGTTATTTCTAAAACTCACAGCTAACAGACACTTGGCATTGAGTCCCTTTTCTCCATGTATAAAAGTCATAAAAACAAAAATGGATGCTCATGCTTGTAAAGATGTGTTCATGTCTTATGCAAACAAAATATGTTGTTGACAATAACTTACCTATAAGCTAATATATAGAAAATCATGTTTATCCAATTATATTACAATTCATTAAAAGTTGTTCAATTATGGATAGGCAAAATACTCTGTTAGCCATAACATTCATTACTAAATGAGATAAAATGTTATGAAGATTGCTAGCAACACACTCTTTGTAAGACTTTTATTAGTTGAAGTTTATTGAAAACTATGACATCATGCGTAAGACTTATTATTTAATGTGAAACTTACAAGATATTGTGATTTTCAATAAATTTCAGCCAATAATGAAGAGTGTCAGAAAGTGTGTTGCTAGCATTTCCCATAATGATATAAAGAGCTGAAGAATAAAGATATCTCTAGATAACGATCATAATAATAATAAAAAAATGGCCAAACGGTAAAAACTGAAACCAAAGAAAATAAACATAAAATTATATTTTTTTGTTTAATGTCGCAAGAAGCAGGAGGGTACCGAGGACAAAGTGAGTTGGTAAAGGTCGAGCAAGCTTCCTGAAGTATGTTAATTCATAATCAGTTAGTTTAGCACTAGCATGAGGTGGACAGAGCCTTAATGGAGGCTGAAATCCAGGAACTTCTTCAGGAAGTAAGTCAGCATCTACTGGAAGTGGCTTGTGCATCCACCAATCAGTGAAGCGAGGTCCTAAGTCATCCAACAATCTATCAGTTTCCCTCTCATACAATGAACCATCGGCCGTTTGAAAATTCATATCTTGGATACTAGTTGATATAGAATCCTTATTCTTAGCATTCAAACTCAGCAGCTCACTCAAATTGTGGTTGGATCCAACCGAGCAAATATCACCTTTGGTAACTGATTCCGCCCCATTCATTTCGTGTAGATTTTTTCGTAGACTGGGAGAACCTTTAGTTGTCAACTGATGATTGCATCCTCGGTAAACCACAAGAAAATCCTTCTTTCCCCAAACAACCAAGCCTCCAGTCTTTGTCTATTTAAATGGGAAATGAACACTAATGTAGCCATACGATAACATGAAATATATGTAAAACATAACAGAAATACGTATAACATATCAGAACAGCTTGATTAATACTAGATCATTGAGACAACTAATTCATACATAGCAGCATATCTGCATTATATAGCAGTAAAAACACACTCAATATCAGATATTCATAATTAGTCAAAGTCAAACCAGCTTATATCAACTTTCAACATTGAACACCTATAAGCATACATGCAAATTTGAATCCTTATCTTAGCTCTAAACGTTGGAAATTCTTTCAAAACAAGACAAATGCTTAACTAGCCAAAACACACTGCACAAAGTAATTGCATCAACAAATACAACTAGATTGTCAACATGCAAAAGATAACTACACACACAGCACAACGTGACCTTATATAACCCATCTTTCAGTCATATGCAGGTACAACACACCAAAAATGTAACATAATGTCTTCAGTAGTGTAATGATGACAAGCAGTTGAACAAAATTCTACTCGATGAATAGGAATAAAGCAAGACCTCAACAATTTCTCGAGCTCTATTCATATTCCTGCATAAAGGGATATCAAATTTAACCATGGCAAGCTCATTCTTCCTCCAAGTCCGTTTAATTTGATCCACAACATCTTGTGTAACACCAGCTTTCTTAACTTTGATCCACGTTCTCATCCTTGCAGCTTCATCCCTCAACCTTCGAAGTAGTAACTTATCAAGAGTCAACTCTGCAGCAGTGACAGCCTTTTTTCTTTTAATTTTCACTAAAACAAACTTCTCATCGCTCTCCCATGGCATTCTCTCCTTAGTTCTTCTAACTTCCTCCATTTCCTTTAAACTTTCCAAAACCCCTCCAAAGTTTTCAACATTGGGGGAACCAATTAGAGTCTCAGCTGAATTCTGGGTGTTGCGAAGCTTGTCAACCTTCTCCACGATTTTTTTCATGGCCTTCCTCCCCCTGGCCTCTTTGCCCATCAAAGCTTTGTCAGAAAGTTCTTGTTTTTCCACCTTGAACTTCTTGGATTTGGAGTTGGAGTGGCCAACGAGCTCGTGGGGTTGGAGAAGAAGAGGACCCTTCATCCATGGAGGAGTGGGAGCTTTGATTGGAACTTGAGAAGGGGACTGGTGATTGTGACTGTTGTTGGAATTTGGGAGATTCGAAGAGGAAATGTGAATGTGAGAAAATGAATATGAATTTGGAGAGAAACGAGGATGAAGAGAAAGAAAGAGCATGATTGCTGCTATCCAGAGACACCATACGAATGGTTGATTAAGCTTTACGTTCATTCTTGTTTTTTTTTTCTTTTATATTTCTCAATCGCTTTCCTTTTAATAACCATAATTTCATTCTCAAAAAAGTTACTTTCTCTCTTAAATAGTTTTCAAAATAAACAAATTATATAAATAATCTTTCAAATATTAAATATTATGCTAAAAAATAAATTGAAGTCAGCGATATATTGATATATTTTAATTCAAATTTAAATTAAAAATATTAATATATTTTAATTTGAAAATGTGTCACTCAAATTAAAATTATTTAAGTTTTATGTAAGAAAAAAAAGGTTCAGTAAATCAATTTTAAAAATAATTTTCTTTCTATATTAAATTAGCTTTTTATAATCATAATTAACATTTTGAAAAACAATTTTTTTATTTTTTTTATAAATTATTATGAAAATGAGACACCAAAACATAGATTAAAAAGAATGAACATTGATTTAAATGTGCTACTTAACCAAGTTATACAGGGCATGAGTAGTTCTACCAACACTATAACTAAAAAAATATATAAAGATAAAAGTAAACTAAAATAATTTAAATTATTGGAGAAAATAAATTATGTAACAGTGATTAAAAGAATTTGAAAATTAGTCATCTTAATTTCTTGTGTTTGTTCTTTTCTGCTCCAAACTCGACAAGTGATGCAATGCAATTCCACTGCCACACAACGGGTAGAGATTGGCTACATTTCACATGGATATGATTCAAAGTAAAGCCCAAATTTTTTATACAAAAACAATAAAGCCCAAAACTTTTATCAAAACCCAGAAAGTAAAGCCTAACCTTTTAAAAAAATATATATATATGAAGTAAAGCCCAATCTTGTGATATCGTTAAGAAAGGGTATGATATTATCCCAAGTAGAAAACCTTCTGAATCAAAGAATATGTTACCTTTACCAAAAATTAGTGAAAATTAAACCTCTTTCGTACCAAATAGTCCATTTTAACCCCTCTTCATTTATACCTTAGACTTTCGATTAACTCTTTTTTTTTTATTACCTTATTTAAGTAAACATACTTGATTTTTCATATTTCTCACATTATATATTCATTCGCATATTTATTTTAATTTACATTTTTTTTACTTTAATTACAGTTTTAAATTTTTACGATATTAAAATTGTACAATCCTAATTTTTAAGATTTCAATCATGTCATTTGAATCTTCACATATTGTAAATAAATAATTTTAATGTATTAAATTATAGGTGTGTGAATTCAATTATTTAAGTACTATTGTGCGATTCGACAACTTATAACTAAAACAACTATTAAACTATATGAGAATTGAAATTTACACATTTATAATAGAGATCCAATTGGCTTAATGAAAAGTTAAAAAGACTGAGAATATTTGTGGACAAAAACTAACGATAAAGTTATTTGTTTTGTTACATGGATTAGGAAATCGAAAAAGCAGGTAAGAAAAAGGTTGTTTGTGGTAGAGGGAGATACGTGTGAGAATTGTAGGCGTCTTGTTCGTAAACATGGAAGAAAGAGTGCAATGAATGGGTTAAGATAGGATTTGATATTTTTGTTTTTGAAAAATGGGTGAGTGAGTTAAAGAAGGAGAAGAAATATGAAGAAAATGATGATTATGATAATCACGTGAGTGTGAAAGTGGGGAAGGAGGAGGAGCTAAAACCAAGCAAGCAGTTAGTAAAGGCGTAAAAAGCTGCGACCAATGAAACATCGCAAACGTTAACTGCCAACAAATGTTAACTACTTTTTATGTGTTCGATAATTGCAATTGGGACTCTTCATAGGAGGCTTTATTGGGTGAATGGGTTCTGACATTTTGTTTCATGCGAATGTGTGTTGTGAGTGTGCATAAAAAAATGGTAGAAGAAGGTGTGTGTGTGAGAGATGAGATGAGAAAGTGGTGGAGGTGGTGGTGCTGACATGTTTGGTAGCAGCACGAGTCATGTCCAGGCTTATAATGCGTATGCTTTGTCACGTCAAGGCTTATCAGTTATCATCTGCATGTGGTCGATGTTCAATGCTTTTCTTTTCATCTCTCATCCATCTTCGTAACACCATAATCTTCATCGGTTTCTTTCCACGTTTACCACAACAAAGCCGAAAGCAAATCAACACGACATAAAAAGCAACGTTAATTCCATCTACTTGTTTTTGCCTTCTCATTTCCCACTCCCTCTCTGCCACGTGCATCCTCGGATTCTCCTCTTCCAAATGTCTTGTTATATTTCTTAAATACAAAATCATTTTATTCAAAACCATGTTAATTAATGGAAGATGCACAAAGTTCACGGTCAAGAAAACCCATCATAAATTTCCTTCTTTTTCTTGTTGACATTTCTATTATTAGAATATAAAAACCCTTCTTTCCAAAGCTACACACCTTCGATACATTGGTAAATAATGTATTGTCTTGTCACAGTTTTTTTTAGGGTTTTTCTTTTCATAAGATACGTCTTTTTATAATTATTTTTGGTTTTATTTTTCAATAAGAAAATTTTATATTGTATTAAATTAAAATAATTTCATTATTCTTCATTCCAAAATAATATCTACCAACACGGAATGATTCACAAGTAGATATAGTTATTATCTAGTATTATATTTCTCTACACAATATTTTTTAACTATACTTAAAAAATTGTTAATTTTTCAAAAAAAAAAAGAGTTTTTAAAATTTTATAATCAAAATGAAATATAATTTATAACATCATTCTTTAATGCACGGAAGCGCTTCTTAAAAACAAATATATAGATTTAAATAGTGTTTAGCCTCCATTTGGTACCCTTTTTTTCAACATATATATGATACTTGCTAAAATGTTATTTCTAACCAAAACAGATTAATTACCAAGATTAAGAAGACAAGTATATATTTTTGCTTAATAGATAAGGTTGTTACTAAGAAGATAAATTCTAGAAGAAATTATTTAGTATAGTGTTGGAGAAAGCAACAACTTGTTATTCGGAAAATATTAGGTACCATGATAAATTACTTTATTGTTGTTTGTTTTAAATGATTTCATGAAATAATTTGTTGTAGTAAAGCAAAAGCATAAATTGTTTAATGATATCATGTAAGAGTGAGTTACCCCATTGAAATTGACTTAAGTAAAAGTAAAGCGAATAGAATATTTAAGAATAATGTAAGAAAGGGAAAAGCAAAATATCTCGCCATGATGAAGGGAAGTGGAAGCTAAACAAAAGTGAGCAAATAATTGTTTGGCAGGACTGGAAATAGGCAAACAAATGAGAACGCCCTAAGAACGAAGCCAATCTATTTATTAGCCGCGGTAGGAACGTTAGTTTGTCGCTTTTACTTTGGATTTTGGACTAATTTTAGCGTTTGACACAACGAAGCTCTTTGTTTGGCGCATCATGGTCCTCGCAAACTTTAACGTCTGGTCATGTCCCCTGGTTGGTGTACCACCTTCGCCTTTAATTTGCAACATACTCATTTAGTCAACTACTAACAAACACAACATTAATTCTCATTACCATGCCTCAAAACCCCTTACGCTTCTCACAATCACCATTTAACCTCTTTTACAGAAATCTTACCAAATAATCAGTAACACACTTAACTTATTGTGAGATTCATTGATGCCTGCTAAACACCACTGTTAGATATAATGAGAGAAAACTACGTGCCCTTTCATAATAATAGTCCAAATAAGCAAGGGTCTAAAAGTTCATTGTATCACCTACCATTTGTTCTAGTTGGTTGGTTCTCTTACCTCTTGTGTCTTTCAATTGTTATTAGAATAATCATTTTCAAATATTACTGATGGTTCAGGTGGTTTTTTGAACAGAAAGAATAACATGGTAGATGCATTATTGGGGCTAATTACTGGGCATAAAAGTAGATGCAGTATATGGACCACTACATCAAAACCACAAATTAATTTGCCCCTCCTCTTCAAGGTAGATGATTTAGTCTATATTGTTCAGTTTTTGCATGAAAATTGTGCCGCAAAGTGGACAAAGATATGACACGTAACTTTATCATGTCATAATCTTTGACTATAATAAATCATGTAACAGTTATGAATGTTTATGTATAAGCGAGAAAGAGTAATGTTTTCACATTGCACACAAATTAGTTAATACCTAAGCCTTCATTTCTGGTTAATTAACCTCCAAATCTTCAATAATGTGGCTGACAATTTTTCACTGCTATTATTGAGATATCAAGTTTGACAAGAGAAAAAACTAGGCACGTCTGAGGTGCAGGATGTTAAAAGTTGCCAAACTGATATTTGGTTGCATTTTTTATTGATAAATAGTTAGTGCTCTTAAAAGAGGGAATTCCATGGGAGTGTACACGTGTCGGACAATGTTACAGGTTATCCTGTATATAAATAGAAGCTGGCAAAGCTTGTTGAAGCACACATTGTCCTACTCATACCGCACAAAAGGCAAAGCTAGTTTTCCCAAGACTTTAGCAAACGCCTCTACACCTAAAAATGGTTTCATTTTCTGATCATGAGTTGGTTTTGATCTTTGGTCTCCTAGGTATTAATTTGACTCATAGTACAACTCTCGTTCAACTATATGACTACACCATATTCAACTTTGATGTCACCATGAAAGTATTTATATTTAGTTAGTCTTTTATTCCAAGGGGCCTAGCAAAAAGGATAGCTAGCCATCTTTGTTTTTGTAACTTTTTTTCATGCTACACAATCTCATCAAGGTTTTCAATTTTCATCACACGATCATGAGTGTAGTAATGGATGTAATGTAATAACAGTAACTTACGAATTTACCTGCTGATTTTTCTTTTAAAAAAACATTCTATATTTGTCTTGATCCTTCACTGATGTTCTCTGTTTTCTTCCTGTCTTTAGGTAACATTGTGTCATTCTTGGTGTTCTTAGCACCCTTGTAAGTCCTGTTTGAAACAAAAATAGTATCATAATTTTCCATTACCACTTACACCTTGAAATACTGATTTTATTTTTATTTTATCATATTTCTGTCTCTCACAGGCCAACCTTCTATACAATTTTGAAGAACAAAACATCTGATGGGTTTCAATCAATTCCATACGTTGTTGCACTTCTTAGTGCACTGTTGCTTCTGTATTATGGCTTCATAAAGAGCAATGCTATTTTGATTGTCACCATCAACTGTATTGGATGTGCTATAGAAGTTTCATACCTAGCAATATACGTTATATATGCTTCCAAGAAGCAGAAGGTGAAACCAAGATGACAATCTTTCATTTTCTACACTTTTTCATTTTGTTCTATCTAGATTACCATATTTAAAATATTATAAAATTCTTCATTTTCAAATCCGCTTTATTGCTTTTAAGAGTGTTCGGAGGTATAATTTGGTAAGCTTATTTCCTAAAAAATGTTTCGATGGATATTGCAGATTTCCACTTTGGTATTGATACTCATTGCTGACGTTGGAGGTTTTGGCTTAACCATGTTAATCACCACCTTTGCTGTGAAGGGGATTAACCGTGTTCATGCTGTGGGATGGATTTGTGCCATTTTTAACATTGCAGTGTTCGCTGCTCCCTTAAGCATAATGGTACATCCTTTATTCAATTATTCACATAATAAAGATGTTGCAGAGTTTGAAATGCATCTAAAAATATGTAAAATGTCTCGATTAATTGCAGAGGAAGGTCATAAAAACCAGAAGTGTAGAGTACATGCCATTTTCGTTGTCCTTGTTTCTTACCCTCTGCGCCACCATGTGGTTTTTCTATGGGCTATTTGACAAGGATGACTTCATTATGGTGAGGAATTACATTTCTCTATCTATTACTCATCCTACTAATTTTCTCTTGAAAGAAAACTGATGAATCTGTTATTTTGGGGCCTCATCAGCTGCCAAATGTGCTAGGATTTCTCTTTGGCATCTCTCAGATGATCTTATACATGATATACAAGAATTCTGGGAAGAATAAGAAAACCAATTGTACAGAGAAGCAAGAAAGTGAGGGCACAGTGAACACAAAACAGCACAGCTGCGATGACCATAAACTTGATTTCCCTTCAATGGTTGAAATGAAAGAGAATCAACTCAATCAAGTTTGAAGTTATGTTGATATGTAACGTCTAGCGTTGATGGAGGACTATATAGGCTTAGAATGAATGCTGAATAACTAATGTATCCTATCTACTTACACTGTTGTAATAACAACTGCTGCCACGTGGCATGCAATGACTATGTAATAGGCTCATGATTATAGTTCTGGTTGAAGTATATGGTCTAGTTCTGATTGAAATCCTAAAAGTTCTATCTCTACATGTTTAAAGCAACACTAAAGGCTCAGTTGATGATAGT
This sequence comes from Sphenostylis stenocarpa, assembly GCA_963425845.1. Taxonomy (NCBI): domain Eukaryota; kingdom Viridiplantae; phylum Streptophyta; class Magnoliopsida; order Fabales; family Fabaceae; genus Sphenostylis; species Sphenostylis stenocarpa. The sequence goes on from OY731398.1 coordinate 20,875,301, forward strand.
TCATTCTCTATATGACTTGATTGGGAGCAATAATTTGAAGTAAGTAACATTTTTCTCACCCATGACATTCAAAAAACAGATTATCCCTTTCTATTAAGCAAAACCAAAACAGACAATTGGAGAGAAGTATAAATTTGACAATGATTGCAGAAAATATTTGTCCAAACTACAGTAGCTTACTTAAGGTATAGTATATTCTTAATTAATATATTCCAGATCTATTCATTGGAAATCTATGAGGGCACAACAGTCCTACTAATGTAGATTCCCGACAGAGTTGGCCAGTGAAAGTAAGTTATTGGTGAGAAATTTCCAATTTCCACCTTTGACCCGATCGATGTTGATGATTCCAAGATCCTTTTATAATATTATTAAGATTATACCAGGATTATAATTAACTATCAAGGTCAAGCAACAAGGGAAGCAATCGCAATAATAAAGGCTTCAATGCTCTTGGATGAAACTTTCTTGTAAAAAGGAAGCACATGTTGGTCGGGTAGCCATCATAAACACATGCTGAACCTAAACGAATGTGGTTCAAAAACTCATCTGTAATATCTTTCGTCCAAATGTTATTGGATGAGAGCCAGGCCTTGAACAATCCACCCAAGTGAGGATACGATTGGAGCTTAATTAAGGGTACATTATATGCACAAAAGTTGGTGTATAATGCTCCATGGTGTAGAGCAGTTGTGCCGAACTATAGGGTGGTATTTGGTATCAGAAACAATGTGAATGGCAAGCTCATGATGGACTTCAAATCATTGAGACCCTTTTCTCCAATCGATTATATTAATCATGGGCCACATCTTGGGGTTGTTTCTTCCTCTGCCATCTCTTCCTGGCTCATTACAGGAGCCTCAGAAGCTCTTGCTTGAGGTCATGATATATAGTCATATATAATGGTTCTGAAGCCTAACAAAGGGATGCAGAATTCTGAAAGCAGCACAATGTTGCTCTGCCCTAGTCCACTGGCTGTCATTGACAATGGAGCAATTCCAATATAAACACAATGACCACGAGCACAACTAATCAAACCTCATGATGCATTAAAGTAATAAGAGAGTCTGCATAAAAAACTGTGCTAAAACTATTTTGATATTAGCTTGAGGTTTTAATTAATACATCTATTTCTATGCAATTTAAATGTAAAAATTATAGTAAGTAGGACTTTTAAGTGTTTACTTTAGAAAGTCCATTAATTCATTCATAGTACTGATTTGTGATTTAATAACCAAAATTGCACATTCACAATTCACACAAATTATAGGATCAGATTTCAACATTTTTTATTTATTTATTATGATTTAATAAAAGTTTACAAAACTGTTATAATCACAACTGAAATGGTAATGTAAAGGTTTTCTTTATTAATTTCAGTCGTATCAGCTGTATTTATCTGCAATCTTCTGTGATGTACTGCAGTTTACAACAATGATTGTGACTGACTGTAGGCACTTTATTCATGTTGCATGAAGAGAAATGAAAATAAGCAATAGCAAGCTAACCTGGCCATAGGAACATTTCTTCCATAGAATACAGAATCTTCAGACACGGTTCCATTGAAAGAAGAATGTTGATGAAGGTAAATGGAGTCAAAGTGCCTTTGAAGAATTTCTCCCGAAAGGGTGCCAAGGGTGGTGTACCTATAGCCAAGAACATGAAAGCCACTTTTGGAACGGCTTGCTTACTAAAATCTTGAATTCCTGAAACCATGGATGCTTTCAGAAACTACTCCTGGTCGGTCATGTTGTGCATGAGAGTGCCCTTCAGTGATGGTGGTGAACTTTGCGTCATGTATTGCACTTTTCAACTCCTCCTGTTTAGTTAAGAGCATTAAGTTTGAGTACAGTAAGTGTCAAAGCTCAATTTCTTATTGCACTTCCCATCGCTTTCCTTAGTTAGTCATTATATATGAATAATTATTCAATAATATTTTAAGAGAAATGTATTAAATCAGAAAATAATAATCATTAAATAGATATACAGTATTTTGTAAGAATCAACTATGTGACACACTCTTTTGAATATTACATTACTTTTTATTGTTTAAAATTAAATTCGGAATCATTTTTTTAATAGGTTTTATATATCTTATTTAATAAATTTATGCTATTGTTTCCTCCAATGGACTCGTGATACAAATATTTAATGATATAAAGTGATGACATGATATATGAAAATGGGAAAATCATCTGGCAAAATAATAAAAAAGTGAAATCAAAACCTCTCCCTCTTTTTTATTTTTAATAAAAACCTCTCAAATTAATAGATTCTTTAATATGTAAATAAATATATAATATATACTTTCAATAAAATAAAATTACACATATATTTACTATTATTAAATGAGTAATTTATATATATAGTATTAAAAATGCTACTTGTAAATTAATAACAATTATATTATTAGTAGGATTAGTATATTAATATTTTTTTCATAATATCTAAAAATTATATCATTATAATTATACTTAATATATATATATATATATATATATATATATATATATATATATATCCTACTATCAAATAAATAAATTTATGTGTATTATTAGTATTAATAATATCATTGACAAAATTAATACCAATAATATTAATGATATAATTAGTATATTTATAGACAAACCAATAATTTAATAAATATACATTATTATACTTCATTAATTTTACAAAAAATAAATATATTAGATACGAGTTAATTGAAAACATTTTATATAAATATTGAGAATTCTTAAATATTAATTTATTAATCATATTATTACTTATATATATATATATATATATATATATATATATATTCATTCTAAGTTAATTATTATTGTTAGAATTTAGAGGTGAGGATTCTAATCACATTTTAATATTTTATTCTTATACTTTTATCACGGCTAAGGAAGGAAGTGGTTCTGCATGATGTGAAGCATTGCGTAAACAATGTTTCAAGAAAAAGGCGCTTCAGTAGATTTGTCCTTTAGTTACTGTTTACGCAAAATTATGGTGCACGCCATGGTTCTGCTGCCAAACCTAATTATAAAATAAGGGTTTAACTAGAAATACTACATGGACATAATAGAAAACTAATAAGAATAAACTTGAAAAAACTTTCATTATTCAAAGATTTAGAAAAATTATAAGAACTAGTGGAGTAATTTAACAAGCAGCAAATAAACAAGTTGGATATACAAGATAAAAATAACAACCACTTCTAGAATAAATAATTAGTGTGAAGTGTCCTAAGGAACAAAAATTGTAAGAACAGCATTAGAATTAAGATCACATGCATCTGTGAAGTAGTATTTTAGGTTGCAGGGCTAAGTGCACGTTCTATTTCTTCCAAGGATCGACCTTTTGTTTCCACAACGTTACGAGCTATGTACAAGACAGTAACAAGACACACTGATGCGAAGCCCAAGTACACAGTGCTGATTCCAAACTTGTTTACTACACTCATGAAATACAGCCCAATCACAAAGTTGGAGATCTGGTAATATTAAACAAAAATGAAAAATTAGTGTTGTAAAAACAATGTATATATATTATGAATCCTGCCAACATGTTAGACATATTAAAACTTACTCAGACCTTTTATTACCCGAAATTTATCAATCTTATAGAATGGAATCCAGTAAAAATTGAAATTGATAATTTGGTATTGATAGTATTGCTACGCTTAATGTGTGATTCATCAGATTCTTTAAGAAGTAGCAATTCAGAGTTTCAAAAGATACAGCAAAATAAAGGCAGTAGTTCCAGAATATATTGGATTCCACAGTGGAGTCCCTTACCCAATGTGTGCCTAATGACAAAGAAATTGCTTTCGCCCTGATTCTAGATGCAAATATTTCTGGTAGAAGAAGGGCAGGCACCGGACCAGCACCCAGAGAGAAGGAAAAGACATAGCTGTTTAAAATTCATAGGCCAGAGAACTGTCAAATCAAAAGAGAAATGGAAAACAAATAATACAGGCTAGTAGCCTTTCAGTGTATGGAATTACTTTCATGACAAAATTAAACGACTTACAGGACAGTCCCAAGGACTGCTAAGGTGCCAGAATATGGTGCAAGGACCTTCCAAGTAAATGACACAGAAAGAAGCAACATAGAAGCACCCTGGGAAGGACAGAAAAACAATGAGTTTATGAAAATGAGTAGGTGATATTAATACACAAGAAACAAAGTTAAGCTGTTCAGATGAAAATATGTTATGATTAAACCAAACAGAAAGAAAAATAGAAAGGGATATCACATAATACACAAGGTCAGAGTCTTAATGCACCTTCCAATCCCAAGTAGTGGCCAGACAAGGGCAGAAATAAGTATTAACTCTTAATGCACCTCTAAGAAGTTTTTTATTCAAAACCAACAATTAGTGAAGATAACAAGCTTAACAGTAACTGATATTTATAATCAATCATCACACAAATACAAATTAAAGCTACAATTACAAATGTAATGATGGTTATCTTATAGTTGATGCACAATGCACGGAAGCTACAGAGGAAACAAGCATTTGAGACCTATAGAGTCCTAATAAAGAAAGCTCAAACCTTTTGCTTTCGGCCTAAGACATAAGTGAGTTGAAAGTAATTATTACCATCCCACTAAAGCTTGTAATAAGGAGACTTTTCCTTCCTTGTTTGTCCATCAAGGACGAAGCAACTATTGAGCCTGCAATGAAATCAAACAGCAGTCAGAAACATTATCATGTTTGTGCAAATTGCATATCAAATTTTTGGAATGATAGATACTGACCAAAAACATTTGATGCACCAACCAGTGCACTAGCTGCGACATCAGAAGAAATTCCAGCACTGCGGAAAACAGCAGTCGAATAATAGACCACAGCATTTATTCCAGACAACTGCTGGAGCAAGAAAAGTGTTGCCCCTACACTGACAACTGCAACAGGGAATATTTTATAAGTGATTCATTAAGCACTATTCAACTCCAGAACAAACTAGAAAGTTGACAGCAGATCAGCAAAACTATAACATAAACTGCAATGAAATAATTAAGATATATGGATATATCTCGTCAAAAAATATCAACGGAGAAGGAAAAGAAAAAATGCACTAACAAATTTGAAAGGTAAAAGAAAGTCTCTGGCTAAGTTTGAAACAAGAAAATTGACTTCCACAGTTCCATGAATATTCACATTGATTATTTATGGTATTTATGTTGGTCTTACTGTACACAAACAATCTCAAATTAACATAATTATGACCGAACCTTCAAAACCTGCTGGTTAGCACCAATAGTGACAAAATTAACTGATGAAATAGCAGTTCATTCCTATAGAAATTCCTCCTTAATACGGTAGAAACCTTAGCCCCAGTTAATCAAACCTGGAATTAAACTAAAGTTTGAAATACCTTTCCAATATCGATTACTAAACAGATCAGACCATCCTGCTTCTTGTTCAGAAGAACCTTCACTTGCTGTTGTCATGTCTTGCATAACCAAAGCCACTCTTTCTTTTCCATATAGTGTTTTAACAGCTTTTTCAGCTTCTAATATTTTTCCTTGCTATAAGGTAACAAATGTAATTTTATCAAAAAATATACAAAAAAGTTACGGCAATTTCACCAAACTATTAATGATATACTTCGCAAGAAGCCAGACATCGTCTGTGGCATTAAGAATATACTTGGCTATACCAACTGTACAATTTAACCCAATTAAAAAGCTTTGAGGATGCCCAATAGTGCCTTTAGAGATTTAAAACATTAACATAAGCTCATTTCTTTGAAAATGTTCGTAGTTAGTTTGAAAAGTTGTCAACATAGGAGCCTATAATCCAATGTATATAGATTTGAGAAAAGAATATATAACAGAAAGTGATTGATGTGACTAAAAGTAATAATCTTTTATAAGAAAAGAAACTTAGAGTAGCAATTCACTCCGCACGTTTTGCAAAATGTTGGTTTCCTTGTCCTGTAAATGTGTTGTTCTGTAATAAAAGACACCACCGTATTACAGTAGTAATTCACGCTGCTTGTTTTTGCAAAAGTTGATTTCCTTGTCTTGTAAATGTATTGTTCTGTAATAAAAAGACTGTAAAATATTGCAGGACAACCTGAAAAAGCCACCGAGGACTTTCTGGAGAAATAGTCATCCCAAGTGCTAACAGAATAGCTGGAACTACAGTAATTCCAAACATTGTCCGCCACCTGATAAAATTGAACGAGGGAGAAAAAAGTGCAAGTTAATGAAAATACATTTCGCAAGGCCGAGTACAGGAAACCAGTTCATAGTGCAAAACAAATTTCAGTGTTTTTACAACCTTTAGTACAAGTACATCAAATTAATAACTACAACAAACAAATGATTCCAGATCCCCCAAGTAAAAATCATGATAATCGAGAGAGATAATGGCCATTTATCAAGATTCTCTTGGAATACTAGTAACAAAAGGAATTACTCTGCAATATTATCTTCTAGGATAATATTTTCTTTTGCTTCTTCATTAATTTCTCATTCATAAAATATGCATGCTCTGTGGAAGATAACCTCAAGAAATAATAGCTGACAACGGACAAGATGATAAAATGAAAAAATTCAATGGTCAATACCATATAGGATTTCCCTCCAGAGGCAAACCAACCAAAAGTGCTGCAAGAATCCCAATGCATATAAAAAGTTGATTAACAGATCCAAGTGCACCCCGAATTTCGGTTGGAGAAATCTGTCCATTAGCAGGAATCACCAGGTGATCCATATACAATATGTACACATGATCACAAAGGCTAAAATCACTTATAAGGGTATCACCTCAGATATGTAAAGTGGTACAACTGCAGATGCTACACCAATTCCTATACCAGCTAGCAAGCGACCAATGATCATTGTTTGAACACTCTGAGCAGTAGCACTGTAAATGCAATATAACTTAACCCATCAATTTCAAAAATACGTAAAAGATCAAACCTTATACCCAACGGAAATTGACTGACCAAAGAAATCCTCCAATTGCTAGAGGGATTGCATCCAACTGAAAAGTCCTAGTCCGGCCAAATTTGTCAGCCAATGTTCCACCAGTAAATGAACCGACAGTAGCACCAGCAAGCAATGCACTGACAATCCATCCTGCTTATGGATTAGTTCTAATGAAAATTATGAGAAAATAATTGATGGAGCATATTCAAGTGAAATTTGAACTTTGAGGTACAAAGCTACAAACTTTTCACAGACAAAAACACTATTCATAAACGGGCAAAGCAATTAATAAATTCAATTAAACTTCATGCCATAAAACTGAAGTTTTCCCATGCTACATATAAAAGCAAAACTAAAAAGTACAAAAATCATGTTTGAATATACGCTGAAAATATGCCTTACAAATAAAAATTAACCAGATAAATAACAAGAAAGAGTATATGCTTTAACATCTATAGTTTATTTTTCTGATAAAATCAACCAAACAATGGAAACTAATTTGCAACTTCAATTAACGAATAAAAAGATGTACCTTGGATAACAGTGTTTTGGATGATTCCAAGATCCTTGGCAAGGTACTCAAGAGAACCATTTACCACCCTATACCAAAAAGGGTATTGTCAAAGTTTCCTACCTAAGAATAATAACCAATGACAATATTTATATCAAACGAAAATGAAATTCATACCCAAGATGATAACCAAATAACATGGCTCCAAGGCAAGCAACGCCAACATATGGCAGAACAGTTCCAGAAGGTTTGCCAGAAATACTATTGGGGAGAAGATCCTCAACATCTTCATCTGCAACGCAATTTTAATGAGTAACATTCGAGTAACATAAGCACATTCATAATATTCACATTATGGATGTGATATTATTAAGAACCATAAACAATTGACAAAATAAAATGCAGTTGTAAAGGATAATGCCATAAAAGAACAAAACTTTAGATGTTTCTTGTGTTATTATCTAATTAGAATTGGAATTTCACATGATAATCCACATAATAAGGTTTGTTTCAAAAGTCAAAGTAGATTACTAAGGTTAAACTTCAATTCTAAAATGACGCATGCTACTAATGGAAAACTCTGATTCTGAACGCAGAACAACAACAACAAGAACAAAAACGCCTATGCATCAAAGTATTGTCCAACAATAAACTCTAACTGACGAAATTCCAAAACATTTGCATGGAAATTCGTGTTAGTGTATTATACAAGTCAACAAATCGATCACAATGAGAAGAAGGTATGCATAAAAAAAAGAGATCCTGAGAATCGATATCAAGATGAAAAGGTATCAACAACAGCAGAGAAACAAACCAGAAGGCTGAACCCTGAGTGATCTAGGCTTAGGAGAGGAGCCAAAAATGCCACCAAAAGTATTTCCTCTGGTAGACAACTCGGTTTCCATGTTGAAGGAAGCGGGCCTCAAACCACACCACCAGCTGCTTCCACTACTCATGCTCATGCACACTCTTCTTGCTCTCTCTTCCGAATCCACCAAAACTCACAAACACCCTTTGCTTCTGAACCCAAAAAGCGGTTCCTTTACACATTATCTGATTGAGAACTCCAAACCCAGAAAAAGTCAAAACACGTACACTAGCACGAACCAAACCAGGAAGCGAATCTAGGACACTCCAAATCCAATTGCCTCTGTGTCAGGACATTACCTAACAATTAAGGAAAATATGATACTCGACTTGTTACTCGTTGAAAATAATATTTGTGAAAATTATTTCAGAAATATATAATAAAAAATATAAAATCATTGCAGGGAAAATTAAACTCAAATCAAATATTTTATATTAGAAAAATAAAAGTCAAATGTAGAAAATAAAGTTCTTTCACTCGATCAAGGAACGGAAGCATAGAAAAAAAGTAGCACGCCGCCACTTGTAAGAAAAGTAAGAAAATTTTTGGTGTAAGATATTTTTTAGAATGATATAATACAAATATATATGATGGTTATGTTTTTCGTTTTACATCGCTTAAAATTTATTTATAAAATATATAATTATAATTACATGTTAAAAAATACTCAAGAAAAAAAAATCAGATTGTCTCATTATTTATTGTGTTATATACTCTTGAAAATAAAAAATAAAATAAAATTAGGTTTGATTAATAATAATTGTATATATGACTTCTTAAATAGTTATATAAAAAGTAACCACCTTATTATACATGTTAATTTAGGATTGACCAACAATAGATTTTATTGCTAATATATTATACTTAAATTCAAAAGATTTTATTTTATTTTTATTTTTAAAGTATTTTTAAAAAAATTCTTGTATAATTTCTCTTTTAATCTCTTGGTAATTTTCATTTAGTGTATATTTTTAACCTTTTATTTCTCTAATTATCTCAAATTTTTATTGACTTCCTTTAAAAAAAAATTCATCCCTACTTTCTGAGCCATATAAATAAATATTTTACGAAGGAAGTGTAATTAAATAATAAAGTAAACATAAAATTATAACCTAACAAATGAAACTGGTAAATCAAATTAGAGTTTTTTAATCTTTAAAAAATAAATTTTATTTAAATTAAAATTGGTTTCCTAAAATTTATCTTCTGCAAATTGTAGAGTTCCGGAAAAATAGAAAACTACTATTTGTGATAGATAAGTAACTGAGTCTCAGTCTGAGCTTATAAATAAGGTTGAATATTAAAATGTTGAATTAATATATATAGAATTATTAACATTAGGTTGGCCTAAAATTTAAGAGTATACAGGACTGACATAAGAAAGAAACCAACTACAACAAAATTTAAAAGATGCCTCATTCAACTAGATTTTCTTCATTCATAATAATTTTTTACGTTGTTTCTAATCCCAAAAGTAATATCTAAATCATTTTATCCATTATTCAAAATTATTATATAAAGAACAATAAAAATTTATTAGAAACAACAAAATTTTAAAATGATTAGAAATCAACAAAAATGTATTAATTTATAAAAGTAAAAAAAAAAACCAAATCATATGTAAGTTTATAGATCTACATATACAAAGTTCATATACTTGTATGTATAGAATAGTGTATAGAATAGTTTTGGAAGGATTACATGTAAATCTCGTTTGCTCTTTATGATATTTAGAGTTAGAATCTTATAAGAAATTAGTGAAAAAATGAATTAGAAAGTGATGAAAAATTTTAAAGTTGGGCGGAATTTTAGAAACGTCGATATCTCGAATTATAAAACTTCGATTAAAATGATTAAAAAATGAGGTGAAATTTTTCGTTCTAAATTTCAATTTGGGCTAAAAAATTACACTCAATTTGGATGATAAATTTGGACATAATTGAGTTTTTTTAGTTTTGGTGAAGAAAGAATAAGAGATAAATGTGAAAGATCTAAGGAAAGAATCATTATTCTCAAGGGAGACAACTCACAAAAGATGTGAAAGTTCATTGATATAGTGAAGGGTTCTTGAATCACTAAAAAACTTAAGAAAATCAGTCTCACTAAAATAAAAAAGTTAAACTCTAATATTTTTAAATAAAACTCAACTTGTTTTCTTGATAAAAATGGTTCAAACTTATATAGAAGTTTTGTCATCAGAACTAAAAAATATTCAATAAAGAAAAATAAATATTAATAATGATCCATTAACTTAGAAATGAAAATTACTTAATGACTAATTGTAACTGAAATTGTGGTAACCAAAAGTCACTCACAAGCAATCAATTATGTATCATCTTGGTCTCTCAAAGGTTGATGCTTAAGTTTCCAATTGGGTCCTTATTACTACTTAAAATAAAGTCAAACTAAAGTTCATTAATTGATTAACCCAAAACATAATTTGGTCAGCAAATTATACAAAGGATTGAACCAATATTTAAACAAACTAATCACTTAAAAATGAAACAAAGTGATTCGTTAGTCCTCCTCCATTTGGGCATGATGTAATTCACAACTTTGGTCTTTTATCCTTGAAATATAGACTTATATTCAAATAATATGGACAACATTTGTTGAAGAGTTTCCTTTGTTTTCCTTCTTCTAGCCCTTGTCATAAGTCCTCCAAGTCCTTCAAGTGGATCGTTGCCCTTGCTCATTGTCATGTCCCTATCATTCTCTCTCTTTTGAGAAGGATTTGTCCTCAAATCAGATTCATCATCTACATAAAAAAGAGTTAAGTCAAACACATTAAATGTGGAACTAACATTATACTCACTGGGCAACTCAATTTTGTAAGTATTGTCATTTATTCTTTTAAGCACTTAGAATGGACCATTCCTCCTTAGTTGAAACCTTGATTTCCTTTGTTCTGAAAACCTTTTCTTTCTCATGTATACTCAAACCCAATCTCCGACTTGGAAGACAACCTTCTTTCTCCCTTTGTTGGCTTGCTTAGCATAGCCTTCATTTCTTTTCTCAATTTGATTTTTGACTCTTTCATGAAGTTTCTTCACATAATCCACCTTAGCTTGACCTTCTTTATGCTTAAAAACTAAAACATTAGACATAGGCAAAAGATCAAGAGGAGCTTGTGGGTTAAAACCATAAACAAACTCAAAAGAAGAACAATTAGTAGTGGTATGAACAACTATATTGTAAGCAAACTCAACATGGGGTAAACAAACTTCCTAATTCTTTAAGTTCTTCCTCAAAAATTGTCCTAAGCAAAGTTCCCAATGTCCTATTAACAACTTTTGTTTGTCCATCAGCTTGTGGGTGACAAGTGGTTGAAAATAACAATTTAGTTCCCAACTTACCCACAAGGTCCTCCAAAAATGGCTTAGGAGCTTAGAGTTCTTATCACTGACAATGCTCCTTGGCAAACCATGGAGTCTCACGATCTCCTTGAAAAACAAATCAACTACATGAGAAACATCATTCCCTTTTTTATTTGGAATAAAATAAGTCATTTTAGAAAACCTATCAACAACTACAAAAATTGAATCTTTGCCACTACTTGTTTTTGGCAACCCCAAAACAAAATCCATGGATAAATCAATCCAAGGATACTCCGGAATTGGCAATGGAGTATAAATCCATGAGGTTTAACTTTTGACTTTTGCCTTTTTACAAACAATGCAATGTTCACAAAATTTTTGTACATCCATTTTCAAATGAGGCCAATAAAAATGTTCTTGTAATGTTTCTAGAGTCTGTTGGACCCCAAAATGTACCATTAAACTTTTTTCATGTGTTTCACTAACAAACAAGTTTTTTGTAGAATATTTAGGCACACACAATTTGTTTTCTTTGAAAAAAAAAGTCTTCATGTCTAAAGAAACCATTTTCTGAAATTTTTTCACAATTTTTTAAAATTTCACCAAAAGTTTCATCATTTTCATACATGTTTTTCAAACATTCAAGACCAATCAATTTTGTTTCAAGCCTAGAAAGTAAAGCATGATGTCGAGAAAGAGCATCAGCTACAATGTTACCTTGTCCCCTTCTATGTTTGATAACATAGAGGAATTGCTCTGGAAATTTCACCCACTAGGCATACCTTTTATTCAGCTTACCTTGTCCCTTGAGATACTTGAGGGATTCATGGTCACTATAAATGACAAATTCATTGGGATAAAGGTAGTGTTTCCATGTTTTCAAAGCCCTCATTAAAGCATACAACTCCTTATCATAAGTTGAATAGTTAGAGGTAGGACCACTTAAATTTTCACTAAAATAAGCAATTGGATTACCCTCTTGCAACAATGCAGTCTCAATCCCAACATTTGAAGTATCACACTCAAATTCAAAAGATTTTTGAAAGTTTGGCAAAGTAAGTATAGGGGCATTAGTTAACTTTTGCTTAAAAACATTAAAAGCTTCTTCTTGTTTCTCTCCCCATTTGAAACCAACATTAAAAGTCATGAAAACTTCTTACTTCGGTCATAAACTTAGGTGTAAGTCATTCTTGAATAGCCCTAACATTTTTCTCATCCTCTTGTATTCCTTTTGAACTCACAACAAAACGAAGAAACACAATATGGTTAGTACAAAAGATTCATTTGTAAATATTGACATGCAATTTTTCTTCTCTAAACACACACAAGACAAATTTTAAATGATCAACATGCAAATCAAGTGAAGTGTTATAGATCAGAATATCATCAAAGTACACCATAACAAATTTTCTTATGAATTCTCTTAATACATGGTTCATTAATTTCATGAAAATGTTAAGAGCGTTAGTTAAGCCAAAAGGCATAACCACCAATACATACAAACCATATTTTGTTTTGAAAGAAGTTTTCCATTCATCCTCTTCTCTAATCCTAATTTGATTATATCCACTTTTTAAATCAATCTTAGAGAAGTAACATGCACCATGCAATTCATCAAGCCTAGGTATAGGATGCCTATATTTAATGGTGATGTTATTAAGGGTTCTACAATCGTAACACATGCGTTAGGTCCCATCCTTTTTAGGAACCAAAATTTCCAGGACAGCACAATGACTCATGTTATCTCTTACCTAACCTTTGCTAATGAGTTCATCCACTTGTCTTTGAATCTCTTTGGTTTCTTGTGGATTGCTTCTATAGGTTGGTCTATTGGGCAATGAAACTCCCAGAATGAGATCAATTTGATACTCAATTCCCCTCAAAGGTGGGTAGTCTACTTGGCACACTTGTTGGAAACACATCTTGAAAATCCTGCAAAAGAGATTTAACATTATAAGGCAATTCAAAATCATCAAATATATTAGTGGTCAAAATATAATTTTGCAAATCAAGACATATAGGGGTTGTTTAGCAAGAAGTAACATCTTGACCTCACTTTTATGGCTAAGTAGTTCTCCCTCACTTCAAGTATTTCACTCTTCTTTTGATAACTCTTTTTCCTCTCAAGTGTTTCACTAACGCTTTCTTTTTCTCTCTTCTCTTGAAGAAGTTTTTCACTCATTTTCTTTTGATCCTCACACACTTCTTGTGGACTTAAATGTTAGAGCACAACCTTTTTTTCTTGGTACATGAAAGAGAACTTGTTGGTGAACCTGTTATGATTGACTCTTTTATCAAATTGTCATGGTCTTCCCAAAATTAAGTGATTGACCTTCATAGGAACAACATCACAAAGCACCTTATCATTGTATATTCAAATGGAAATGTCTACTTTAACTTGTTGCCTCATCTGCATCTCTCCATCCTTACTAAGTCATTGAAGTTTATATGGCCTAGGATGTGGTTTATTAACTAAATTTATCTTTGACACTAATCTAGTACTAGCCACATTGGTGCAACTACCTCCATCTTTGATCACCATACACACCTTGTCATTGATTAAACATCTAGTGTAAAAAATGTTCTCTTTGAATTTCTTCCATAGGCTTTAATTGGCTACTAAGTAATCGTCTAATCATCAATAAATCTCCCTTCGGTGTCTCCTCCTCAATGTCCTCACTCTCCTCTCCCTGTTCAACCTCGAATTTACTTATATATTCTCTCTCTCTAAGAACCATGGACATTTTGTTAGGGTACTCATAAGCATAGTATCCTAAGCCTTGACACTTGAAACACTTCACATCTCTACTTCTTTTAGAGGGTTGTTCTTAGGACTTTTAAGGAGTCTTTGAAGGAATAAGTGTGGAACTACTAGAAGTAGCAACCCCATCTTTCTTGCTTATCCTTCGAACCTGAAGATCCAAAGTTGGTAGAACTCTTCTTGACCACTAATTTTCTTTTGGGTTGTTGTTCCATTCGAATTGATTTATGAAGCAAATCCTCCATATCAACAAACTCCTGCAACTCAACAATATCACGTATATCATTATTCAAACCACCAATAAATTGGGTCATAGTTACCCCTTCATCTTCTTCAATCTTTGCTTGAATCATGAGCACATTTATTTCCCTGAAATATTCCTCAACCCCCTTGTTGCCTTAAGTAAGTTTTTGGAGTTAGTCCCTTAAGTAACTACCCAACACATACCGCTTTCTCATGATCCTTTTCATCTCAGTCCATGTATCAACCATTGGCTCCTCATTTCTAGCTCTCTCTTTTTGTAGTTTGTTACACCAAACAAAAGCACAGTTGGAAAATTCTGTGGTTGCAAGTTTTACCTTTTGGATCTCCTCATAATTGTTGCATGAGAAAATATGCTATATTTTCATACTCCAAGTATGCCTCCGAATCACTTTTTCCTTTGAACGGAAGAATGTTAAGCTTAACTCCTTCAAACATATTTGTTCTTGCTACTCCATCATTCCTTCTCCTATTTATCCTTTCTTCTTCAACTTTGAGACCTCTATTCTCCAACCGATCCAATCTTTCATAGAGTTCATTGTTATGTCGTATCATTAATCCTTCTAAATATTGTGTCAATACCCTCATTTGGACTGGAATAAGTTATGCTCCTTAATTGTAATTTTCCTCCTCTGTCATCACAACAAATTGATCAAAAGCAATAATAAAAAAAAATATTGTAACATCACCATATTCAAGTGTATCACACAATTATGGTTTTTCCTCTAATGAAAATACTCTTGTCTTTTACCACTCAAATTCTCCTTGAGTTTTTAGATAATTCAAGAGATTATGACCACAATAAGAAACAACCTTCCAATATGTGTGCACGGTAAGGCTAGGTAGACAAGAAAGGCTAAAAAATCATAAAAGTAAAGGGGTAAAAGAAAAATTGGTAAACAAGAGAATTAACAACAATCCTTCAAGATCACCAATATGTTGTCTTATAACAAATTGTTCAAAAGCATGAATCATTTTGTCCAATTTTTTTTTATCACTTTCAACCAAATTATAAAATATTGTAACTTTATTTATTTATTTATTTATTTTGCAATGATTCTGCACAATCACAAATAATATAAACAAAATAAGGTAATCACTTGGTAAAAAGAGAATGAAGGAAAGATGTTACCAATTTGACGTTTAAACCCTTAAAATAGAGTTCTGAATACCAAATGATATGAACCTCATTTACTTAAGGGCTGACTTAGGATCTTTAGGGTTAGAACCTTGAAGGAAATTTAGAAAATTAGTGAGAAAATTGATTAGAAAGTGGTGAAAATTTTTAGAGTTGGGCAGGATTTTAGAAATGCCGATATCTCGAGCTATAACACTCCGATTAAGATGATTCAAAAATGAGGTGAAAGTTCTCGTTATGAATTTTAATTTATGCTTAAAAAACACTCAATTTAGACAAGTAGAACGAAATTTAGGACCACGAAATAAATCTGGGCAGAATTGAATTTTTTGGATTCTGGTGAAGAAAGAATAAGAGGTGAATGTGAAAGGTCGAAGGAAAAAATCACTCTTCACAAGGGAGACAACTTGATGTATATTATTTTACTCTTTATTTCTTGATCTAAGAACATTTTCTAAGCTAATTATTTTATTCATAAGTCATGCATTTAACATGTTTTCATTAAAAACATAACATAATTCAATTTTTCTTAATTTGTTTATTTTGCATAGTTTTAGCATAATAAATAATATACATACATCCACATTGCATATTTCTTTTTCTTCTCTTGTAGAAGAGGTAATTTGAGATGAGCCAAATTGATGGAAAGAAATGTCCAAATTTGTTTGTACAACCCACTTGCAAAATATTACAAATGGAAATTTTGAATCAAACAAAATTAATTGGTATGAGAATCCAATTTAGCTGAATTAAAGGCCAACATAAATTAAGAATTAAATGTAAATCAATCCTGGATCACTCAAAATAGGAAATAAACATATTATTTTCTCTAAATCAGTCCCAAAAATTTCTTTTCTAAGCAATCCAATTTTGCAATTATTTATTTGGGAAATATTTGATTTTATTATAATTAATTTTAGGTTTAATATCTCTTGATAAAACCTCCTATAAATAGAGGTATTATGACAACAATATAATCATAATATCTTAGCCTGGGTGAGAACTGTTGTTTTGTCTCGCTCCCATTTTTTTTTCCTATTCTCAATTTTTAGTTTAGTTTTTAATTAGATGAGTTCATCTACTGCTACATCGCACTTTTGGTTTATTCTCTTTTATTTAATTTACATTTGCTATTAAATTTTTTAATTTATATTGTTCTATTTACTTTATTTATTTAGTACTCATTTTAATTTATGTTATTTAATTGTTTAGAATTTTTATTCCAAGTACTATTTAATTTTCATTTTCAATTCATTCTTTCCCAATTCCAATTCACAATTTAGATTTAGAGTTATCGCCTTCAGAAATTTCAAATTTAATTATCTGTACTATTATATTTTAAAATAGTTATTGATTGTTGCACTTTTAATTAAAAACACTTTATTTTAATTTTATAAATTTCAATTATTTAAATTCTGCATCAATTTAATTTTAACTATCTGCACTATTTTGTTTTAAAGTAATTGTTGATTCTTGTAATTTTAATTAAAATCACTTTATTTTACTTTTATAAATTTCAGTTATGTAAATTCTGCTTTTATTTAATTTTAATTATTGTTAATATTTTATGGTAATTTGAATTTAATTTTTATCATTTTGCATCAATTTATTTCTTTTTCACTCGTTCATTCATACCCTATTTACAGCTTTTAAACAGAATTATATGTGGTAATGAGTACGTTCCTATAATTGTATGCTTGTGAGATATGATACTCGTTAACTATGTTGCATTAATTTAGCAAGTTGTTTATTATTTTTTATCAATATTTTGTACTGAACAAAATGTTGTTATCACAACTCACAAAGGATGTGAGAGTTCTTTGATACAATCAAGGATTCTTGAATTATTTAAGAACTTAGGAGAATCACTCTCACTAAGATAAAATATTTAAACTATAATATTTTTTAATAAAATTCATCTTTTTTTTATAAGAATTGTTCAAGCTTATAAAGAAGTTTTGTCATCAAAATTACAAAATATTCAATAAAAGAAAATAAATGCTAATAATGATTCATTAACCTAAAAATAAAGATTATTTAATGACTGATTGTAATTGAAATTGTAGCAACCAAAAACAATCAATTATGCACTCTCTTGATCTCCTAAAGTCTAATGCCTAAGTTTGTATTTAGACCATTATTACTACTTGAAATAAACCAAACTAAAGTTTAATAATTGATTAATCCAAAGTATAATTTGAACAGTCAATTTTATAAAGAATGAGGTCATTATTTAAATAAAGTAATCACTTAAAAATTGAAACAAAGTTATGTATTAGTCTTTTTCTATTTAAGTCATGATATAATTCACAACTTTAATATTTTCTTCTTTAAGTGTAATTTTGTATTCAAATAATATTGACAGTATTTGTTGAAAAACTTATTTTATTTTTTTTATTCTAATCCTTATTATAAGTCCTCCAAATATTTTAAGTGAATTCTTATCCTTATTAATTACATAAAGAAAGAAGATAGGATATGATTTCTTCAGTACGTTCCACACAACAGGCTAAACAAAATCTGGACCCAAACATTCTCAAAAGAAGAAACATGTTCTAATTTTTTTGTTTTTACTTTTTTATCCTAAAAGCATGTTTATTGGGTCTTTTTTTTTTTTCCTAAATATTGTACGGAAGCCCATTTACATTCTGATGGTGTAATTGGGTTCTTTCGGACTTTAGAGCCTGATTTATATTCTTTTTTGTTGATACTTATGCTAATTTAATAATTTTATATTTATTTCAGCCGATTTTTATATTTTATAAGGATCATGGATTCTAGTGTAAAAATTAAAATATTATATTCATATATTTTTTAAAATTTAATTAGGCTTAATTGTATATTTTTGCACTTAATTTATCTTTTTATTTTTCTCGTGATTTTTACCATTAAAAATTTCAACTTTAAAATGTTCTACGGATATATTAGATGTTCAATAGAGAAATGACGTAAAAATAAAAATACATTGAATTACTAATATATGCAAAACAATATCATATTTGAAGTTGTTTTATTTTTAAGAAAACTTTCTATGAACACCATTACTTTATTAAAATAAAAAACAACAAATCGGAAAATATATATACAAATTGAAAGTGTTGATGATAATATTAAAAAAATAATAAAAATCACAAAATACTAACAATAAAATTGTGTAATTAAATTATTTTCTTTTTAACAAAAAAAATATATTATAGAAAAAAAAGTATGCATAGACTTTAAATTTTAAATCCATTTTAGTAAGTAGGTTCTCATTGAAAATATTCTAATAACATTTACTACATGGAAAATAATTGTTTCTAATAATTTTATGAATAAAATGAATTTTATGTGCTGTAACACTTAAAATTTTACTTTCTTTTATATAATTAATATTTTTAAGGGCTTAGCTGTAGTATATTATGTTAGATATAAGAAGAATTTTTTGTATTTTCAAAAAAATTAAAAATTAATAAAAAAACCTCTTAAAAGATATATATATATATATATATATATATATATATATATATATATATATATATATATATATATATTCAGATAAGAATGAAATAAAAAAGGAAAGAGGAGAAGATGAGTGAAGTATATTTGACTATTTTGGGAAGAGAGTAGAAACATCTATTTATAGATGTAGAAAAGCTAAAAATTTTAACCATGCACGTTAAAATATGCAATAAAAACCATGAAAACTACCAGATACATGAAGGGAAAGGGAAGATTCTTTCTGTGAATAAAGAATGGAAGCAACATATCATATATGTATATATATGTAGCAGTATGCGAAGGAAGACTCGGTGTGCCAGCGGATCTTGTGTGCGATGTTGACAAGTTTTTTTTTTTGTTTTTTTTTTTTACCATGAGGTTTCATGACACTTTCATCCACAAACTCTAAAGTTTGGATGTTCTAGAATAAAATGGCTACACTGAAATGATAATCCAAATTCACAACTTAAAGTTTGTCTTAATTTGCAATATCTTTTATCCACGTCAAATTTTTCCATTTGAATTGAATGAGATTTTCTTACTCTATTATACTAGAATATTTGAACACGATACTCGTCTTATTGCATGCAACATCTCCAAAGCCATTAATTTGTGATTGAGTAAAACAAAAGCTAGTAGTTTGTATACATAATATATTGTTTGAGGATTTTAACTTGCACAATTATCTAAACTAAGTGTCTAATAAACCTACTCGGAAGAACCCTCTTTTCAACATTTTGCTTGCATCTTATAATCTTGACCTTCTAGAGAATGCAAATAATACAGGCTTAGCGTCACATATTTCACGAGTGTCATTTTTCAAAATAAATAATAATATTAAAATATGTAAAGATAGTACAATTAAATATAAATAAATTTTAAGGTAACAGGTGTCACTTCAAAAGAATCATTCGCTAACACAAAAACATCCATATTATAAGTTTTGTTAATAAAATTCAAATATATTTAATTGAACATTTCATAAATATGTATACTGTACTTAATAATATATCAAATTATTTTACCAACGACGTTGTCTCTTTATGATAATATGTAATTAGTACTGTAGATTGATCTACAGTGGTTGCATTAATAATTTAGTTTCTGCTTATTATCAAGTTCAACATCAAATTGGTGTGTAAATTTTGTAGTATATATATATATATATATATATATATATATATATATATATATATATATATATATATATATATATATATTACATATACTGTGTTGACAAAGTATCATGCGTCAACTTCAATCAATTAATAAATTGATAATTAGGTTTGTAGATTTCATTTCCTCGGCAAGCACAAGTCGGTAGGTCTAGTTTGTCCATTTGGACCACATACAAAAACCTCTAATTAACATGACTGGTGTTAACTTTTCATGATTACTAATTTGAGAAAATTTAAAACAAGTGACCCCTTATGATGAGTTCACCAGTTGGAAACCATGGAGAAGATAATCATATAATATATAATGAATCGTCAAGATTGAAAGAAACACAGAGAGGGATGAGAGTTTTTGTTCTCTTCCTATTCTTTTCACTTGAGTTTTCATGCATGAAATGATGCACAAAAAACATCATTGCCATGTGCTTTTCAACAACATATACTTTCTCCACCTAACCGTCTTTCATGTAACTGGAAAACACCCTAAACATTTTTCACTTACTAGGAGCATCATTGCCCTCAGTTTTCAAAGGAATTTTGGTGTGGTGCAATAGTGATCTCGTTCTCGTGCATCATATAGATGAGTTTCAACTCTGTTGCCAACCATTGAAATCTATTAAACATGTGTAGTTATAGTGTTGATATCATCATAATACATTGAACCCCCAAGTGATGGAAGTTAGTAAGATTCTTACAGATATTGTCCCAATAATTAATGACTAACTCAACGTCAATCACGCAAACATGCTTCACAAACAAACCTATAGCATTTCCCTTATTACGTCAATCCACTTGGATCATTCATTTCAATAATCTCTCTATCTTTGACTTCCTCAATAATTAACTAAGGCCATGCTATCCTCGATTGCTGAAGGTTTTAATTAGCACCAATTATGCCAAGTTGTCTTCTTTATATTCAGCTAATCCTCCTTATTTGCAAGCCATGCCAAAACACAGTGGAGTGATTGATTATATATATGCTTTAGCTAGATTGCTAACGTATCTAGCCATCAAAGCCAAAGACTTGATACCCTTTTGTTTCATATGTGTTAACCACCCTCACTAGTTTTTTTTTTTAATCTTATAGGATTATCGTGGTTTTCTACCAAGTATTTATCTATAATAAGAAGTTGTTTACATATTGAAAGTTCATATTTTTTACCCTTTTATGTGATATAATTTAAATATCTCTTAGCCTCATTTTATGATGAAACTTTTACATTAGATATACATTTCATTTCTCTTCTATTCCAATTTCATCTCATTCTCTTTTTATTATTTTTTTACAGCAAATATTTTTTGTTTCCTATCACTCTCTTCTGAGTTACATAATTATTATACTGTACAAGAGTATCATAGTGCTGATCAATCTCCACAGGTTGCATAACTAGAAAAATTAAAAATCTCAACCATATGGCCATTGAAGACTAGTCATGAACATGCAAATGGGGTGTGTACTAATAAATAATCTAATTCAGATGTATTTCGTACCCTAAAAATAAAAAATATAAAACACTATTCATTTTACAAAATATAAATCATAAAAAATCGATTACTTGTGTAGTGTAAACTTATCTTATCATGCCTATACTGTCACCCATATTCTGTCTATTATGGCCACAATCCAACCCTAGCAGGTACTTCAATAAATTATAAGATACTCAAAATCGTATACGGAAAGCTGCTTTGGTTTTCGTCTCATCTGTTGAAATGAATCTTTCACAACAAACTCTACCACTGGTCTCTTTTTTCTTCTAAAAAATGATTCTGGCTTTCCTGTTTCCAAGCATGCACTTGAACCCTTTTATAAAAGCCTCTCATACTTTGTAGTTTACACACACATATCCATGCCCACAGTTAATACCTAGCCACATATTCTGGTTCATCTTTTCTGCATCTTCTTACCTACTTTTCTTTCCCTCACATATAACTCAATCATGACTGAAATTGAATGCCATGCAAAATCAACCACAAGCACCCCACCCCTAAAGCTCTTTGGCATCAACATTAACAAGTCCCCCGAAGAACAAACTGATCACGAAGCAAGTTCCAATTCTGAGCTTTTCAATCCAAGAAAATACGAGTGTCAGTACTGCTTCAGAGAATTCGCAAACTCACAGGCACTAGGAGGGCACCAAAACGCGCACAAGAAAGAGAGACAGCTCTTGAAACGTGCTCAAATGCAAGCTGCTCGCGGCTTTGTCGCTTCACACATTCACAACACAATCATATCCACCTTCACACCACAATCTCAGCCACATTTTTCGTGGCTATGCACGCCACAAGCATGGTCAAGTGGTGGTGCATATGACTCAGGAGTCGCTTTTGTGACTCCTGGAAGACGAGTTTATGCTACATCTGGTGCCTCCATTACTGATGGCCGTGGCCACCGCAGTCCTCCGCCGGAGTTCGGTGGCTCTAAAAGCGGTAGTTTCAATGACAGAGGGAACGGTGGTGGTCATGGTCATGAACGAGGATTCGGTTTGGATTTACATCTTAGCTTATGAGTTGTTGTGAGGAAGATGGATTTTTCATTCAATTTATCACCATATGTGTAGCAGCCTTTGTCTTCTGAGTTGTATGCCAATGTAAATTTTATATAAGTATTTAGAGTTGTTGAGAAATATTTTTATACATTTTTCATGCCGATCTGATCTGAAACTTTTAAATTCAAACGAGTATATGTCACGGGTCATTGACATTGTTATTTATATATTTGAGTTCCAACTTCGCAAATGTACTAATGATCAGGGCAAGTTTTTTAGCAAGAGAATATTGTTATGAATACTTGAGTACACAAAGGGCTACTTGATCAATCTTAATATAGACAAATCCCTCAACTTGTGTATACAGTCCCAAAAAACATTACAGACAAAAGGTTGCAATTCCAAACTCCACTAAAAATCTATTTCAGAATGTACAAATACCAATCCCAACCAGATTACAACTAGACCATATAAGGACTTGGAACACTGGTAAAACCAAGTGTAACGGGGATTGTATATTTGAATGAAATAGAGAAATATGTATACTGTTATTATTTGTATTACAGCTGAAAATTCAAGGACAGAAACTGTATCAAAATATATGTATATATGTAACTGAAAAGTCAAAGAATTATTGAAATAACTCCCACGTCCAAGTGCAGCAAGATTGATAGGATACCTCTGATAGTGGAAGAAATATTCAGAAACAGAAATCAGAGAGAAGATAATGTAAGAGATTTTCAAAGTTGATTCTTTTCTCACACATAGTCCCTTAATAAAATGTTCTTTCTCTTTTGCCTCATGATTTTTCTTTGCCCCTGCATACACGGACGGATCGCACGCCACGTAACTCTCTGATGTAACTACCTTCCCGTAACAGCATTTTCATTTAAGGTTACGTTTTGGGCATTGTTATTTGGCTCACATGTTACAATACTCCTTCCATTGAAAGCCACCTTGTCCTCAAGGTGCAAGTGAGGAAAAAACTCTTGAAATTCATGTCAATCCTCCCACGTTGCAGCAGTAGAATCCAGTGAATCCCATTGAATTAAAACTTGAGGGACCGTGCGCAGAGAGTCTAAAACTTGAGAGGGACTAACTAGGGGGCCAAACTCTGTTAAAGGTAATGGTAAATATGTTTGGGAAGGATTGCCAATAAATGCTTTCAACAGTGATACATGGAATACTGGATGAATCTTGGCAGTCTCTGGTAACTTGAGTTTGTAAGCCACAATTCCTATTTTGGCAAGCACCTCAAATGGGCCAAAGTAAGACATACGGAGTTTATGATTCTTGCGTAAAGCAACGGAATGTTGCCTATAAGGTTGGAGTTTAACCAACACTAAGTCCCCCACAGAAAAGTGCACATCACGTCTTCTTTTGTCTGCTTGTTGCTTCATATAATTTTTAGCCTTCAACAAATTTGATTTAAGTTGTTGAAGTAAAACATCACGAGCAGTTAGAGTTTCCTGAACTGAAACAGGATCAGTAGAATTGGTCTCATACCTCACAACTGCAGGTGGGTCATGACCATATAATGCTTTAAATTCAAATACTTTGATGCAGGGAAGAATTGTACCAAAATTAAGCCCACGGTAACATAGAGTACCAAATCTTTGGATTATAAAAAACAAAGCATCGAAGATACATCTCCAGCGTTTTGTTCAAAGCCTCAGTTTGGTCATCCATTTGCGGATGGTATGCAGAACTCATAGCTAAAGTGGTACCTTGAGCCTTGAATAAATGTTTCCAAAAGGAACTAACAAAAACCTTGTCACTATCCGAAACAATGGACTTCGGAACACCATACAATTTCACAATATTGTTAACAAAAGCTTCGGCAACAATTTTACTGGTATACTCTATCCTTAAAGGGATGAAATGCCCAAATTTTGAAAGTCTATCAACAACTACCATAATAGTCGAGAACCCATGGGAAAGAGGCAGATTTGTTATGAAATCCATTGCAACATCTTCCCACACATGCTAAGGAATAGGCAATGCATGAAGCAACCCTGCTGGTAATGCATGCTCAAGTTTAGATTGTTGGCAAATTCGACAATCCCGTATGAAAGTTCTAATACGTTGATGCATTCCTGGCCAAAAAAATTGAGAAGAAATTCTTGCAGTGGTCTTAGCAACTCCGGCATGACCCCCCACCTTGGAACAGTGAAATTCCTTTAAAACTTGAGTAATAAGATCATCATTATTGGGAAACATAATTCGTCCTTTCCAAAATAATAACCCGTCACGAATCACATATTCCGAAGACTGCAATTTATTATCCAAGCATTGCTTATACAGGGCCATGAACTTGGTATCAGTTGGAATTAAATCAATTATCTGCTTTAACCATTGATTTCTTGGTTCTGACCAAGCCACTAAAAAACTACGGGACAAGGCATATGCTGGAATATTTTCTTTCCCTGGTTTGTATTGTATGGAAAAATCAAAACCCAAAAACTTGGGTAACCATTGGTGCTGTTCCAGTGTCTGTAATCGCTGTTCTAATAATTCCTTAAGACTTTTTTTATCAGTCTTTATAACAAATTTATGACCCAAAAGATAGTGTCGAAACTTGGCCAAAGCTTCAGTAATAGCATAAAATTCGCGAGTATAAACAGACTGTTTCTGCATTTGCAATGAAAGCTTCTTTGAAAAATATGCTATTGGATGATGATCTTGACTCAAAACTGCGCCCACTCCCACACCTGATGCATCCGTTTCAAGAACAAAAGGGGCAGAAAAATTCGGAATAGCCAATACAGGAGCTGTTGTCAATGCTTCTTTAAGCTCTAAGAAAGCAGAAGTAGTTGCGTCAGTCCAAGTGAAAGCATCCTTTTTTAGTAAATCAGTTAAGGGAGCTGCTATTTGGGCATAGCCTTTGACAAATCTGCGATAATAACCGGTAAGACCAAGGAACTCACGCAACTGTTTGAGATTAAGTGGCCTAGGCCAATTCTTCACTGCATCCAGTTTGTGAGTGTCCATAGCCACCCCTAATCCGGACAGAGTATGGCCCAGATATTCAATTGTAGTAACTCCAAAAGAACATTTAGAGAACCTGACATAGAGTTGATGTTGTTTCAAAATCTGTAACACCACTTCTAAATGAAGTAAATGATCCGTCCATGAAGCACTATATACTAATAATATATCATAAAAAAAAACAAGCACAAATTTTCTCAACACTCCTTGAAAAATGGCGTTCATTAAACTTTGAAATGTTGCGGGAGCATTAGATAACCCAAATGGCATGACAAGCCACTCGAAGTGACCATGATGTGTACGAAAAATAGTTTTACAACGGTCTTCGGGGTGCAATAATATTTGATGATAACCAGATCGTAAATCAAGTTTAGAAAAAATAATGGCTCCAAATAACTCATCAATCAACTCATCTACCGTAGGAATAGGAAAACGATCCTTGATAGTGATAGCATTGAGAGCTCGGTAATCTGTACAAACTAACCAAGATCCATCCTTCTTTTTAACCAAAATAATGGGCGATGAGAAAGGACTTCGAATATGTTAAATTATCCCCTCCTTAAGCATATCAGCAACAAGCTTTTCAATTTCCTCTTTTTGGCTATAAGGATAACGATAAGGTTTCACGTTGACGGGGGTAGATCCTTTCATTAAGGGAATATCATGATCATGTGCACGAGGAGAGGCAAGGAAGCAAGAATGTCAAAAACAGAAGCATATGTATGCAGAAGTCATGTCAACTCTGGTGCCATATTTGAAGGTAATGGAGGTAGAGATGAAGAATGCATAGTGTGATCCACCAGCTGCATGTTGTAGACCTTTACAATGGCATTTGTATTAACCATACGCCTTATGTGATGCAGGTGAGCTTGCATAGGAATTGTATCAACATTACCTTGTAAGGTAACAAATGTGTTATTATGTAAAAATTTTAAGTTCAGGGCCTCATAGTCAGCCATGTGAGGCCCAATGGTTTTCAATCAATTAGCTCCTAAAATAAGATCTGCTCCAGAAATAGGAAGCAAATAAGCAGGCAATGTAAAAGTATTACCCTAAGCTTGTACCACCAATTTCTGAACTAAGCCCGCCGTTGTCATGTAGTTTCCATTACCCACCATTACTTTAAACAATGGAGCTGGTTCTATAGGAATTTTAAAAAACTTTGCAACACGAGGCTGCAAAAAATTGTCTGAACTACCACCATCAATTAACACTGTGACAGGTAACTTATGAATGTAAGCTAAAAATCTGATAGTACCCGCCCCTATGCCACCCTTCAAGGCATTAAAGGATAAATGATGATCCTCCAATATTGGTGTCATATTCAATTCTGTGGAATGAACCCCAGGAGGTGATTCATGATTAGAGTCTTCCAAATCCTCTTCCAATTGCAAAAACAAATACTGCTTATTAGGGCATTTATGGTTCAAAGTAAATTTATCATCACAGAAATAACATAATCCCTTTTCTCATCGAATATGCATCTCTGCTGGGCTGATTTTTTTTATACCAACATTGCGCAATGGCGGAACATTAGGGGTAGGCAATAAGGGTGGTAAGGTTGGCTTAATAACTGGTTTGGATTGAATCAGAGAAGATGTATAAATTGGAGTAGATATCAGTGAATAACGACGAACAGGTACCGTAGGAGATTTAGCAGGAGAGGTGTATCTATCTCTTCATACAATTTTGCTAATGCTACAGCTCGCAATAGCGACGATGGAGCCTGGACTACCACATCTCTACGTATCTCAGATGGAGACCACTCAAAAAGAAATTCAACAATGCTTCATCCGATAAACCAAAGGATCGATTAGCTAGGGACATGAATTTCAAGTAATAATCTGGTATTGTACCAATCTACTGCAACTTGAATAACTCAGTCATTGGACAGTCAAAAGGAGAAGGACCAAACTGAGATTCCAACGCACGTGTCAGATCACTCCACGAATGAATTGCAGAGAGCTTTTGTAGCATATGAAACCAAGGAACCACCTCCTTCTCAAAATGAATCGTAGCAATGTCCAATCTGCTCGCATCTGGTGTATGATGATAGTTGAAAAATTTCTCAGCCTTGAAAATCCATTCCAAAATGGGCGTTGTACCATTGAAGGGAGGAAATCCTAGAGAAATGTGTTTAATAGGAAGAGCCATATTCACTGGAGTAACCAAAGGGGAGTCGTTGTTCGATGAAGAACCTCCATTCTGCTGAGCCTGTTGGTTGAGAAGCTAGTTCAATGCTGATTGAAGCTCATCCAATCGAAAATGGACGTCAGATTGGGCAATCGCAGCTTGAGCGGCAAAATCTCTCTGTTCCTTGTGACGTAATTCTAACAACTCGCCTAAGATTTTAAGTTTTGCCTCTTGTGATTTAATCGTCGCTTGCATTTCCTTCAATCGAGTATTCTCAGCCATGGAAGACAATGAAAGCACCAATTGTAACGGGGATTGTATATTTGAATGAAATAGAGAAATATGTATATTGTTATATGTATTACAACTGAAAATTCAACTTCGTATACGTAAGGACAGAAACGTTATCAAAATATATGTAACTGAAAAGTCAAAAAATTATTGGAATAACTCCCACGTCCAAATACAACAAGATTGATAGGATACCTGTGATAGAGGAAGAAATATTCGAAACGAAATCGAGAGAAAGATAGTGTATCGAAAATTTATTGGTCAAATTTACTTGAAAATTTTGAAAAAGTCAAATTGATGAAAAAGATTAAAAATGTAAATAAGTGAAAAATAAGAAAAAGAAAATAATGTAATGAGAAAAAATAATAAAAAAGTAAATAAAATAAAAATAAAAATTATAAAATATATAAAAAATGATTTTATATATAATAAAAAATAAAAAAATAAAAAAATTAATATTTTAATATTTAAATTTAAAAATAAAGTTGCAACAGTGATATGATGTGAACGGGAATTGAAATGGAGACGAGGATTATTTTACGCATTACCGCCCGATTTTTTATAATAGAGAACATCTTTTTATCAACTCGGTACAAATGAGAATGAATGGGTCAGAACAAATATGAGTTAGTTTTCATCCCACTTACACGTTTCATCTCATATATATCTTGATTTCTAGCTAGGAAAAGCACAAAACATGTGAATTTTGGTAGAAAGCACAAAACATGAGCCTAGGTTCAATGCTATGCTTTGGAGTTCCAAGAAGAGGAAAAAAGAAAGTGAATTTGGTCCACTAGCCGTCAATGAATTACCCACAACCCATGAACCTTTTTTTTTTTCTGGGTCGGGCCGAAAGGTAGACAACTCCTTCACCAACAACCCCTAAAAACCGTAAAAAATGTAACCTTGAAGCTTTTCAAACCGTAAAAACCTCTGATTTTTTTGCCAAAAAATAAATCCAAGTTTTTTGGATGAAATCATCAATAAAATAATTGTTGCTATTTGAGGCTGGCTTAATTGGTCGAGAAATATCAACAAGTTGAAAATTTTGCGAAGTTCTCCAATAACTTCTCATTGAAAATGAATTTCAATGTTGTTTCCCCACCAGATAACAATTTAGATAGCGACTTAAGCAGTGGTAAACCTTCCATCTATTTCTTTTTGTTATAGAGTCTATATGCCTTTAAAACTTAAGTGTCCAAATTTGCAATGTCACAGTTGTGCTACATCTTTCATATCTATATTAAAACAAGTTGGTGCTACAAGAAAAAAATATAACATTAGATTTCATAATCATCACTTTGTTTAGACAATATATTTTACATTGTACTTGTTGAAATAAAATTTCTAGTACCTTCTCTTGTAATTGGTCCTATACTTAACAAATTATTATTCAATTTCGGAACATAAAAAATTCTCAATATAATACTAATAACTCTATTTATATCAAGTCTAATGTTGTCTTTCTCATTAATCATCATATTCAAATTATTTCTCAGTTTCACAGAATTTAAGAAGTTTCATCAAGCTTAGAAAAATAATCATTTTTTCTGCACATATGATTACTACACCCGGTCAAGAAACCACAGGTGTGTCTTTTGCTACTCTTTTTCTTCAATATAAGTCATTAATAACATGTGTTCTTCACTCTTTATCTAACTTTCTACAAAATTTGTCACCCCTTCTTACATTTACACTGAGAGTGTCTGAACTTATGATAATTATAGCATTTCACTATTATTTTATCAACACTTTGCCTGCCTCATCCAGTATGACTAATATATTGGCTTCCATGAGTAACCTTCAGAGCATGTTCTTCATGTCCAATATTACTCATGCATCGTTTATGCATTAACAAATTATTTTGCAGTCATCGACAACATACTTGTATCCTTGTGTTCTTTAATTGAACACATAACATAATTAAACTTTAGCATCATTGATCTTATAATTTTCTTCACCACAATAACATCTTTCAAATCTTCATGGTTGGCTTTCATCTTGTTACTGATGACAAATACACGAGTAAGATACTCATTGTCTAATTCTCCTTTTTTTCATGTGAGTAATTTCAAACTCCCTTCCCAAATATTAGAAATAAGCACACTTTACTTGGATTGTTCCTTCATATTTTTTTCTTTATATTTCTATTTCATAAAATCCTAAATACTTTTTATTATATCTTTATTGATTATAATTTCCAAATTGAATAATCTAAAACCTAAAACAAATAGTTTTTAATATTAAGATTCTTCCATTTCTATTTTTCCTAAGAACTTTTGTTTGCTTCATACAGAGTAACACCTTTTGTTGCTATTGAAACTCCATTTTCCATCACATCCCAATTATCCTTTGATTGAAGAAAATTCTCCATAAGTATGTCCAATTATTATAATAATCATCAAATCCTATCACTGTTGGTTGAACTAAAACACCTTTGGTAACCATTATTATTGCCTAAAATCGAGAAGACTGCTGCTTCTACGTAATCTCGCAAATAATAAATTTAATAGTAAAGTTACAATATGTGTGAGAGAGAGATTTTGAGAGGAATGTTTTATATATTGAATGAAAAACATCGTACTATTAATAATTCTAAAAAAAATACATTAAATAAAGAGTTGTTAGGAGACATTTAATTAAAAAAAAAACTATTTTAAAATAAAAAAATCCCTAATGAAATGAGATTGTATTAGACTAACTTCTACCTGCCAATTCATAAATTTATTGTATTTCCTTTCTCGTTTAGTAATTTTCCTCCACATCTTACCCTTTTGCTTGATGTTCGTGTGATCCTCCACCAACTTCTATTTCATTACTTCTCTCTGCACATTGTATATGTCTTCAAAAGACCACTTTCGTTAGAATTTCCGTTAGAATATCATGTTCCTTATAGCACGAAAGAAAAAGAAGATACAAAATCAAAAGATTATGGGGAAGTTAAAAATAGACAAGATATTTTTATTATTTAACATAAGTTATAAAGGTTCAGTAACAAGGTGAGGTGGAATGTGACCCTAATATACCCTACTATTAGTGAAACATGGCCTCTAACTGATATTTTCTATTTTTTTTATTGTTTCCATGGTTCAAATTGTACCTTTAGGTTACATTCTAAGATTATGAATCGCATGACGACGGGTAAGGAGTGAAGATACTTTTTAATCATTTTTATTTAGAACAAAAACACTGACAAAATTATTAAAATCTGGAAATATATATTAACTATTGTAAATGATTACATATAATAACATATAAATTGTACTATTAAAATAATAGTTATTTTTTACGAATTTTCTTGTAAAAATATATTTAAATTTATAAAAAATTTATTTCTTACCATTTCTATAAAAACTTTACAAAAATATTCCCATGAGAATTTTTAATAATAGGTAATAAAGCAACTAGAAATAACATTGTAGTAATTAATTTGGACTTGATAATAGGAAAGTAGATCCAACGGCTTGGAAGGAGGGTCAATCAGAGAGCGTAGGATTGGATGAAAGGGAAAGGGAGAGGAAGAACATCAGATAATTTTGTTTTGCTAGCAATTGCAGTTGCAACTGCCATACTATCCATCCGGTGACCCCTGTCTCTCTGTTCACTTTCTCTGCACACCCAAGGTTCGCCTCACCATCTCCCGCTCTCGCATCACCGTCGCCGGCGCTGCCTTCATCGTCGTTGGTTTTCGCGGACAGTGACACCAACTGCTGGGGTGCGTCGGTCTTCGGTCTTCGTTCTTGCTTTGGCTGTTCACGATTTTCTTCTCATAGATACTTCTTATTTTATCATTTTGTAAAATATAACGATTCAAAAGATATTTCTTCTCACTGTTCTAGTCTATAATTTCTTCTGTTTTTGCTGCCATTTAGACTCGGAGTGTCCTTTTCTGTTCATAATTTGTATTTAGAAATTATGAGTTTATTAGTTATTATGAGTTATTTTACGACTTTTGAAACTATTTGTGTTATACATTGGATCTTAATATTTATGTTTTATTATGAGTAATTTTTCTTGTCTATATTATTTAATTTGTGTTCATGTCTATAGATATAGTTTTCTGTATATACATAACTCTTATGAAATCTTTTATACCCTTTCCGATCCTCTTACATCCAGGAGTTTGATAACATTGGTAAGTGATTTAACTGAAAACTGGGATTGCTGATACCTTCTTAGTTGTTATTGTCAATTATATTATGATATGTTTTTTCATACTCACTGTACATTTCCTTTTCATTTTTGGACAGATCAATGTTGCATGCAGCATCTGCCCCAGGGCATTGTTTAAGCTATCCCAGGGACATTCGTTATCCTCGTTATTTGAAAACACCTTCAATTAAAACAAGTTTCTCTGTTCGTTGTTCGGTATCACAGACAAGAAATGGAGCTAAAGTGGAATATACTCCTTGGCTCATTGTTGGCTTGGGTAATCCTGGAAACAAATACCATGGCACTAGGCACAATGTAATCATTCAGTTTTTTATGAAATTGTTTGAAATTGAATGCATTTCTGTTTGTAGTTGATCTTATGTTTTGCCCTGTATTAGGTTGGATTTGAAATAATTGATAGCATTTCTCGAGCCGAAGGGATTAAGATGAACACAATACAGTCAAAGGCCTTGATTGGAATAGGTGCATCATCCTCTAAGCATTGATTTTGTTATTGTTCTTTCCCATCTAGTTACACATATCATGGTAATTATAGCACTAACTTATATATTCTTGCGTGCTCTGTACAGGTTCTATTGGAGAAGTACCAATTTTGTTAGCAAAGCCCCAAACATACATGAATTTTAGTGGGGAATCGGTCAGTGTTCACCGTAAACATTGAATAGATTTTCTGCAAGAACGACACATACTTAGTTTTCATCATACATTGTAGCTTAAGAGTCGAGAGATACGGGTTGAAACTGATTGTGGATCAACTATCTGATCCAGTTCTTAATTGGGCATGATGATGTCAAATTAATTATTTCTTTAAAAAATAATTGTCTTTGATCTGTCAGTTTTTGTGTTACTTCTTTGTTCGTAATTTTCTTATTTCTAATATTCTTAAAGGTTGGGCCACTTGCTGCATATTATCAAGTACCCTTGCGTCATATTCTACTAGTATGTATTTCTTACCTTCTGTTTAAAAACAGTTGATGACAATTTACATGTTTGTTGGAAATTTTCATTTAGCCATAAGTTTCTGGAAATTTTACATAGGTTTATGATGAAACAAGCCTGCCAAATGGTGTTTTAAGGCTTCAACCAAAAGGCGGACATGGGCATCACAATGGGTAATGCTTGTTCTATTCATTTTAAGATTCTTTATATATCAGAACAAGACATGATTTCAGAAATTGGAATCATATGTTTAGCAAATACACTTTATGCATAGAGAGACAATAAACAGACTTTTTATAGACTTGTTGGCATAAGATATAAATTAAAGAATAAAAATTAAGATTACAGTTTTAGGTTGCACTAATTGTGCCACATAAGTGGATAGAAAGGCCATTGAAACTTCTTATTGAGGAGGTATAGCATTGTAGTTTTTTTTAAAGACTTTTGCTTCAATACAGTTTAATGGTGAAGATTTGTTATAAATTATCTCGTTCGACTTGAATTTTTTTATAGACAAGAAACTAAGTTCGTCATCCTAATACAAACCTTTTTTGTTTTAAAGAAATGTATTTGGGAACTCATACATTTTTACTGTAATGAGAAATAGTAAATTCTAAAGCTGGCTTTACAATGTTACAGATTAAAAAATGTGATGGGCCATTTGGATGGTTGCAGTGCTTTTCCTCGACTTGCAGTCGGTTAGTTCCTTGCCACCAGTCACTTTATAAGTTGGCATGGTTTCTTCAGTTGTCTTAGCTGTACTGTATGTCAAATTTGCGTTTGTAGGAATTGGCAATCCTCCCGGAACTATGGATTTGAGAGCATTTCTTCTACAAAAATTCAGTTCAGTGGAACGAATGCAGGTTACGTCTAGTCTTCTACCAAGCGTGAATCGGTTTAGTTCTTTTATAATATCATAAACTTTTGTGTTCATACTATTTGCATAATACTTTACAATTGTGCGTTATGTCTTATAATTTATTTTGACTGGGACTTAAATATAGAAGAGCAATTAGTTCTGTTATAATTGCACTGCACTTTATACTGAGTATGTGAAATACTGTGTTATGACTTATGATAGTCCACTAGATTTCATTAGGAGTGCAAGGGTAATTTACATTTTTGTTTTTGGCTGTGGAGGGAACTATATAGTTTGTGGATGGATTGTAACAAATTAGACAATAAGTACTTAATTAGAAAATATATGAAAGGAATTGAGCCGGTAATGCTTTATTTGGACAGTTAGCGTAACCTTCAATAATTACACAAGTTTATATTACAAATAAAGTGCATTTTGTTGTCTAATTTGAAATTCGATTACGATTTCCCTTTTTGAATTACAGATTGATGCTTCGTTGGAGCAAGGAGTTGTAGCTGTAAGAACCGTTGTGCTAAAAGGCTTTGACCAGCATGTCAATAAATTCAATTTAGGGCAAAAATACAAGTACCATAAAGTTTAATTTCACTCAAATGTACGGCCAATTTTGGCTTAGATGAAATTGTTGTGTATGTTAGCAGATAGCCATTCTACCTCAAACTTGTCATGAGACATGACTAGTGCATTTATTTTGTAAAGCACACCAGTGGTCATATTCTGCTCTGAAAGATAGTTGTTTGATGGTGAGAGATAGATTTTGCATAGTAGCAACCTTGGCCCTTTTGGGCACCCATATGTCATGCTAAATATTAAGTGATGAACAGGTGAACCCTAAACATCACAACTCACACAGCTCAACAGTTTTGCTAGTTAATCACATCATTGTCCATGTGCAGATGATTCTGGAACTAGGCCTTATTTATATCAACTTCTAAATAAGTTCTTAATTTAAAATAGTTTGGATAATATACTCATAATATTTGTCATTGAAAAAGTGCACTCGTTATGTCATCTCTTTAAGTTACGTGGCATTATTTTAAATCATAAAATGTTAGTCACTTTTAACATAATACAGGATCAAACTCATCTTTGGGTTATCGTAAGAAATGTAATAAACTAAATTTACATAAAATTTTTATATTATATATACCACTTCAACCAATTCACATAATATGTTAATTTTAATGTAATTAACACTCATTTGTGTTTATTTTAATGTAACATTACATTGATTAAAAAACAAGAAAATAGATAATAGAAAAAAAATTCAAAAGAAAAAAACAATATTTTGTGATTTATGTAATGTTTCAAATATATTTATTAGATGACAAAGAATGTATTTATATAGAAGACAATGATGTACACAAAATGTATTTATATGTGATTTGTGTAATATCTCAAATATATTTATTAGATGATAAAGAATGTATTTATATAGAAGATAATGATGTACAAAGAATGTATTTATATAGGAGGCAATGATGTAACAGCTAATAATAACAAAAGAAAAAACAGAAACATTTAACATATACAAATTTGGTTTGACTAACACTCCTCCTCAAACTAAAATAGATACATCAATTTTCTTTGTAAGACTTTTGAATCTTTCAAACTTCAAAGCTTTTGTCAAAATGTTAACAAGTTGTATCTCATACCTGCAATGTTCAACCTCTAGTTTTCTATTTGAAACTTGCTCACGGATGAAGTGAAATTTGGTCTCAATGTATTTGCTTTTATCATGAGAGACTGGATGCTTGGCAAGATCTATTGCAGATTTATTATCAATCGATACTTTAATTTACATGCTTGTAGGTGTGTTGACAAAATTACTTTGCTGCATTCCAAATTTCTTCGGTATATCACGAACATATTTTGTCTGATGTATAGTCATCCCATATGGAGTTTGTTTGAACTCAATACCCAAAAAATAACTTAGATTTCTCAAGTCACTCATTTCAAACTCCTTTAGAAGTTCATTCTTGTAGTAAACTATGAACTCTTCATTGTTATCAATGATCAAAAGATCATCAACATACAAACATATGATGATTTTTTTAACTCTACTACTATTCTTCCAGACTTTTACATAGACTCCATGTTCAGACATATACTTTAACAAAGCCAATTTTGTTAAGAAAATTATCAATCTGTTTGTTTTATGCTCTCAGTGCTTGTTTAAGCCCATGTAAGGCTTTTTTAGTCTATATACTTTGTGTTCTTCACTTTTATGCTCAAACCCCTTAGGTTGATGCACATAAACCTCTTCTTCAAGAGGGTCATTCAAAAAAGCTGATATAACATCTAACTGGTGTAAGAATTAGTTAGCATTCGTGGCAATAACAACCACCAATATGATGATTTCGATACTAGCAACAAGTGCATAGACTTCACCATAGTTTATTTCAGCTATCTACAAGAAGTCTTTGGCTACAAGCCTTGCTTTGTATCTTATAACGTTACCATTTGAATTTACTTTAATCTTATAAACCCACTTGAGTGCGATTCACTCCTTGTCTAGTGGCAACTCAACAAGTTTCTAGGTCTGATTCCTTTCAATTGAATCAATCTCCTACTGCATAGCTTTCCACCAATGAACCTCTCTGGCTGCTTCTTCGAACATGATTGACTCAAACTCTATTATGAGTGCAAAATGCACTAGATTTCCCTTTACTAACACAACTGAGTCACTAAACACTTCATAATCATGAAGATGAGATGAGAGTTGTGTAACTCTGGATGATCTTCTCGTACCATGATCAATAGGTTTGTTCTGTTCCACTAGATTTTCATCTTCAAATAACACTTTAGAAGCATTTGAATTCTCTTTGGTGGTTGTCCATGTCTAGCTAGTTGACGCATCAACAAAAACATCTCTACTAATTGACACATGTTTTGAGATGGGTCAAATAATTTGTATCCACCTGCCACATGATAACCGACCAGAATTTGTGGTGTGATTTTATTATCAAGTTTCTTTCTCAACTGCTCAGACACATGCTTATAACAAACTGAATCGAATATCCTAAAGTGTGTTACATCAAGCTCGACATCTTTCCAAGTCTCTTCAAGTATCATCATCTCTAAATGCTTGGTGGGAGACATGTTCAACACATGTGCAGTTGTAACAACTATTTCTCAACAAAAATAACTTGTCAAAGACATACTTTTCAACATGCAATAGATCATATTCAACAAAGTTCGATTTCTATGCTCAGCAGTACCATTGTGTTGAGGAGTGTAAGGTGTAGTAAACTCATGGACGATGCCTTCTTTCTCACAAAAAACACTGAATTTGGCTGAGGCATATTTTCCTCCACCATCTGACCACAACACATTTATCTTGCTTCCACTCTACCTTGCAACCATTCTTTTAAAATTTTCAAATACAGACAACACTTCATTTTTTCATTCTCAACACATAAACCCACATTTTCTTTGTGAGATCATCTACAAAAGTAACAATATACCTATTTCCACCAGGTGTTTCAACCTACATTGCCCTACAAACATCAGAGTACACCATATCAAGCTTCTTATTTGTTTTGCCAACCACAAATTCCTTAAACTTTGGTCTGACATGCTTGCATTGAATGCATTCTCTACAAACATCCTATGGAATCATAATTAAGGGGAGTCCAATCACCAAATTCTTATGACTAAGCTTGTGCAAATGCTGAAAATTCAGATGGCTGAACCTATTATGTCATAACCACTCATTCCTATTATCTCTAGTGGTAAAACATTAATGTCTTCATGTATTCATAACAACACAGAAGGTTCTGTTTTCAGAAATATTTGCATGAACCATTAATGTTTTTTGTTATATATACTCAAACCATTTTTCTTCATTTTCATACAAATCCTTTCTATAAAAGTTGTCCGAGACTCATCAAGTTTGTCTTTAAACCAGGTACATACAACACATCATCAATTATGATTTTCCCTATCATTATGATCCTTCAACAATATACATCTAACCCCTTCTACATTGAGACTACTGTTGGTGGCAAATCTGATTTTTCCTTGAGACGGATCATTAATCTTGATGAATTAATCTCTCCTCCCAGTCATATGCGTGGAGCATCCCAAGTTAAGGTTCCAAGAAGAGGTTTTTTCTAAATTTAGATCACTAGTTTTGGCCATCAGCATCACCACATCAGAATCTGAAGAAGCATCATCTTGAGCTAAATTAACTTGGTTTTTTGGCTTGTTCTTGACACATTCACTATCCCAGCATTCACGTGCAAAGTGACCATACTTCTGACACTTGTAACATTTCACATTTTTCTTGTCAAACTTTCATTATTTATCATCATTAGAGGTGTTCTGCTGCTTTTTGTTATATTTCTTATTCTTAAAAGTATCACCTATTTTCTCATCTTTTTTTTAACATTTTCTTTCCTTTTAAGGTGCTGTCTTTTCCCCTTTGGATTGTTCTAACTTGAAGAGTCTGCTCTTCATTATGCCTTCTCTCATTAATCCTAAACTAATGAGCTTTAAGAGAATCCTGCAAAACTTCTACCTCCATCTCCTCCAAGTCTTTTGGTTCTTTAATTTTCACTACAACTCCAACATGATCAAATATCTACGACAATATTTTCAGCTTAGAATCTTATCAACAACCTGTTGATCAATGATTGTGTCTCTGCAGACCCTCATTGTATTCACATATTCTTGAATTTTATCAAAGTAATCAATAATGATTTCATTCTTATCCATGTTGAGAAACTCAAACTACCTCCTCAAGGTCTGCATCTTGACTTTCTTGTTCTTTCTCCACTTCCAATACGTTTTTACTGTTGCAGCTTTGAAAATTTTGTTAAAGATCTTTGGTCTAACACATTGGTAAATAAAAAATCTGACCTTACTGTCTAGCTTTTGAAGATTCTTGAAGTGTTTCTTGACTTCTTTTGTAACCTTGTTTCCAGGATCTTCAAGTCATCACCATATTTGTTATATCTTGAAAATAAAAGATAATGAACATCTTTATCTTCCAATCATCAAAATCATTTCCATCAAATACCAGTAATGCACTTTGAGTGATATTCTCATTCGCAGCTATCTTGAATTTGTAAATTCAAGAACTTTACCAATCTTGATACATTTAACTCTTTTTCAATATTTTTAAGATTGTTCACCATTGAAGAGAATAGTCACGCACTTCATGCACTGAGACTTACCCAAATGTTGACAACAAATGTAAAAAAAAATTCACTTCTCTCGAGCTAAACCTTGCTCATAATACCATGCTAATTCTAATATAACAATACATTGATTTATCATATAAAAACAAGAAAATAGAAAACAAAAAAAAACAATCCAATATTTATGATTTGTGTAATGTTTCAAATATATTAATTAGATGGCAATAAATATATTTATATACAGGACAATAATATAACTACTAATAACAAAAGAAAAACTAAAACATTTAATATAGACCTATTTAATTTAATTAATTAATAGTTTGATTACTAATTTATTCACACACTATTTTTAGAGATGGATGTAATTATTTATATTTTGTTATACTAAATCATATTTTTGTTTCTTTAAATTGGTCGTATTTTGTACATTCAAATGCTTTTTTAAAATAATAAAATAAATAAAGAAAATTTATTGCATTGTAAGATTGTTAGTGTGATGTTATCTATGGGTAACTTTTATTTTATTTTTATTATTTTTAGTACATTTCAATCAACACCACTGCAGCATCGTTCATAAAACTGTCGAAGTAATCGAAGACACATTAATTTTTCTTATAATATACTTTTTCCAGCAGCTATTATTAATATTATTATTGATTTTGTCCAAACAAAATTCATAAACGTTGATTTTATAAATAATTCATCAAACAGCAAATTCGTTTAGTACCATTCATTTGCTTCAGTCTTCAACAATGCGTTGTTAAATAACTAAACATTTCTAATTATCTAAAAAGTAAATATTTTAATGATATTATGTTTTTAATATGATAAATATCTTCTCTTCCAACAAAAACGTTTATTTGTAGCGGATAATAATGGAAGCAATTAATATGTATATAATCCAACGTGTAAAATAACAGAACCTGGTTTCTTCAACTCTGCGGGACCCACCTTATTTAGAAGAACGTTGGTCTAAGATTTATTAGACCGTTGCGAACTCAAATATTTTACTCAACAAAGCACTGAAAAGTTCCGATAAGAACAACAAAAAGCAAATGACCCTCTCAACGAAGGAACATCACAACATGGCAACAGCAGAGCATTCCAACGTCTCTCTGCAACAACACACAAGCCCCACAGTGGACACCATCTCTCTCATCAGTCTCACCTCCGCGCAGATGCAAGGCTTCTTGATGATGGAGTTGGAGCGAGGACCAAGATACCAAGCATACGCTGAGCTGAGGGAAAGAAAGCTTCGCATGAAGTACATGAGACAGCAAGAATATGAAGAAAAGGAAGAGGGTGTGGAAGTGGAGGCAGAAGCAAAGGTTTTAACCCCACCAAGGAAGAAACAAGTTAAGTTTCAAGGTGTAGTTTCTGGGAGAAAAGGGTCCTCTCTTGTGGCACAGTCTGTTCCTGATTTTTCTGCTGCTTTGAGGAAGGAGAATCGAAAGCCGGTGAATAGTAACATGTTACCTCCATTGACGGAGTTGACGCCTCCTTCGAAGAGAATGTGTGGTGTTTTGTCGAGTGCAAGAGGGAGTAAGTCAGCGAATGCAGGTGAGAAGAGAAGGGGTGGTGGTGGGGTTCTCATGCCGAGGAAGAGCTATGCCAGCATTGATGAACTCAAGAGTTTGTCATCTGCTACTGCTAATGCCATCAATGGTGAGAGTAGAGGTGGAGGAAGGAGTAGCAGGGTGATGACAAGAAAGTCTGTTTTAGGGTACAAACAACACATTTGATGAGTATGGAAACTGGAGTGCAATGATTTTCCTTTGATTTTGTTTAATTGTTTATTTTGTAGGTTTGGTGGTTATGTCTTCACTGCTCATTCATTGCTTCGCATTTTTTTTTTTAATTTTTTGGGAGGAACTTATATTATATTATTATGTAACTGTAAAGCCAGTATGATTTAAGAGAGTATCCAATACCCATCACCATGCCACTGTTTATATAGAGAGAATAATAGTTTTATGTTCCTCTGTTTTATCTGGAAGGACTTTGCTTGTTGTGTTTTGAAATAAAAGAGTATTTCTTACATCTTCTTTCTAAATATGGAGCATGCATCTCCTCGGGTAAACTGTTTTTAACCATCGCTTACTGAATAAATTGGCTAAAATACTGTTTATCAAGTACTACCAAATAAGGAGCACTCATAAATTGCTCGATCAACTCTTATTGAATACTTATTTGGCACTTGCTGGTGGCGTATATAAATGATAAATTTCATCATGTATATTGAAAATTGATTGAAGACCATTCATAAGCTGCATAATCAACTCTTACTGGACACTTATTTGGTACTAGCT
The DNA here is from genome assembly GCA_963425845.1 of Sphenostylis stenocarpa. Lineage (NCBI taxonomy): Eukaryota > Viridiplantae > Streptophyta > Magnoliopsida > Fabales > Fabaceae > Sphenostylis > Sphenostylis stenocarpa. The sequence goes on from OY731398.1 coordinate 20,917,090, forward strand.
GTTTCTAAAGTGTAAATTTGATCAAGTATGTATCTTGAAATTGATTGAAGTTAAAAACAATTTAGAATATTTATTCAAGTGATTATCAGAGGGTAAAATTAAACAGACTTTAAGTAAGATTCCATTTTTCCCCCCGAGATTTCTTGATGGAATTCACTACGCAAATCACAGACATACATAATTGAAAAAATAAAAAACTTGGTCACTGGACATTATTTTTTGTCCACTAATTCAAAGAGCCCCAAAAAAGCCTCCACTAGAAACACCATAATCGTATTTGTACAAAAAATACACCTTGTTAGATTACATCTCGCCAGAGAAATGACAAGTGAGATGTTGCATGATCAGCTAAACGGAATTTTAGAAGGAAATGGAACCGTGTTTGCAACTCACAAGGTCTTCAACAACTTCATCAACCAAAGTTTGAAGTATATCACCATCTACATCAACACCAGCCTCAAATGCTTCAATATCAAAGTTTGTCCATTTCCCCAAGGAGTGGCTCATTTCCCATTCTATTATTTCATCAGGTACCATCCCAGCCATAGATAAGCACTTGTTGATCTCCCTCTTGACCTCTTGAGCCAGCATCTCAGCTCTCATGCATAAAGGTAGCTTTGTCCATGCCCTGAATCCAGAGTTGAAATATTGGCTGCAGTTTGATTCTAGATATTCTACAATACAATCAAGGAGAAAACCCTTAAGCTCCTTTCTCTGTTTAGAATCCTCACAACCCACATCTGCCCACATGGGATCACTCGTCATACTCTCAAGATCATCAACGAGAAACTGATAAATTATAAGTTGTGGGGGCCCTTCATCCTCTCTGCGATCAGTTGTAATTCCAAGCACCAACTCAGCATGCAAGAAAATATCCTTCATATGGTTTAGCTTGCTTATTGTTAATACTGTCCCAAAAGTGTGCAAACTTTCCAATGCCCTGGGAAGTTGGTTGACAAGATCACTCAGTATCTCACCTATCCTCCCTTTGGTAAAGGATGTTGCAGAATCTGAAAGTTCAGTATCATGTTCTAGCTGACCATAATAAGAGTGATTCATGGAGTCAGGGTGAAAACCGTGCCCTGGAATTAAATCAAAGACCAGATATCAACAAGAGAAACTTGGCCCAAAGAATGGGGATTAAATAAGTTTGTAGTCAGAAATTATTTTTTACATTAATCACATATTTTTAAATTCCACTTCACCTGAGCTTTCATCCAGACTACTGGAAGAAAAGGAAGCTTCCAAAACAGATCCAGGACTGAGATGATTACCATTGCAAGAGGTTCTTCCTAATAACCTTTCTTGTTTTTCCCCATACTGAGAAGAATATAAAGGAAAGATCAAGTCAGAATTTCAATATTTGTAGTTTACTATACTCCAATATTAGAAAGTTAGATTGGTAAGCATAACACATTCATCAAGATTTAATAAGCATGGGGTGTAAAAAATGACCAGATTAGGGACATAGAACTTCCAGAATGTCTTGAGATAACCTACTGTGACACTGATCAGCAGAACATGTACTTTGTATCTAGAATTAGAATTGCTTAATGCCAAAAACAAGATCCATTGGACTAAAAATCCTTTAAATAAAACAACGGGATAATAAACAAGACAGTAAGATACCAGAAGATAATTTGATGCAATTACAAAAAAATGTTATCCCCCCCCCCCCCACACCACCACCACATTGCAGCAGTCTGTCATTTCCACTGACACATAAATAGCCACAAAAGCAGAAATAAGACAGGGATGCATTTGAAGCTGCAGTACATCCAATTATATTTCTTGTTAAGACTCAAATCATGTGGATAACATCGACTACAAATTCATAATGAAATTCAGCAACTGGATGCTATCAACAGATAATTGATAACAAAAGCAAAATGATCATAGAATCTAAATTTTGAAGCAGTGAGACAATATAAAAAGAGAAGACTTACATGCAAACCAACGTTTTCATTAAACACGTGATGATGACCATCATGACAGATCAAATGCTCTGAACTTAAAGCAGATATCAGCTCTTGAAGAATCATGGCACTTGATTTCTTTGGTAGAGCACCTGTGGCCAACTCTTCGTCTCTTTGAGATGTTAATTCTTTCAATTTTTGTTCTAGAAAGGCACCTAAAGCATCAACTCTCAATGGTGAAGGCCTTTGGATACTCTCTTTGTCACTGCTTGTCTCTTCCCTCTCAACAGTTATTCCTACCTTTTGCTTCAGAGGAGAATTAAATGTAAATGACACTACATCATTGATCTTGTTGTCATTAACCTTAATAATTCTTTCTCCTTGAGCAACTTGCTTATTTTTTACAACAGAATTGTTCAAGGAGGAAGCATTAAAATCCCTCCTTTTGCCACCCAATCCACTAGAATGGAGATTTCTATGTTTTGCACCAACTGAATAAACAGAACCCGTGCCTTCTAGTTGTGTGACATTTGGTATCCTTCTTTTTCTCTCTAATGTCCTTACGTGAGACAAGGAACTATGCTGTCGATTATAAGGTTTTCTTTCTAAGTCAAATTTGGAACTATCCTCTTTGGTTGGTGATCTTGTCCTTGTTCGACCACTAAGACTTCTATTCATAGAAACAAAATCTTTACCCCCATTCGTAGTAGTGGTAGATGATGATACCCTTTTTACTTGCATATCACTCAGTGTAGATCCAGATGAATATCTTTCACTGCTTATCATCTGCTCTTGTGTTTGAGTTTTGTGTTTTAAGGGAAAAGAAGATGCATCATCCTCTAGGGTCCTTGATGGTTGACAAGATGAATTCCATTTAGGTAGACCATCATGGGGCATTGAAATTCTTCTGACAGTAGGTTCACTCCATGAATTATGTACATTATGTTTTCCCTTCTCTTCAGTATCAAGAGATATAAGCTTTTCCTGACTTCTCAGAAGAACTACATCTCTGTCATGTCCATGGGAAGTGAATGACTTTCCCTTCTTCTCTGATGATACCATAGAGGTAGCTGTGATCACATCTGAAACCATGGGCTGAGGATCCAATGGTTGTCCCCCAACCTCAAGCTTGCAGTCAACAACATCTAGCAAATTACCACAGTTTTTGCAAGAGGTCTGCCCCATCAATTGTTTGCATGAACCGGCTTCATAACAAGATTGATTTTGCACATCACTTGTCACAATGCCAGTCTTAGGAGTATACATGGAAGCAGGATATGTAAGAGAACCTTTAGCCCTACTTCTGCTCTGCAGCCCAGGTTCCAAAAGTTTAGTTGCTGCACCTATTAACCTAGAGCTTCGAGAAGCACTCTTTCCAGAAGGAATTCTCGGGCTTTTCAAAGAAGAAGCAAGCTTGGGATGATGATGGTGATGATACTTTCTTCCTCGGGATAATACACTCTTAATCTGGAAAGCCTCAGATCCAAACCTAGTCACTGCCCTTCTCTCGTAGGACCCAGTTTTCTGAAGCTTTTGAGGTCTTGAATCATGCTTCACAACTCCCATCTCCAAATCCATGCCTTGCCTATCCAACTCACAATGGTCACCCAAAGACTCCTTCTTCCCATCAGCACACAAGGCTTTCTTGGACTTATCTCGCTGAGCAGTTGGAATAGATTCTAGACCCATCAACCTGGCAACCAGACTTGGAACTCGCATTTCACTCCTTTGCTCTACATCTGCACCATGATTCCCACCTTTTTTGGCACTGGGGAAACCTCCACTATTCTCATTAGCAATCTACATTTGAAACATAGACACAATACCCAACAAAAAAATAGTAAGTGCTAAACGATTATACAAAATCAAATAAAAAGAATGAATACAATCCCTCGAGAATAAAGAAAGCCTTACCAAGTGAATCTTGGAATTTGGCATCTTTTCATCCCCTTTGAATTTTTTGGCACGAGCTGACAAGCACTCAACAACGAAAATATATATCAGTCTCCACAAACCAGAAACAATCCCTCATACCTATCTATGTGACATTTCAGGCAAAATTTATATCATATTGCATTGTCTTATGAACATAGATTTACTAAGAAACTAACCGGGAGGAAGAAGCTTCTTGGAGAAGAGCTTCTTTTTGGATAGTTTCCTCTTCCAATCGATAAGCTGAAAGAAAATGCCAACACAACCTCCAGGCTTCTGCGGCAACTTCTTCTCCGTGATGGCCAAGTTCTTCACCGTGGAATCATTCATTTCTGCAAGTCTCCCCAAAACCACCGACAGTCCAAAGAAAACAAAAGGCAAAGGGTTCTTCTCTACTCTACATTGTTAAACCAAAAGCGCATTCAATTCTCAGCACACTCATACTATCTCTTTCACATCTGAGAAAAAAACTTCTTCACATTCCCTCGTGAAGAAAACAAAACAAAAAAAGAGAGGAGAAAAATATAGCAGCTTTCTCTTCCCTTAAGGTACCCAGTTGTAAAACCTGACTCTCACTTATGGAAACAATGTACAATAATGTTATCCACAAAAGACATGGGAACAACTCTGCACACAGCCACTAAAAGACTGAAGCAGAAAGCAACTCTTGATGCAAAAAACGACATATTGAATTCACATAAGAAAAAAAAAAAAAAAATCAAATACCCTTCTGGGAACAAGAACACAGTTAACAAATCACAAGCAACAACAATGCCCTGCTAATGCTACTGCAAATCAAAGGTAAGTTAAAAGTTCTTGTTATGGTGATGAGGCGCGCATGGAGACAAATGGGTGCGTAGGATAAGGCGAATGAGACAAATGGGACACCGCACGCGCATGCAAGCATCGGTCAACACACCCAAAAATATTAATATTTGCATCATCGGGACAACAACCGGAAACAGGTTCGGTTTGTTGGGTAACGTTGGGTCCACGTCTTTCTGCTATTCTGCGCTGTTCGAGCTTCAATTCGTAACTTTTCACACCTCTATATCACGCGCCGTCAACGCACTCGCTCTGACATCACATCTGCTTTGCACACTCCTTTTACCGTATTCATCAAATTTTAATAAAAATTTAAATCAAAATAAGAAGTGATTTGAAAAAATATTATGAAAAGTGACCAACTTCATTCTTAGATAAATATTAGTGACGGGTAGATTTTACCTATAAAACATATAAATTATATATATTATAGAAAAGAACATGTATAATTTTTTTATCAGTAAAAAAGAGCATTTATCTTTTGTAGCAATGTGCTAAAACACATGAATGGGTGGTGTCAACTGTAACACTTTGCAATGACATAAAGCTAGAAAAAAAATTCATTAATCATTCTCCACTTTTTTCTTTCTTTTCGGTTATTATTGGCTATTATTACAGATTAGGTTGGCACAAAAATGTTAGAATGGACATTGGGCTATGCTCCACTTTTAGGGTTAAAAAATTTCTAAACATTGATTAATGAATTTTATTTTATTTCTATTACTGGTTATAAAAATTATGAGTTAACTTTTTTTTATAACTGTATATAAATTAACCATTCTTCATATTATAATAGTTTTTATATAAAATTGTAAATGGATAATAATTGAAATAAATAGAAGATATTATTGATCATTTCTAACTACAATTTTTTTCTGTAGTAACTATTATCTATAAAGCTTGTTTTGAATGAAAAAAATAAAGAAAAGGGAGAAGAAAAGTGTAAAAGTCTACCCTTGAGTTTTTATGGACCATGTCCCTAAGAAGGGAAAAACAGTAATCAAGGTAAAATAATGTGAATATGAATGTAGTGGTAGTGTTCTAGAATAAAAAAGTGTGGCATGTAGCGTGTGGTAGAGTGAAAATTTAAGATTTGACCAATCATCATTCATCTTAACACTGTTCCAATATTCTAAAGGAATTCAAGGATTTATCTTTTACAACATTAGATTTTGTCTGCACACAACTCAGGAACAAATCCACTAGAAATTGACATCAGATTTTGTTTCAATTTATCACAGGACCAGATTTTGTTTAAATAATGTTAATATATTAGTTCTTAATAACTGTACAAGATTGTACAATACTGTAAAATTATTAAGACCTAATATAATAACATAATATGATTACTAAAAAATCATAGAGAGATAACTATTATTAACACATTTTTTGAACATATTTTGTTAAGAAGAATTAAAAATAAATTAAATAAAATATTTAGATGTGATGTAGATTTGTAAAGATGTAATTTGTAATAAATTTTAACCAATAAAAAAAAACTAACAACAACACATAAATACATAAAAAAAACATAGAATTGACTTAAGGAGAAAGAAAAAACATATAAAGAAATTTGCCACTAGGTTCAAATATAGTCTACTTTTTTTATGTTCTAAACTTAATTATATTCTATTTACAGATAACAGAAAGATCACATAAGAGTAAAAATTTATAAAGACTAAATTTGTAAAAATTATAGAATGAAATAAATGGTTTAAAGATTTTTTTTTCATAAATATAATTATTATTTGTTAAAAATTTTATTTCGTGTTTATCTTATTTTGTATGATTTAAATATATATAATTGATTTCATATATTATTAATGAGTTTTAGGTTAAAATTTTAATATGATATAAAACATGTTTTGATTCATAGATTTTGTTGAAGAATATTTTTTTATTGATTTTATATTGAAATCTTAACGTAATAATAAAAAAATAGACTGTTGAATAAATGTTTTTTTTGTTGTTTTGTTTTCTCAAAATATCAGTTAATATTAAGAGAGAAGTGATGTATGTATGTACTGTGTCTGTAGTACTTGACATATGAACAAGAGATCACATGGCATTGGTCTTGGAGATGGGTGACAACACTTTTTCACCTGTTTGTGTGTATGAATTGGATTGAAGAAGATAGATACATACACATTGCTCCTGTTTTCTCCAACCATGTCTTTTTCTTCTTCAGTATATTCTTAAAAATATTTTATAAAAAAATTAAGAATAAATTACTATGTAAAAAGATAGAAGGTTAAAAATTCAAGAAAAAAATATAAATTAAATAAGTTAAAAATGTTTTAATTTTTTAAGTTTAAAATTAATTAAAATAACTATATCTAGCATCTAATTTAAAAAAAAAAACACAATTCAACGTAAGATATGATTTTCACCGTCCATGATTTGTCATTACATTCTTTCATTTAAACGTCCTACATCATTCATTAATACTTTCCGTTCCGTTGTTGGTAAGAAAGTTTGTGCATTTCCTCAATTTTTTTTATTTTTACTTTTTAAAATCTTATATCACTTCTAAGTTTTTCAAAAACATCAACCATAATTATTTTACTATTAATGATTTTTCTTGGCATTATTTTATACATTGATGGAATTGAAAATCCTTTAGAGATGAAGTATGATGATATGAAGTGACTTAGTTGATTGAAAGCACATGGTAGAATATATTGAAGAAAGTTTTGAAGAAAAGTTTGAGTAGTAAGGTAGGTGATGCAAAATGTCCTTGCAAAGAAAGGATAAAAATGATGGGCATTCACATGTTTTCTATTTGTCCATTTTCATGGCTGGTTTATTCCATTTTCAGTGCATTCATCCATCAACTTTTTTTAACATGTGTGTATGAAGGGTTGTCTTGGCTTTTCCTACTTCTGCCTCAACAAAATGAATGAGATAGAGACAGCACTGTAACAAGTTGAGTGCCACTCACACCCAAATAAATACATCATTCTTCACCCAATTACTCTCACAACGCTGTTCCTTCCTTGTTTATTAGCAGTTCACTCATCATCCATGCTGGTTTTTATAAGATTTTATTGCTGTTAACACCAACAATTCCCTTTTCAACTATTCTTTGATTAGTTTATTTTTTAGTTTCTCATGGTTTTGAGGAAAGAGGAGTCCAAAACAAATCCTTAACGTCAAAAGTTTGAGATTTGTTTTGAAGAATATTTCTTAGTTGGTTTCTTCAAGTTCAAGTGAGGACTTTTTCTAAATGAAGTAATCCCTTATTTAAGTTCTATTGAGAATAATGCTACACCTTAAATGAAACCTCCATCTCTTACTAAATTTCACCCCAGTTTTGTTAATTTTATATATTTTAAAAATTAGATATTATAGTGCAAGTAAATTATGTCCCCATATATGAAATACAATGCATCAATGGTATGTTATCTATTATTAAATCAGTAAAATATAATAAAAATTCAACAAATAACCAATAAACATAAATTTCAAAAATTACAGTTAGTGTCTCAACTTGCACAATTTAAAAAAATTCATTAAAATTGTCAACTACTCTACATTTAGTATTATGGAAGGTGCTAGTTTAACAGAATCATAATTCTTCACCTACTTATGCAGATGCAGACTGTAACAACTTTGCAGAGCATCAAATTATTGAAATCTGCAATAATATCTATTGTGTTTAACTGCTGTTGATATGCCATGTACTTTTACTTCTATGTGTAGAAGGAAGTATAAAAACGAGTCAGAAAGCTTTATTATTTAAAATGAATCCATGCAACAAGAACAACTGAATGCAAAAGAGAAACAACCTCTTCTTACACAAAGCTGTGTTTATTTGAGTGAACATTTAAAAAATATTGATTTGGTTAAAATTAATTATACAGTGAGGAAAGTTAATATTAAAATTTATATAGCATTTTATCCAAGCATAAGTTACTTACTCAACTTATAAACTTAAAATCAATGTTTCAAATATGTCAATAATTACCTAAGTTCATATATCTCATAATTAATTTTATAAAATCTAATGTAAAACAAGCAGGCAATGTATGTCAATAATGCAGAGTAACCCAGGAAGAAGAGATACGGAAATCAAAGTCAATGTATTTACACATAATTCAGAGAACAGAAGTAGAGGAACAACAAGAGGCAATGTACAGCCACCAAAACAACAATTACCTGTCATCTTGTGCCCCAAAACATGTGCTTGCATTATATCATTCTTGCCATCACCTTCACACATCTTTTTTGTACCACTTTGTCATTGTGATGCAAACCATTAACCTTTCAAAATTTTAGCTATACCTTATTTTACTAGTTCACATGGTAATTGGTAAACCTAAGTAGTACTGGAAAAATAACATTGACCCTGTATCATTTCCTTTCATTAATTTAAACTAAGACTGCCTCTTGCTCTTGTCTTTATTGTTGGAGAAGATTGAAGCCAAACCAAATAGGTTTGCAGGTGGAACATTCAGGACAGGGTTGACTCTAACACTGCTACCATAGTATCCAGGACTCTTGTGATTCAATGGAGGCTTTTGATAATAACCATTTGGCACGTAGGAGTGAGTCAACCGTGTGGAAGAATGTTTCTGTGGATTTGGCTTAACGTTAACACCCTCCTTTGAAAGTGGATTCCTTTTGACACTTGGGGTTGAAGACCCAGTTGAATTGCTTCTAGATAAAAGTGGCAAAGGACAAAAGCTCCTTCTATGTCCAATTCCACAACTGCTACTTCTCTTGAAGATCCAAAAGGACTTGGAACTTTGCTTCTCATACACTTCATCATTCAAACACCTGCTTTCTTTGGAGTTTTCTTTCTTCAAGTTTTTACTGGTAGAGACACTGTTAGGTGAACCAGAATAAGGAGGAGGCAATGGAGTATTACACTTTGGTGCTAATTGACCAGTTTGCTTCATAGGAATATTCTTTCTCTTGACCTCGGTGGGAAGGATCCTCCCATGAGAGAAAAGCTCATCAGCTGATGATGACTCAAGCTCAAAGCTCTCACTCACACAAAAATCAAAATCAATGCTGGAATTCAAACCAGAAGAGTTTGATCTAAAAGGGAGTTGCTCAACAGGAATGACATCAGATTGGCAAAAGTCATGTGAGAATGAGATTCTTGGACTCACAGAAGAGGAAGAAACTCCACAGTTTTCTGAGCAAAGATCAACTGCCATTTCCTTCAAAATTTAGAGGAAACTATGGAGCTGGGAAGCCTCAAACGACAAAAGAAATAGTAAATGGGGTTTGATAAGAGAAACAAGAGGGTACAGCAGAGGGTTTAAAAGGTGCCAAAAGTTAGCAGACCAGTCAATTTGATTGATTCAAACCTAACAAGGAATGCAATAAAAGAAGCATCTAAGACTGAAATAAAAAAGAATACCATAAAGAGGGGTTTGAATTATTAATAAAGGTAGCAAGACGTTGAGTTTGCAACTTTATTGAGTGGTCCAAAGTGGACAAAACGGGATCAGAGGGATGGCTAAAAGGGGATATGCCTTCTGGGTTTTGTTTGAAGTGAAGCAAAGAGTGAGACTTTGGAAACCAAAAAGGTGACTTTGGTGAGGGTGATGAAGGGACGTGCAGAGAGTGTTGTGAGCTAAAAGCCGGCTTTAGTTGAAACTTGAAAGTGGTTAACCACTTTTAAACGTGAAATTAACTTCCGAGTCCAAAGATAGAGGAAATAAATTATGCAGAAAATTTGATAAAATTATGCAGAATAACATAGCTATTGCCGCACCAACAAGCAAACAAACAAAACCAGAAAGATGCCAACGCATCAGCTTGTACTCCATTTGGTACTCAATCATAGACACACCAATCTTACTATGCAGGCAAATTATGCATTTTATTCAATACACAACTTTAGTGTCTCATCACTGTTATCTAAAGCAAATCTATAAAGTGTAAATAAATTACATTTAGGTTATTTATATTTGGTGTTATTTAATTTAAAGTGTCGTTGTCACGTGTTAGATCCATCCTACCCTTAATACACACTTGCATCATCATTCATCAATCATCAACCTATTTTTTATATTTTCTGATTTAAGATGAGATTAAATTATAATTCTAACTGTATTAAATATCTGAATTTTATTGTGTGCCTTGTTTATTTGCATAGTAATAATTTTTTAATTATTCTTTCTTTTATCTTAAAATATCGATTGGTATGGTTGGAACTTGGAAGGTAGAGATTCCTTATATCAATATATTTTATTTACACTCTTCATATTTAATTCGAAGATTTTCTCTCTACTCATGTTAACTTATGTGATAAATTTTGAATTGAATACCTTTCTAATCTCTGCAAGTATGTATAGTTTATTTTAAAAAATAATTAGCATTATAAGAAATTATTCTTAGCTTTTCTGTAGTACATAAATTTCTAGTTAAGGATTAAGGAAAAGCGTGAAATGAGATCTTATCTTTTACTTAATATATTTTTTAATAATAAAATCATTAAATAATTAAAATTCTATTATTTAAATTAAGAATTTAATTTTTAATATACAATCTATCAGTCTAACTAACTATAATTAGCTAGGGATTACTCTAAATATTATTTATATCATATTAAGTGTCTTGCATTAAGATTTGAATGATAAAAAAAATAGTTGTTGCTAAATGTTTATGAGTCAGTTGAATTCGAGTTAATTATAAGAATAGTTTGAAAATTGTTAATAAACTATTAAAGAGATAGATACATATCAGATTTTAAATAAATAGTTGAATTTAAATATATCAGTAGGTAAAAACGTTACAAAATCATCCAATTATTAAATGTCATATATGGTAAAATTATTGACTCTTTTATATTCATTTTAAAAAAATGCATAAAATGAATATAAATGAATTAACATTATAAAACGTATTAAGATATTTTTGAAATGAAACCCTTGAAAAAACCTAAAATTGGTCTCTAAAATCCAAAAATGCAATGCCGTCAGCAGGTCACTAATACGACATCCCCACACGACAGGGTAACATGCAACCGTGTTTCCGTAACAGCGGCAGAGGCAATACAATCACATTCACAACCTTTTCTTTCCATCCGTCTAGTTTTTTTTTTTAATTACATATAAGTACATCATAAACACCATAATTATTTTATGTTTAAATTAAAAAAAACAAACATGTTTCTACTTTTTTAAATATTAAAAGAGTAATTAACAACAATATATTAACAAAATAGACATCTCAAAACCCCCTTGGTCTACTCTATGCGTTCAAATGTACATATTTTTTAAATTAGAAAGGAATTGAATTGCATTTAGAGTTCTATATTGTAATGAAATCAAATAATGGCTTACTCTCTTTTTTTTTTTTTCTAGTTTATTCCATTCATCATTACAATGTTTGGTTAAGATACATATTGAAGTGATTGACAAGAGTTTTTTGGTTAGTTGAAATTGTTATTGCAATTCAATGAAATGCTGCTACTCTCACCTGTTATGGCTGTTGTTAGATATTCTATGAATTATAATGCTACGTGGAACTAGACATTCTAGAAGTAAAGTCTTCTAGTAATATATATTTTCGTATCTTGTAAGAAACCCCCATAATAAGAAAAAGGATAAAATATATATACACAAGAAATTTCAAATTAAACTAATTTAAATTATTTCAAAATTTTATCACATTATTATGCTTGTTAATTTTGGTGTGTGTGTGTGTATATATATATATCCTATTTCACTTTCTTCATTCTCTTGGTGAGATTAATATTATCATATATATTTAAAAAGAAAATATTTGAAAACTTAGTTACTGACTAATATAATAACTAGATAACACGAATTGAAATACATTTATAACTCATCAATGGATTTATGCACATTTGCTAGCTAACTGATATTATTAAATTATATCATTATTATGTGGAATAAATATAGAGCTTGGGAAGGGCAAATAATTTGGTAATTATACTTGCTCCTCCACAAATCTCCAACTAAAATCCCACCTTTCTTTACTCTTCTGACTGTGTGGTTGCCCAGCGTATGCAATGTCACTTTCATCCACTCTACCACTTTCTTGGGTGAGTCTTCTTTTTTGTCTACTTTAGATCATGATTAGGTTTTTTTGTGTAAGATCCACAACTCTCACTTCTTTATCACAAAATCCAAGTAAGTGTAACTAATTGGAGTTTACTCCTATTAATGGTTTTGGCAAGTTCATTAATTAGTGCAGTTGTGAAGGATAGGTTACCCTTAAATATTATTTGACATGATTTTTAACCATTGCAAAAACTGCCTCTGTTTGAGTGGTGCCACACGCCAATAACCTTTCCACCACTTGTATGTCAAACCATTTTTCTTGCACCTAATCTATAAGACAAGTTGCAAATCAATCACTACTACAATCTCAATACTATTGAGGTGGTTGATCTTGAGTCTGACTATTAGAACGTTCGTTAGATTACAATTTATCTTTACAATGTTTTAAATTCAAAATTCTTTCTTTTAATTTGACGAAAACATGTTTTTTGTTTTTCAAGTTTGAATGTATACTAGAAGCTTTATAAATTATATTCATTTTTCTATGTTTTTTTTTAATGAAAAACAAATATTGAGAACCGTTTTTTCTCTGGCGATGTGTGTAACAAATGAGTGACTTCACAGAGAGAACAGAAGTAGCCATATTTCTGCTCTGATTTGGCTGGTGGCATAGCTTGCCACTGTCACGCACAATCAATATATATGAATGAAAAGTGCACACAAGCAAAAAATCTGTGATGATAATCAGAGAAGAGCTTAGAAACATGCATGCATGCAATGTTTCAACCCAAAGAAAATGCGATGTGACTGTCATGATGATACTACAATACTATGCATGTTGTCCCACACGCAACGAAAACCATGAAATGTTATGGTGGCTGCCTCACACGTAACCAAAGACATGTATGTCGTGGAGGTTATTTCTGGACAACAAACAGTGCTTGAGTTGATACTGTAATTGATTGAGGTCAATCGTAGTTGTGACATGACATGCTCATTTCAGCAACAATGTCAGTGTGATTAATTAAAACTATGATGTATGTTATGATATAGATTGGCTACTATATATACACATAAGTTAGATTCCTTCTCGATTGCATAAGTTGGATTGGATACAGAGAATTGCAGGAGTGACATGACAGTATGACTTTAGGGTTAATGATGAATCACCTATCAACATCCTCTAAATTCTCAATACTATACACTTCTAAGATTTTCGTTCACAAGATTTTTATACATTTCATTTTAATTCAGATCTTTATACATCATATTTTCATTCTAACTCTTTTTTTTTTTTATTCTTTCATACACTCCTAATGATTCTATCATATTTTTCCACCCCTCATCTTATTTTGATGTTGCTAAACAAAACACTCTGCACTTGTTGTGGTTTTAGCATAATTTTAATAATAATAATAATAATAATAATATACATATTTCATGCGAACATAGTTAGAAAAGTAGTGGAATACATGATAAAGTAAAACCTCAATTATTCAACTTTGTAATAATTATTTGTTGCTATTTCTTTTGAAAAACACACCTTCACATTATTTCATAGGGTGACATTAATTACATTAATTTTTTTTTTCATTGGAAATGACTTTCCACTAACCATTCATCCTAATTGGTTAGGAAACAGTAAATTAATAAAGTTTGACTTTGAAATTTCTGAAGACTTTGTTTTTCATAAAAACAGGCTTGTAAACAAGGGAAAATATAAAATTGGTCTTAGTTATCTGTTGAATATAGAAGAAATAGAGTTTGGGATTAATCTCCCTTGTGTATAAATCACACATAGGGTAGTCTATTTATAGTAGAGAGATACAACTAAAAGAGTAACTGAAAGTAACAGAATAAACAGAAGATATTGTTTGATATTATGGTTAATATCTAACAATATCTTAACAATATTAAATAATATCTAAACAATATCTAACACTCCCCTCAAGTCGGAGCATACAAATCGTATGTGCCAAGCTTGTTACAAATATAATCAATTCTAGGACCCCGTAAAGATTTAGTAAAAATATCTGCTAACTGATCACTTGAGTTAACAAACTCAGTCTTGATGTCTCCAGACATAATCTTTTCTCGAATGAAATGACAAGTCAATCTCAATGTGTTTGGTCCTCTCATGAAAGACAGGATTAGAACTAATATGAAGAAGCGGATCGATTGTCACACACAAGTGACATTTGAGTGACATCTCCAAATTGTAACTCTCTAAGCAATTGCTTGAGCCAAACAAGTTCACAAGCAGCTGAGGCCATAGCTCTATATTCGCTTCGCACTAGATCTTGCCACAACACTTTGTTTCTTACTTTTCCATGAGACCAAGTTACCGCCAATGGAGACACAATATCCGGATGTAGATCTTCTATCGGAAGGAGATCCCGCCCAATCGACATCCGAGTAGCAAACAACTCTTGTATGGTTATTAGAATCATATAACAATCCTTTTCCAGGAGATCTTTTAATATACTTTAAGATACGAATGACCGCATTCCAATGATCTTCACATGGGGAATTAAGAAATTGGCTTACCACACCGATCGCAAAGGAAATGTCGGGACGAGTAACTCGTAAGATAATTCAATTTTCCAACCAATCTTCTATACTGTTCGGGATCGGGTAAAAGCTCCCCCGATTTGGTAAAAGTTTAGTATTGGGATCCATGGGCGTATCAACGGACTTTGAATTCATCAACCCAGTTTCCTCTAAAATATCCATGGCATACTTCCTCCGAGATATAACAATACCATCATTGGACTGTGCCACCTCAATACCCAAGAAATATCTAAGTTTGCCAAGATCTTTGGTCCGAAAATGGTGACAGAGATGTTGTTTCAACCGAGAGATGCCATGGTTGTCACTACCTGTAAGAACGATGTCATCAACATATACTATCAAGTAAACACATCCAAGCACTTGAGTGTCGATAAAAGATAGAGTGATCTCGCTTCACACCGAGTCATACCAAATTGTTGAACAACCTTGCTAAACTTTCCAAACCAGGCCCTAGGAGACTGTTTTAGGCCATATAGGGATTTGCAAAGACGACATACCATCCCAGAAGACTCCCCCTGAGCAACAAACCCAGGAGGTTGCTCCATATAGATTTCTTCTTGCAAATCACCATTGAGGAAAGCATTTTTAACATCTAGTTGATAAAGAGGCCATTGTTGAAGAGCGGCCATGGCGATAAATAAACGAACAGAAGTCATCTTTGCCACAGGGGAAAAGGTATCTCCATAATCCAAACCAAAAATTTGAGTATAACCTTTGGCCACAAGACGTGCTTTGAGGCGATCAATAGTACCATCAGGTCCAACTTTGATAGCAAACACCCACCTGCAACCAACAACAGATTTCCCAGACGGTAACGAGACCAATTCCCAAGTTCCACTATTATGAAGAGCACTTAGTTCATCTAACATGGCCTGACGCCAACTAGGATGGGCTAAAGCTTCACGGACAGTTTTTGGAATGGTCACAGAAGAAAGAGAGGAAAGACATGTATAAAAAGGTAATGACAGTCGAAGAATATTCAACATGCTCTGATACAATCTCCTGCCTGCTTTTAAAGGCAGATGCTAAGCTTTTCTCAGCAGCTTCTCTGCTTGCTAATGCAGCTGACAATTGTCCCTCCAGAATGCCAAATTTTCTCAGAAGGGAAGCCACTTTAGTTTCATAATAATGATAGATGCTTGAAGCAGCGGACAGTGATCCCGATTGATTTGACACATCATCACTTTCTAGCAAAGGGTTTCCAAAGCCAAGGTTTTGTTGATTTGAATTTCCAGATACTGACACCTGTTCCTCCATGATGGTCTTGGCTCCACTTGAGCTCATGTGATTTCCAGGGTCATTTTTATTTGTTCTATGATCAGCAGCCCGAGGGAAAAAACTTTCATCTTCTGAATGCCTGTCAATCCTGACATCTGGATTGTACTCTTCATCATGATCAAATTGCCTGCGAAGGGAGATGTTGGTAGGGAGGGAATTGGAATCTTTTTCAAGCAGGGTTTCAGACAGAGATTTCCTTTCCAAACCATGTTCAATTGCAGATGCAAGACTTTGTCGACCAACAGAGTTGATCAAATGTTGGGAAGAGTCTCTTTTTAGTTGAGAAGCCAATCCAGCAGATAATGAATGTTTTTCAAGTAGAACAGATCTTTGACCTTTGGTAGAAGTTGGTTGCCTTCTTGATTCATTTTTTTCTGTTATCAACACTTCCACCTGATTTGATGGCTCTTTTTTGGATCCCCCAAATGCAACAAGGAAGTCTTTATCCTTGTGTTGCACGAGTACTAGGCTAAAACCAGTATCTTATTGCTGCATTTTTTTCTATTTCTTCGTTGTACTGTTCTATTGTTGTTGTTGTTTCCTATCAATTGGTCCGACCCGCCGGATACTTCGAGGAGGAGCTAGCAATCTCTACTTGTCCATGACTACCAGGATGTCCGACGAGTAGATGCTTTGGAAGGAAAGATGTCGATGTTGGAAGAATCCTTCGGCTGAGAATGGAAGAGTTTCGAGATGGTGATGATGGAGGAATTCACTAGGATGCGAAATCAACTTGCACCAAAGGGTGTGTCATTGGCGTCGAAAGATGTTAATTCGGAGTTCAAAGTGGCCGTTAAGAAAGTAGAGCTTCCACCTTTTGAGGGAAGTGACCCGGTTGGGTGGATCACTAGGGCTGAAACGTATTTTAAGTTGCATGGTTTGTCGAAGGAGGTGAAGCTCAGGTTGGCTAAGATTTGTATGGAAGGAACCACCATCCACTAGTTCAATTTGTGGAGAGAAACTGAGAATGATCTCACTTGGCTCAAATTAAAGAAAGCCATGATTGAGAGATATGGTGGCAAATGTTGTGACAATCCCTTCGAAGAATTGAAGGATCTACAACAAGTAGGAGAAGTAGAAGAGTATATTGCAGATTTCGAATACCTCTCTTCATAGGTAAGTCGTCTTCCTGAGGAGCAATATTTAGGGTATTTTTTGGGAGGCTTGAGATCAGAAATTAGATTAAGGGTTCGAACCCTAAATCCTCAAACCAGACTTCAAGCCATGAAAATGGCACGGGGTGTTGAGACGGAGCTTAGAGGATTCCCAACCCAGATAAACGATACTCGTGGGAGACGATGGGTGAAGGAGATGGATCCATGACGGGGGAAGGAGGCAATAACTCATTGAACTCATGAAAAAGAGCATGAATTTTGCCCATATAATCAGTCATAGAATCTTGATGTTTAGAGGAAATAACATCTAAAAATTTAGAACAGACATCATAGAGACGTTGAGTATCATTGGTGTATAATAACTTGGCATGTTCCCAGATTTTTGCACATGTTTCGTAGGAACGAAAAATTTGTTTTAACGAAGGATCAAGGGTACCCTTGAGAACCACGCATAATTGAGCATCAATGGTGTCCCAACGGTCTTCCTCACCAGGAGTGAGAGTAGGTGCTTTCGGGGCAAGATGATCAAGATACTTCTGACTCTTAAGCCATAATCTGACGTCTGATGACCATGTGGCATAATTAGGGCCAGTTAACTTGTCAATGGATAAGTGCACATTAACATAGTTAGTGTAGATGGAAGGATCAGACGCAGTACTGACAGAATTGGAAGTACTAAAAGGAGCGGAAGAACTCATAAAGGGCGAAGGCGATAGTGACAGCGGCGTGAACCAGTACACCAGGTAAGTTCCCAGGAAAGAGAGGTGGGTCACTAATGGACACGCTTAAATACCAAGTCTTTCCTTGTCAGAACTTTCCTAGACATGCACTTTCACACTACCAAATAACCGACAACGATAGCGGCGGTGGTGGCGACTTCAATAGTGGTCTAAGGCCAAAAAAAAAATTCAAAATAACCTTAAGCTCTAGATACCATGTTGAATATAGAAGAAATAGAGTTTGGGATTAATCTCCCTTGTGTATAAATCACACATAGGGTAGTCTATTTATAGTAGAGAGATACAACTAAAAGAGTAACTGAAAGTAACAGAATAAACAGAAGATATTGTTTGATATTATGGTTAATATCTAACAATATCTTAACAATATTAAATAATATCTAAACAATATCTAACATTATCCATTCAGTTTAAAATTAATTAAATTTCAAGAGTTATTTATTTTCTTGCTGTTAAGTTTCAACTTGTCAAATTGCATTTGAGATGTAAAAAATTATTTAAGTGAATATTCATTTTATTCAAAATTGTTATATCTTAGTTTTTATAATTTTTTAATATAAAATATATATTTAGATCATCACTCTCTCCTAACCAGAAAAACGGCTTTTTTATTAGAGGAGTTAAAAATTTTTGAATTTTACTAAATGGGGTCGAAAATTTTAAATTTTACCAAAATAACTAAATAGTATAAAGAGTGATAATTTTGGGTATTGAAATCGTGTTGGAAACACAATTTTTTCAAACACAATTTTAGTGATTTCAATTTTTGTTTAAAGACGTGAAATCATGCATGGAAGCATAATTTTGACAAAAATCATACTTCCAAGCACAATTTTAATGGTTTATATTTTTTTTTAAAATATGCTATCGAGTTAAGAATAATTGTTTTTTCTTTCCAAAATAGGATTTTTTATTTATTTTTTAAAATATTTATTTATTAAATAATTCTTTTTAATTGAATTATTAATTTAATAGAAAATAAAAATATTTAGACATAATTAAATTTAATTCACTATATTTATATTAAAATATTATATTATTAAAAAAATATAAATTTATTGTCAAAATGGACAATTTGCACAATTATGTCCTTCATTTCGACAAAAGGAACATTTTTTTAGTTTATTTCCAATTTGTATATCCATTTCATTTCGAATCTGATTAGTTTGTAGGTCTTCCTGAGGTGTCTCGACGCATATTAGGATCAAGACAAAAATTTGGACTTGTATAAGTAGACAAATAATATTCATTTCGAACCGGTTGAAATTGAAATTCATACACCTTATAAATGCTTTGTAAGTTGTAAATCGGATCGACAAATGTAGTTTGTTGTAAATGATAAGAAGAACATACAACAATAACATGAAAACAAGAGAGTCAAAAAGCTTGAAATTCCCCACAATCACACCATCATTTATTTAATCGAACTGTGTAACTTAACAATCTTCGACGATAGTTGGGATTAGATTGGTCTTGTACGTCAAACTTACAATTATCTCGATTATATCTTTGAATATGACACATTTGAACACGTTGTTCGTTTTTGTTAAACAGTGTAGTAATATGTTGTTCTGGATACTCATGTCCAGCTCGTAACATGTACTCTGCTTTCATGTTTTTTCTACATACCAAGATTTAATTATTTCGAAAGTTGTTTTTATTAAGGCAGATATAGGTAAAGTTTGTACTCCTTTGACAACAAAATTCATAGACTCAACAAGATTTGTTATCATATGTTCATATCGTTTTCCTCCATCATAAGTTTGAGTCCATTTCTCCAATGGAATCTCATCTAACCTTGACTTTTGTTGTTGAAAGTCAAACTTTAAAGTAGATAGTTTTGCTAAAAGTTTTGGTTGTTTCATCTCATATCCTCCATAGAAAAATATTATTTTAGACATATTTTATTTAGAGAAAATAATTTGTCTACGTTAGAAGATGTTACCTAGATTGATGAGTTGTCTTTTCAAATCAACATTTTGAACTTTTTGTTGAAATTTGAGACAATATGACGAATACAATACACTGAGGTGAGATCATTCCAATCAAAATCTTCTTATTGTAAAGGTGACAATATTCCTTTGTCTCTGTTTGTTATCATACATAAATTATTTTGAGGTGTAACGTAATGTCTTTGAAGTTGCAAGAACCATACCAATGTCTCTTTTGTTTCACCTTCTACAATTGCAAATGCAAGTGGAAATATGTTTCTATTGTCATCTTGTGAAGTTGCAATCAATAACGTAGCATGATATTTTCCTGTTAGAAATGTACCGTAAACTTGAATAATTGGCTTGCAATATTTGAACCCTTTTATACATGGCTTAACTGACCAGAAGACACGCTCTAATATGAATGATGGATTACTATGAACACCATGCACTGAATGAGGAGAACAAACGTACTAAACAATTGTATTGAGATTATTATCTTCAACAGCTTGCAACTACCTTGGAAGATCATTATATGAGTCGTCCCAATTTTCAAATGTCACAATAAGTGCCTTTTCTTTAACTACTCATGCCTTTTTGTAAGTCACTGTATAGCCATGTTTGTCTTTGACTTCTGTAATCAAAGTTTTAATAGGAACAGAGAGATCTGTTATAACTAATTCAAAAATAATGTTAGCAATGATGAAAGATGCTAAGTTTTGATGATCCGGATTTAACATTGTACTGAAACATACGAACTCTCTATTGACACCCGTTGTCATAATGTATACAACGAGCAATATATTCGTTAGCTTTAGACTCAACAACAGAAAATTTGTATCCCAATCAATATAAAATTGTATGATTGCACTTACTATTGCCTGTTTTGATGGAAAACACTGACCTTCCCAGATGTTGTTTTCGTTTTTGCTTGTCTAGATAAATTGATTTGACGATTGTCCAACACGTAGCAAGACATCATCATTCATATAGGTAGTGGAAAAATCATTTTCTTCTTCATTAGTTAAATCTTCAACAATATCTTGAATAATAGGATCATTAACGACCATGGACGAGATACCAACTTGAAATCATGTCCATCTAATTAAAAATAAAACTAATTAGAAAATTGACTTAAATAATTTATAAAATTTAATAAAATAAGTAAATGACTAAAAAATATAAATAATTTATAAAATTTAATAAAAAGTAAATGAATAAAATATTTAACTAAAATATAATTAAATAAAAAATGTAAACAATTTATAAAATTTAATAAAAAGTAACTAATTAAAAAATAAAATAAAATATACTTAAATAAAAAATGTAAATAAAATATAAAATTTAATAAAAAGTAATTGATTAAAAAATTTAAATAAAATTTACTTATATAAAAAATGTAAATAATATATAAAATTTAAAAAAACATAACCGATTAAAAAATTTAAATAAAATATACTTAAATTTACATTTATAAATTAAATTTCAATAACTAGAAATAGTAAAGTGTAATGTGTTGATTTAAACAAAACATTGAAAATAAAAATGAGCAAAAAGAATATTCAATAACCTTACAAACATTTTATGCATAATGATGCATACGGCTTTTGCACTTATGCAATTCATTTTTTTCCTCTATGGATAGAGTTATTTCTTTGATGGATTTTTTTTCAACGTTTACAAATTCATTTTTTTCTATCAAACAAAAAAGAAGTACAAAATCTACAAAGAAGTACAAAATCTATATAGGCTTTCAAAGTCCTGTTACAATTATTCAACTGTCACTACAAGAAAATCACATATTTTCGACGAATTTTTACCAACGGATTTATAGTCATCGGAAATTGAGTCATTACCAATGAGATATAAAGAATTTGTGGAATTTGGCCTTACCGACGGATTTATCCATCGGTAAAATAATAATTAATTACCAACAAGTATATCCGTCGATAAATTAACAATTATTTACCAACGAATATATTCATCGGTAAATTCGTTGGTAAATTAACAATTATTTACCGACGTATATTTTCATCAAGTAAATCCATGGACAAATTAACAATTAATTACCGACGGATATATCCATCGGTAAAATTATATTCTAATAAATTAATTATTCACCTAATTAAAAAATAAAATATTTTTTATTTAATAATTTAATTTAATCATAATTAGATTAATTTATAATAATTTATTAAATTACATAATTTAAAAAAATTAAATATATAAATATATTTGTATTTATATATTTACATGGATATACATTTATTTGTATATAAATATAATTTATTTGTAAATTATTATCAAAAAATTCTAGTAACTTAGTGGTTTGAGTATATAATGGGTGAAAATAAATAATAAAAATATAAAGGGGAGGAGGATCTCTAAAAATATAGACTATAAATAATTAAAAAATATAATAAATGATAAAAAATATTACCGACGGATCCGACGGATTTTTGGTCGTCAAAATTCTGTCAGTAATATTTATTTACCAACAAATTTTTGTTATTTCCGACGGATTTTGACCGTCAGTATTTTTAGTATTTCTTGTAGTGTGTGTCTATTTATCTGAACAAAAATTGTAGCAAACTATTGATGAGTCATTGTCTATATAACATGTAATTAATGCATATTGAAATAAGAAATAATTCAAAATCGTGCAAGTAAAAACGACTTCGGCAATTAAACAAATGTGTTGAAGTCATGTATGGTAGTGCGAGAATGCAGCGAGACAAATGGCAAAGTCGTGGGAACTATGACAATTTTCAAAGAAGAATCGTCCCTGCTGTGACGATTTTCTCTCACCATTTCATATAGAAATCGTGAATGTTGCCACGATTTCAATGCAAGCAACAGTAACCAGCGTCATTTGAGCACAATGTCCTCCTTGTTGAATCTGCTTTAAGCGTGAAGAGCTTCAGGAGAACAATAGTGTCAAGAGTAGCACAAACGACTTAGGAATCTTGCAAGAGTTCATAATTCAATTATCCATCCATTTGGGTGTTGATTTTTCTTACCAGATTCATTTTTCTCTGCCTATAAATACAATTTACAAATTTTGAGTGTTCTCATTGTTGGAAAAATTTGGGTCATGTGTATATATGATACATAATTTAAATGTGTTAGGGTCATTATTTATTAAGCCAAATAATAAAGTGATCTGACTAAATTAAAGTTTTGGCTAAAAGCATATGTCATGAAAATAAAATTGTGTAGAGACCATAGAGCAATTTCTAATTTGATGAGGGGTCAAATTGGAAATACTAAAACTTAAGTAATTAACCTAATTCTGGTTATCTAAAGGGTCATGGTCCCCTTCTGAGAGCACACACACAGAACGTAAGTATCAGTCCCGTTCCTTTCTTTCTATCCCCATCAAGAGAGAAAATCAAGAGGGAAATACAGGTGTTCTTCAGGTGGAAGACCATAAGATCAATATAGTGCTCTACAAAGACATCATCGTTATGGCTAATTCAGGTACGCTTTCGCATTCAGCTTACAACATGTTTATCAGGTATGGGATTATGTTTATGTTTGATTGTTAGAATCAAAATCAGGATTATTATTATTATTATTATTATTATTATTAATTTTCCAACAATTGGTATCGAGTCGCCCATATTTGATTCATGTCTCGTTTAATTTATAGAACCCTAATTATGAAAATTAGGATTAATTTTGTTTTAAACAATTCAGATTACTCAATTTTATGAACCCTAAGTGGAGGATAATCTCTAATTTTTGTGAACCCTAAAATTTAAATTTGGGGGTAACATCCCAATCTGATTCCTGCTCGCTGATGGAACCGTGGAAGAAGCTATGGATTCTTCTTGTTCTTCGTTTTTCACTTTTGTTTCAGTTTAGGTTTCAAGTTTTATCGAGAAAGAAACAGTGTTTCATATTTCAATTTTTCTTGTATTGGGTTCTCTGTTCTTTTTTGAATCTTTTGTTTTTATTTAATTTTATGGGTTTGGAATTGGGGGTGGTGTTTGTGGAGTTCCCAATACAGAGAATCTTAGGTAAATGATGAATGTTTCCACATGTTTGGTCGTTATTATTTTATTGCCTCTATCCCCTAGGAATTTAAAGAAAATTTGATGTTAAATTAGGGTCTCGAGTGATTACTCGTTTAATTCCCTTTTAGGGTTTAGAGCAAGTATGTTAAAGAGACTCGTAACTATCTCTCGTTTCATCCCTAGTGTGATTTTAGGAAGATGTTCATCCTTTAGGTATTGGTGGAAAATGAGGCCTTTTTTCATCCTTTGATTTGTTCAGATGAGGTGTTCATCCCTAATGAGATTCTAGGGAGATGTTCATCCTTAGTAGAATTATAATGAGGTGATTCTCTTTTGAATTAGTTTGCAAATATTAAATATTTGGTTTTGTTATATAAATAAAATATTCAATTTTTGGTAGTTTAATATTTTTGTGAGCAAATTGAGTCAAGAAGTCACCAAAGTAACTTCTCTTGAATTGGGCAGCTTCATGAAAAATATTGAATGTTAGTGTTTGTGTATATTCATGCGAGTATTAGTCGGCCCAAAGGAAGATTAATATTTGGCCGAATTGCATACACACTTGTAATGATAAACATGTGATAATTATAAGGATTTGCTTTGTCGATGATAAATTAATCCAAAGACTGGTTTGTTGTTGGACGTGCTTTATTGTCAATGTTTGATTATTACAACAAGATACCTCTAGCAGTTAATATTACCTGTCCAAAGACTTGATATTGATGGTGCATTGGGTATCTTGAGATGGGTTAAACCACTATTTGAATATATATTATTTATTTTTTATATAATGTGAGCATAATTAGTTTATTTCTCGTGTTCTAAATTCAGCTACAATTGCTTCTATATCTGCCAATTTAAATTATGTTCCGGTCCTCAATGGAACAAATTTTAAGGACTGGAAAGAGAACATTGATATTGTTCTTGGTTGCATGGATATGGATTTTGCGTTAAGGACTGAGCAAACCCCTACTCTTACGGATTCAAGTACCTCTGAACAGAAAAGAGATTATGAGAAGTGGGATCGCTCAAATTGCATGAGTCTAATGATCAATAAGCGTGGCATCCCGGAGGTGTTTAGGGGCACTGTTTCTGAAAACATCACAAGTGCCAAAGAATTCCTTGCTGAAATTGAGCAGCGCTTTGCAAAAAGCGATAAGGCGGAGACAAGCACTCTTCTTCAGAACTTGATCTCCATGAAATATCAAGGCAAAGGAAATATCAGGGAATACATTATGAGCATGTCTAATATTGTTTTTAAACTCAAGGCACTAAAGCTTGAACTCTCAGAAGACTTGCTCATTCATTTGGTGTTGATTTCTCTTCTTGCAACGTTTAATCAATTTAAGGTATCTTACAACTGTCAGAAGGATAAATGGTCTCTTAATGAGCTCATTTCACATTGCGTACAAGAAGAGGAAAGACTAAAGCAAGACAAGACAGAAAGTGCTCATTTTTTGCAAGCACCTCCAAGGCTAAGGGCAAAAGAAAGAGATCAGAGGATCTCGAGAAAGAAGGTGCTAAGGGTCCAGAACAAAAGAAACAAACTCAAGAAAACAAATATTTCTTTTGCAATAAGATTGGACACGTAAAGAAGAAATGTGCTAAATATCATGCTTGGCATGAAAAGAAAGGGTTGCCTAAACTACCGGAAGCCAATTGATTCTGAAAGATGGATTTATGTTGGAGATGACAAATCGGTAGAGGTGGAAGCTATAAGTCATTTTAAATTATTATTAAGTACTGATTTTTTATTTGAATTTGAAAGACACTTTTGTTATGCCGTCATTTAGACGGAATTTGGTTTCAGTTTCTTATTTGGACAAATTAGGTTATTTATGTTCATTTGGAAACAATAAGTTCAGTTTGTCTTTTAATTCAGATATTGTTGGAACTGGTTCACTTTTAATTTATGATAATCAGTATTTACTTGATATTGTGGCCACCTATAATGAAACCCTTAATGCAGAATCATGTGGTACTAAACGTAAAATTGAAAATACTTACTCAAGTGCATTATGGCACAAGTGCTCAGGTAACATCAAATTGTAACGTTTGGGCTTATGTTACACTCTTAAAGATATGGTAGAGAGTATGATTTGTCATTCCACCTTACTGGAATCACTTTGGGGAGAGACACTAAATATGACAGCTTATATTCTAAACAGAGTACCAACTAAAGCAACTACCAAAACACCTTATGAGCTTTAGATTGGGCGACAACTTAGTCTGAAGCATTTCCATGTGTGGGATTGTCCAGCTGAGGCAAGACCTTATAAGTCAAATGAAAAGAAATTGGACTCCCGAACAGTAAGTGATTATATTATTGGTTATGCTGAAAGATCTAGGGGATATAAATTTTATGATCCCACATTAAAGACATTTTTTGAGACGGGAACTGCTACGTTCTTTGAGGATATTAAGTTTGGGGGGAAGAATAAGATTAAGAACTTCATCTTGGAGGAAGAATCGGTAACAATTTCAGAACCAATTCAAATAGTTACTTTTGATAAAGTAAGTTCGGAACCTCCACAAGGCATTGTTGATGAACCCCTTACTCAAGATGATTTGGTTGTTCATGAAGAACAAACTCAAGATCCTCAAGAACCTGTGCATCATGAGCTAATAACTTTGCAGAGATCCACTAGAGAAAGAAGAAGTGTTATTTCGGATGATTACATGGTATTTCTTCAGGAACATGAGGAAAATAATGATATAATGGAAGATGATCCAGTTAACTTCCGTCAAGCTATATAAGGTTCTAAATCTCAAAAGTGGATTGAAGCAATAGGATAAGTATAAGTCCATGCAAGACAATAAGGTTATTGGGAACTTGTCCCATTACCAGAAGGTATGAAACTCATTTGGCTTCAAGATGAATATTGTTGATGATTGTATGTATCACAAGTTTAAAGGGAGACAAGTTTAGTCTCAATCAGTGCCCAAAGGGAATTTGGAAATTGAGGAAATGCAAAAGATTCCCTATGCATCAGTTGTAGGGAGTTTGATCTATGCCCAAGTATGTATGCATCTAGACATAGCATATATAGTTGGGGTTCTAGGCAGATATTTAAGCAATCCAGGAATAGACCATTGAAAAGCAGCAAAAAGGGTCATAAGATATTTAAAGAGAACAAAAGATTATATGCTCACATATAGGAGGTCAGACCAGTTGGAGATCGCTGGGTTTTCTGACTCAGATTTTGTAGGATGTCAAGAATTTGTAACTTGCTATGAGGTATCAAATCATGGAATATGGCTGATAAATTTTGTCACAGGGCTGCAAATTGTGAAAGGCATTGAAAGACCACTTAAGTTATATTGTGACAATAAATCAGCTGTATTGTTAAGGAAAGAGTACAAAGTGGACAGATTTTCATAGAACACTTAAGGACAAACTCCATGATACCAGATCCTCTGACTAAAGGACTTCCGCCCAAGGTCTTTCATGAGCATTTTGCTCACATGGGTGTTTTACAATTTGAGGAATTTGTGGTTTAGTGGGAGTTAGTCACTTTTATATATTTTATGTTCTATGTTTAATTTCATATATGTATACATTGTTTTTTGGACATATTTGGTTATCTATAGATATGCGGTTTTTTCGTTCATTCATTACACTTTGTACATTAAGGATATTATATCGATCTCAATAACTTAAAGTTTGGACCAGTTGAAAATAGACGTGTACAGATCACCTTCACGTAATTTTTCATGCTACACATTTCATGATGAATCCATGTCATTTGGTTATGTTAGGATGAGTAATCATTGTTGGTTTTAGTTGCGATGATGCAATGAAAAGCTGGTTTGGTTCTATATCCTAATATGATTAATGGACAGGACTTTTGGAGTATGCTAAAGGAATATAATGGCAATTTTGAGCTCATAAAGTCTAACACATTTGTAAGGTTGTAAGGACATATATATTTGTGACCAGTGGGAGATTGTTGGAAAAATTTGGGTCATGTATATATATGATACATAATTTAAATGTGTTAGGGTCATTATTTATTAAGCCAAATAATAAAGTGATCTGACTAAATTAAAGTTTTGGCTAAAAGCATATGTCATGAAAATAAAATTGTGTAGAGACCATAGAGCAATTTCTAATTTGATGAGGGGCCAAATTGGAAATACTAAAACTTAAGTAATTAACCTAATTCTGGTTATCTAAAGGGTCATGGTCCCCTTCTGAGAGCACACACACAGAACGTAAGTATCAGTCCCGTTCCTTTCTTTCTATCCCCATCAAGAGAGAAAATCAAGAGGGAAATACAGGTGTTCTTCAGGTGGAAGACCATAAGATCAATATAGTGCTCTACAAAGACATCATCGTTATGGCTAATTCAGGTACGCTTTCGCATTCAGTTTACAGCATGTTTATCAGTATGGGATTATGTTTATGTTTGATTGTTAGAATCAAAATCAGGATTATTATTATTATTATTATTATTATTATTATTAATTTTCCAACACTCATATGTTTATAATCACTCCTTCATTTTCAATGTTCTTCATCACTTCTTCATTTTGAGTGTTCTCATATGCTACATATTTTAAGTCTTGTATTTATGAAGTATGTTGTTACATTCATACACTCATATGTTTCATTCATACATTGATACGTTCCATTCTTCATCTAATCATTTCTATTTATTTTATTTTTATTGTTACATTGAAATAAATAAATATTTACTAATCTTATGTCGTGCTAATTTTCATTATTCTCATCAATGTGTTGCTTTTTTCAATTTTTTTTTCATATTCTATTAGCTTAAATTATTTATCATTTTGTTAACTGATATTAATAGCTGATACATATTAACAGCTAATATCATGCTATTATTATTATTAATATATATTTTTGCTCTTTTTTATTTCTTTTATATTATGTATTCATATTATTATTATTATTATTCTTATTATTATTTTTATTTTTATTGTTATTAATAATAATAATATTATTATTATTATTGTTATTATTATTATTAATATTTATTTTTGCTGTTTTTTATTTCTTTTATATTATTTGTTCATATTAATATTATCATTCTTACTATTATTATTATTATTAATATTATTATTATTATTATTATTATTATTATTTGTTTTTGTTAATTTTGATTTTATTAATATCGTTAATATTATTAACATGTGTAATTTATATAAATAACTTCCTCCATTCGTCATCTGTCTACATATATGTCTTTATTGCGTTTTTAGGACAAACATGTAACAAAGACATTGTGGGCAAGAAATGAAAGATTATTACATCCTAGGCGACATAACATATAGATAACAAAATATACACACATATTGGGTAATCGCGTTAAAAATTTAATCCACCAAACTGAATTTGGATAATTAATGACAATTGGAACTGTTGACATAAATCATCATTTGATCACAACATTAGTTGAAAGGTGAAGAACTGAAACTCACACCTTTCATTTTCCTATCGAAGAACCCACAATTATATTAGAAGATGTGACCTTACAATTAGGCGATGAACTGCCAAGTCTTAGTAGTGGAGATTTGACCATCTTTTGCAAATAATTATTAGGTTCGCCCCCACCGCAAGGTATTGCTACAGGGAACACAATAAAATTGTCTTAGTTAAACACTTCGATTCAACACCTTCCAGATAATGCAGACGATAACGTTGTCGCACAACATGCCAGGACACACATACTGATAATAATAGGGAGTTTATTATTGTGAGATACTTCAGCATCTAAAGTGTATTTAATGTATCTCCTATTATTGCAGGATCTAACTCTAGTTTCAAACTATAGTTGGGGATTAGCTGTTTTGACATGTTTGTATAGAGCGTTAGATCGTGGCGTTGATTACCATCAGGAGAACATTAAAGGATGCATGTTATTGCTTTAAGCTTGGACATGAGACCATATTACATGCATCTGTCCTAAGATAGAAGATTTAACCAATGAGGAGATTGCTAATGGGTATGGTTTCCCATTGGTTAAAAAGGTATTCAAATTTATTTTATATTATTTTATTTTATTTCTTTCTTTCATATTACTTCATTTTATAATAGTATATTTTTTGTATGCAAAAGGTGGTCACAACCAGGTCAAAGGTCAACATGATTACATATATTGTACATATATTATGTCTAACATTTGATCAATTAAAAACAAAGGAGGTATTTCCTTTAATACAACTTTCAATATGTATTTCTTAAATGATAATAATTCTAATTTTACAAGTTTTATAAAATAATAAGTTTTTGTGGACTCCTTATCATCGTCCTGGGTTACAACGACTAATAATGTTGATGTTTCTCCTGTGAGTTGTGCTATAGTTCTAATAATATGTTTTGCTATTGTTGAGACTCATCTAGCAAATCGGATTATGAGGAAACTTAGACTTCGCCAACCAATTCCAGAAGACCCGATCAATCTTGACAAACTTCACAAAGAAGACATGAGAGGTAGAATTGATAGATTTTGGCCTCAATACCATGAAACTTGGACTACTATATGAAATGAACGTCACAATCGACTAATTCAATGAAACGAGTTCAACGAGAATGACCACTTGCGTGAAAATACAACATATATGATATGATATTTTCAACATACTATCAAGTATATTTCCTCTACCCAGGAAGAAGATTCAGATGAAGGAGTAAGTATATCAATAATTATATTTTATATATATAACATTCATATCAAACTAATATTGATTTTATTCTTTAACAGTACGCTACATAGCAGCAGGAATAACCCCAATATATTGATGAACTTAGTCATGTCCATGCTGGTCAGTTGAGTCATGTACATTTTTGTCAATCAAGTCATCAACATGTTGGTCAGTCGAGTCATCAACAACCTTATCCATATTTTGGATATATTGATCAACTCCAAAATTTACGTGCGTAATTTCAAGTTGGAGGATGTGTTCCTCATACATTTACTTACTTCGTTTCCATATGAAAGAAACATGTTTTCCACCTCTTCCATGACATCACCGTCAACATACAATCAAACACTTTTCGTGACTATTATGCCTAGTATGTCCCCTATGCAATATGCAAATGAAGATGATGATGATAATGACGATGATAGACAAGCAAACATTCAACTTCAACCATCACAGTGTCACAAGTACAATAAAGATCTATTCAAGATCAACCACGTTGATTAAGACAACAAATAAGAAGATCACCTTGTGAAAGAGGATCTCACCATTAATTTTTTACTGTGATGATAATATATATATATATATATATATATATATATATATGTAATATTTTAATATAAATATAGTGAATTAAATTTAATCATGTTTGTCTAAATATTTTTATTTTTTATTAAATTAATAATTCAATTGAAAACAATTATTTATTAAATAATATATTAAAAAAGCATTTTTTTCCAAAAAAATAAAAAAGAAAGTCGTGCTCCATAACACACAAGGAAAAAAAAACTAAAATTGCATTTGGAAACACAATTTTAATCAAAATCATGCTTCCAATCATGATTTTAAAGGTAAAATTGTCCCACCTCCTAAGTTTTAACCAATTTTAGAAAAATCAAAAATTTTTAATCCTCTTTAAGTAAAAAAAAAAAAAAAAAGCCCGAAAAACAGTTATAAAATATGTCATATAGGGGAACAATCAAGAATAGATATATAAACCATTACAATTTATATTCAAAATAAAAATATTATTTATCATTTTATAATATTAAATTTAATTATAAAAACCGATTAAAGATATGATTTAAAAAATAAAAAACATTTTAAAAATAATACTTGTATTATTATGAGAAATGATGGAACAATCAACATTTTTTCATGGAACTATTTTATAACTTATTTTAATGTAATACTAATAATATGTAAAAGTTTAACATTTTATTATAATTATATTACTTAAATGAATTATTAAATGGTTATTTAGTTAAAAATATAGTCAAGTTATAATTTTCTGTTTTATACTTTTGTTTAAGTGAAAAATAAAACATGGTAAAACATATTTTTTTTAATACTACATTAGCAAATGTCTTCCTCTCTTGTTCGTTCAAGTTTAATTTTTTTTATTAGAATTCTTTAGACCTATATTTTTAATATAATTCTCTAAAACATTATTTAAGCTTATATGTTTTCTTCTAAATGGTGGAACCTCTAGGAAATTTGTAACTAATGAAAAAAAATAAAAAAATTAAAAGAAGGTAAATTACGAATTTGTTCATTGTTTTGTACCATTGAATGAAAATGCAATGCATAGCAGCTTGGGAATACAACAATCATGAATGTTTGCAACCTGGAATTCAATCCATCCAAGAGAGGAAGAAGAAGCTCAGAATTCAATTTCTTTTGTCTTTAGAACTGTAATGATTTGCAGGACTCGACATGCCGCTGTTTTCTTTGTTCGAGTTTTCAGTGCATCTTCACGTTTTCTCCATTCCCCTTCTCCCCAAACTCACCCTAATTTCCCAATCTCACGCACCAAGGCACCCCCTTCTTATGTCGTTTACCCTTCCTCTCTACTCTCCGACCTCGTCTCTTGCGCCAATGACAACGACTTGGCTCGTGTTTTGACTTGTCACAAGCGAGACTTAACCTCCAACCTCGTGCTTCGCGTTTTAAGGAGCTACAAGCAAATGGGTAGGGGCAAGACGTTGAAATTCTTCTCCTTGGCCGGGACCCACATGGGGTTTCAGTTCGACGATTCCGTCGTTGAGTACATGGCTGATTTCTTGGGTAGAAGGAAGCTCTTTGATGACATCAGGTGCTTGTTGACCACAGTGTCGTTTCACATGGGTCGAGTGTCGTCTAAGGCACTGTCCATTTGCATCAGGTTTTTAGGGAGACAAGGTAGAATTAAGGAAGCATTGTCACTGTTTGAGGAAATGGAGACTGTGTTTAAATGTAAGCCTGATAACCTTGTGTGTAATAACATGCTTTATGTGCTTTGCAAGAGGGAATCATCCTTGGAGATGATTCAGCTTGCACTTACAATCTTTCACAAGATTGAAGCTCCTGATACCTATTCCTGCAGTAACATGATTGTTGGTTTTTGTAAGCTTGGTAGATTAGAGTCGGCCCTTGAGATATTTAATAAAATGGACAAGATTGAAGTGCTTCCAACTCGTTCTGCTGTTAACATGCTTATTGGGGATCTGTGTTTGATGAGTGCAAAAGAAGGGTCTGTAGAGAAGGTGAGAGTGAGGAACACTCGGAGACCGTATACTATATTAGTTCCTAACATGGAAGGAAATAATGATGCAATGCAGCCCGCACTTCAAGTGTTTTGGGCAGTTTGTAAGGCTGGCTTGTTACCTAGTGCTTTTGTTGTGGTTAAGCTTATATGTGAGCTTTGTCGCTTGGGTAATACAAAAGAAGCTGTTAGAGTTTTGAGGATTGTTGAGGAAAGGAAGCTAAGGTGTGTTCAAGAGGGTTACTGTGTTGTTATACAGGCATTGTGCGAATGCCGCCGAGTGGAGGAAGCTAGTGATTTGTTTGGGAGGATGTTGACCTGTGGCTTAAAGCCGAAGTTGGTTGTTTATAATTCTGTTATAACGATGTTGTGTAAATTGGGAAAGTTAAAGGATGCAACCAGAGTCTTTGAAATCATGAACAAGAACAGATGCCTTCCTGATGGTTTAACCTACATTGCTCTGGTCCATGCTCATGGTGAGGTTAAGAACTGGAAAGTTGCTTATGACTTATTGTTCGAAATGTTGAGTTTAGGATTGATGCCAAATTTTCAGACTTACGATTTAGTAGAGAGTCTTTTGAGAGAGCATGATCGGTTGGATATGTGTGTTAAATTGGAAAGTAAATTGCAGAACCAGAAGTTACAGAAACTGTGTTCAGAAGGTCAACTAGATGCCGCTTATGAGAAAGCCAAGTCAATGCTTGAAAAGGGTATTCCTTTATCAGCTTATGCAAGAGACAATTTTGAAAACGTGTTTCAGAAGTGTGGCAAGTTAAAAATGGCTCGACAGTTATTGCGGAAGACTGAAAGAGCTCGTGAGCCTGAGGAGATTGAGAAAACTTAAATATTTAGAACAACAAAAGTTAAGTCCTTTCTTGTAGGAAGTTGGAACAATTTTGGGTTTTATCGTTGATATTTATATTTTATCGTAATTCTTTCCCTCAACCTTGTAGTTTCAATTGAATTGTATCACTGTAAACTGAATAAAAGAAAAGAGAAGGCTTTTACTCTTCAATTTTTTCACTTACCCTCTGAAGTCTTTTAAACTACGAAACTGCTATTATATGCTGATTTGTATGCTATTGCCGTACTTGGGGTACTGGGGCAGAATATTCTCTATCAAAGTATTTCAATATATCATTTTTGTTTGACAATTTAGTCGCACTAATTTTTCATCCCGGTTGTTATCAATGGAATATGACTTTGTTACATTAATTGCAGAATATAACTTTGTTACTAGTGTAGAATGTACTGTAGCTTCATTCCATTTTATCCTTTGAATTTCTGATAATCATTTTTCTTTTGGTGTTTAAGAGAATTATAATTATGCTGGGCTGGGATTTTGCAGAGGCTGATTCTTTGTTATATGCTTAGCTATGCAGGCATTGACAACAATTCACTGTCCTTTTACTGTTATCACCCCTTCCACCCTGTTATTCATCTACTTCTTGTTTCTTCTTTTCTGAAGACTCCACAAGATCATAGCAAAATATGGTAATTGATTTTCAGTAAGTTTTGTAAAAACCTTAATAACAGTTCATGAAACAACTCCACCTCTGGTATGAGTGGCTCATCCAGTCCCGGCGTCATGCATCCATACCTCCACCCTACCACACTACTCGGACATGTTAAAAAGTAGTGTCTATATTTCGATGAATTTTAAGAATATAAATATATAATACAATTCCCATTATTGATGATTTTACATATAAATACAAATTTCAATTTTTATTATAAAACTATATCAAAATTATTTAATTTTAAACACAAACAAGTTTATTTAGTTTAAAGCATTAAATAAAATCACACTAATTTAACTTAAAAAAGAAACTAAAAATATAATTATTTTTTAAAGTTCCACCAAATGAAGAATCACTCCTATAAATAATATATTTTAAAAGAATTTTTTTCTTTAATGGAATCTTAATCAATTTATTTACCCAATTCAAATAATTTGTTTAGTGTATATATATATATATTTTTTTTTTTCTCTTCCCTTTTTACTTATTTTTTTAATTTACTTGTCTTAAAATTATTTTAAAATCAATATTAAAACTAAAAAAATATATCAACAAATTATTTAAAACTATGATATCAATAAATAATTTTATTTATTACGATAATAAATAATTAATTTAAAATTATTTTATCATTAATAATTATTTACCTAATTAAAAAAATATTAAATGTTCATAAATTAAATATATTTTTTACTTAATAATTTAGTCTAATTATAATTAGATTAAGTTGTGATAATTAGTTAGATTGGATATATTTATTAAAAAATTAATTTAAAATAAATATTTAATATTTTTAATAATTATAAACAATAATTTGTAATATCTTAAACTTATTTTATAATATATTAAATTGTATATTTTTAAATTATTTAAGTTTTTTTATTTTTTAAAAATAATGATTTCAATTTATTATTTTTAATGGAAGGATAAAAGAGAATGAGAAAAAACAAAAAGAGAGAATAAAAAAAAGAAAAAAAACATAAAATAAAGTGAGAGAAAAAAAAGAAAAAAATAATAAGATAAGCCAAGAGAGAAAAAAAACCTGTATTATATGAAAAAATGTGCATTCCGTCAGACTTTTTTTTTATTGAATTTTATGTATAAATAATAAATAATCTAGTTGATAAATAAAATTAAATATATTCTATTTAAATAAATTTTCAAAATATATTATTTACGAAATTCCAAAACTAGCGTCACAAATGAGTTATTTTGACCAAATTTTATTTTTTTCATGACCAAAACAGGTAAAGGTGAATGGGAGCCTATTAACCTTAAAAACCTTTATAAACTCTTCGGATTGTGTTGTTGTAGTGAAGAAGAGGGAAGGTCAATGAGTATTCGGTCCAAAAACTTGAACTCTGTATTCTATGCAGATTCGTACCATCCTATTCAAGCTGGAAGCATCGACGGGACCGATGTTGTTCCTCACGACAATGCCGTTTATCGTGCTCAACTCTGTTCCTCTATTGGCCTCTGTCTGTTTCTCCTTCTCATTCGTTTTTTTAGTAATTTATTTCAATTTTGGTTCCATTTTATGCTTAAGACATGAATTTTGCAGATGACCCACTTGGTGATCCTAAGGCCACTGGAGACCCTTACTGCACTCTCTTCGTTGCACGTCTCTCTCGCCTCACCACCCAAGATACTCTCCACAAGGTACAATTTTTTCTTTTCTTTTCTATGGGGTACGAATAGGATATGTTCAAGCAATATTGTCTAGAATACGTGATAAATTCAAGTATCTAGAATATTATATATATACACATTAACTTCGTTAATGTGGATTTATTTTTTCTGAAGAAAGGAGATAGGAAATAAGAAGTTAGGATACATGGTTGGTTAGGGTTCTATTCCGACCCTTACTAACCCCATAAACAATGGATCAACATTACTATGAATGGAGCATATAACTTATAAGCTTGAAACTAGTTATGTTCCTTGAAGCTCATGATATTCTTCCAGGAAGGACGTGAGTTGATTACAATTTTGTTAAATTAATGGAGGATATTGACTGACCATTCTTCCGACTCATGGTTATGATGTTGTCACTTATTCTTTTGCTGCCTCATTTTTAAAGCATAATTAACTTCTCGGGTAGCTTAATCGGAGTGCTTATGGAATGTGTTTTCAACTTTCAGGTTATGAGTAAGTATGGCCAGGTGAAGAACTTGCGCTTGGTCAGGGACATTGGTATCATTCTCTGATCTGCCTCATTTCTTAATCCTTCTTTTATTTTCAGTTTCTGTCAGTACCTATTTTACATCTTCAAATTGTGTGCTTTTTGAAGAACATCTAAGTGGTGTTCTATTGAGCATGTAGGTCAATATGATTGAGTATTTCTTTATTTCTTGCTTGTATAATGCTCTGCATTTGACTGTGTTTTATTGTATTTAAGCCATTTTAAGAACTACTTTTGACTCGTCTCTCATGAATCTAGATACTCCTCTTTTCATATAGTTTTACTACTACAATTTGGTTTCCATGTTATGGAGATAATATAGTGCTAGTAACATTGTTCATGCCTGGAAACAATGTTTCTTTTATTAAGTTGTTTTTGTTAGAAATGTCAACAGATTAGGAATGACTTGTTCGTTTATCGATAGTCTGCCTCAACTACTGAAAAAGTATCCTTATTGAGTCTCTGTAAACATATAGCAATTACCATGCGGCTATTTGTACTGCATTTTGTATACATTTTTTCCTTAAAACCCCTGCTGTTTACTTAACAATTTTATGAGTTCACTCCTTTGAATGATATGTATATAGTTAGTTATCTTTTAGCCAATTCTTATCAAGCTGTGGGATTTAAGCTTTTACATTGGATTTATTTATTTTTGGTTGCAGTGACTGGAGCTTCTCGTGGTTATGGCTTTGTTGAATATGAAACTGAAAGGGAGATGCGACGAGCATATATGGTGCGACAACATATAAAAACTGTTTAATTTTTAGCTTATAATAGAAAAAAAAAAACTGTATGACTCTAAAAAAATTAGAACTTTATCATGCCTAATATGCATGCACACACCATTCGTATTTTTGAAACTTTAAACAGCTGTACTGATTTTACATCCTAAGGTCAAGTAGCAGATTAAATCATCAGGATTCACCTGACTTGAAATATGGCTTTTTATTAAAAGATATGTTATGAAAAATTACTGCATTTTCTCATTTGTAGGATGCTCACCATTTGATTGTTGATGATTGTGAAATCATAGTTGATTACAACAGACAGCAATTGATGCCTGGATGGATTCCTAGAAGGCTAGGTTAGTTAAAGTGACTCATGCTTGCATTTCTATCCAATGAGTCATATCTATCTGATTACTTTCTGTTCTCTTCTACAGGTGGTGGTCTTAGTGGCAAGAAGGAATCAGGACAACTTCGTTTTGGGGGAAGAGAAAAACCATTTCGTGCACCCTTGTAAAATTCAGTTCTCATTTCCCCAAGTCATATCTGAAATTATATATTTCTGAATTGTTATAATTTAGCTTTGAAAGATTTGTGATAATCTCCAGTGTGTTAAAATGAAAAATGAATATTGAACCATTATCTCAATTGATTGATTATCAGAGTAAAATTATACTGTTGTTCCTATAAAGTTGTCTAAATCGCACCAACTGTTTTGTGTCTCACTTGATTGGAAGGATGTACAAAGGGGTTTAATTTTGACTAAAATATTTAAAAGGGGTCAATTGCTTCTAGTGAGATGAGACTCAGTTGTTCTTATATTTTCATTATTACTTTTTTTTTTCCCAGTAGAAGTACAAAGAACAGGAGGTGAATGTGATTTTTGAAACAATAGAGGGCATGGGTGTGATTCGGCCAAAACTCAATGGCCATTTTTATTTTCTCAATATTCTGATACTGCCGTGTTGTCAGCAATGGTTTCATCCAATTTTATACTATGCACTGATACAAATGTGGTTGTTGGTACTGATACTTATTGACTATGCTGATTTTCTGATGCTCTCTATTATTTGACTAGGAAACCAATCCCATATGAGGAGTTGAAGAAGCTTGGCATCCCTCCTCCGCCTGAGGGAAGGTACAT
Source organism: Sphenostylis stenocarpa (assembly GCA_963425845.1). Taxonomy (NCBI): domain Eukaryota; kingdom Viridiplantae; phylum Streptophyta; class Magnoliopsida; order Fabales; family Fabaceae; genus Sphenostylis; species Sphenostylis stenocarpa. The sequence goes on from OY731398.1 coordinate 20,956,166, forward strand.
GTCACGCTTTCAGGTGGTGTTATTTAATCATTTGGAACATATCTCATTTGGAAAATATGTTTTATTTATAATAATCTCATTTATATTTTAAGATATTAAAATGATAAAAATATTTATAACTTCTATTTGTTTGTTAATTTGTTTTTTATTTTCTCCCTGCATGTTAAGGTACCATCGCCTCCTAGAAGAGAAAGTAACCTTTCAGACAGGGAAGAAGACTCTCGTAGACATAGAAGAGGGTCTGATGACAGAAACAAGAAGGAAGATTCCCTCAGAAGTTCAGTGGACATGGAGGAAGGACACCACAGAAGAAGTGCAAGACACCCAGATAATGACCACTCACATGGAAGAAGTTCATTGGAGAGGAGTGGCGGTTACCATGACAGGAGTTCATCTGAGAAAAAACATCGACACCTGAGATCTACTGACAAAGACAAAAGGAGTTCATCTGAAAAAGAAAGATTTACTGATAAAGACAAAAGGAGTCCATATGAGAAAGAATATGGGCACCGGCATTCTATGGACAAAGACAAGCATTCTCAAAAGAGAAAAGAAAGAGATGATATGTCTCAAATGCAGCGAAAGTATAGACACCATTCCCGTGAGGACTAACTCTACAGCTTATCATTACCCTTTTGTTGTGTTTGACATAGATGCATTGGGAGAAATGGAAATGAAGAGGCCCATTTTGTTTATATTCTCATGGGGTGTGTTGTATGAAAAACACTCAATTAAATAGTTGGGACGTGTTTCTACAGAGAAATCACAGACATAATTTTGAAATCACAGCTTATTTCAATTCTTATTGGCGAAACTAATTATAATGACTTTGTTTGGTATATTTTTCAAATTTACTTAAGTGAAACTAGATCCTGAAAACTAGCACAAATTGTTCAAAATTCAAAATGTGATTGACAAGAACCATAAACAAAATAATATGCAATCTTGCATAATTATTTTAAATATTTTTCAACAATGTCAATAAAAATATAACAAATTTAGCAAATCATAAAATAAAACATATTTTATTGCATACATTAATATTAATTTTAGAAAAAATATAACCAATTAACAAAATGAAGAAATATATAAATGCAATTAATGAAAAGTAAATCTTCTATATTACTATTATGTAAGATAAAAAAATTATAAACAATATAATAAATTTTAAAGTATATCCTAAATTACATATTAGAAACAATATGATAAATTATAAATTATATAAACAATTATAACTTATAAATTATGAATCATAAACTATAAGTTTTCTAATTACAAATTATAATCTATTATGATTTTATAAAATATAATTTATAAATATAATTTATTATAAATTATAATATATTATAAAATTATAAATTAAACTTTTATAAAAGTATAATTTATATAATATATTATAAATAATACAATAAAAATTATTATAATAAATTATGAACTGAATTTATTAATATGTATGTATTAAATTAAAAGTTATATATTATATGATAATTTTAAATTTTAAAGTAAATTTATAATAAATTACAACTTAAGTTTCTTAATATACATCTATATAATAAATTATGAAATTATAAATTATAAATATATTAATATAAATAATATGATACATTATAAATTATATAATAGTAAGTTATAATTTTTAAATTATCATCATAAATTCTAATAGATAAATTATAATTTTTAAATTATATAATAGTATCAAAATATATGCATTATATAATATATATCATTAAACATTATATTTTATTTAATATTACACTAGTAGACTTTTTTTTCAAATCAATATTAATTTTAGTTAAACTTAACGTATAAGTTATAACGTAATATTTTTATTTAATTATTATTATTATTATTTCGTTACCAAATCAAATTTTATCGAAAATATTATTTAAATTATAGGTTATATTTTCTTGATAAGGTTATAAACAATTTTGATATTATATTATATTTAACTTATAATTTAATATATTAGTGATAAATATCTGATTTAAAAAATTAAAATAATAGACTATGTCTAATGTGGTCTATCTACAGATAGAAAAAACTTTAATATCATCTCTAACTCATTCTTGAATTGAAGATTAAAAAAAAACACATGATAACATAATCAAACGTGAAATCTTAAAACTCCAACCTAGTAAACAACAAGTTAAAGAAATAGAAATTGAATTTAACCTAACTTAAACTTATGGAAGGAGACTTGGTAGTAACTCCTACTGAGGTAATTCATTTTAGAAAAAAATTCGAATTTTGAAATGATAAAGTAACGGTTCACCTGATAAAGAAATCAAATAAAACTCAACACAGCACAGCATGAGAATGGTTGATTGGTCCATTGACGTGGTTGACTTTACATACGCGTTGGCCACATCAAATACTTTGTCTTCTTTCTTTCTTAAACTGTGTCATATTAAATGTTTTATTTCTTTCAAATATAAATAGATAAATACAATGGCGTTTCCTTGATACTTTCTCTTCCCCTCTCTCTTCTTTCTGTCGATTCGCACACCACCAGTCCAAAAGCTTCCTTCCTTCAATCATAAAATTGATACAACGCATAACCCATTACCACCGTTCATCAAAGTTCAATATTTCACTTCAATTCATCACTCGCGATTTGTTTGAGCACATCAGCTATGCCGAACTGGGAGCTCAAGAACTGTTGTGACCATGATCAGAAGGTCTTCATTGCTTGTGTTGCTGCCTTCACCGTTGTAATCCTCGTGGTACACTACTGCTTCTCTTTCCCTCTCTCTGCACTCAAAACACCCTCAAACCCAAACCCAAATTTTGTTTTCTCCGTTACAAAGGAAACCATACCCTGTTAAGGAATTAGATTTTAGAGAAAATAAGGAGAGTTTAAAATTTAAATTCAAGAGTAATGATCTCAGAGTTAAAGCCTTTAGATTATAAAGTATGTATTTTTATTATAATTAATGATAGTCACTCTTTCTCTGTCTATTATAATTGTTATTACTTATTACACATGCTTGTAGTTGTAGTTAATTGAGTTATATCTTACTTTATTTGATTTCAATGGGTATATCATGCATTGAGAATTGCAAAATAGTGATAGGAAAGAGATGTTGAGAGAAATACAACTGCATGCAAGTGTTGCTAATTATGATTGGGATTGTAAATTGGAGCAAAATAGTGGTAGGATAGAGATATTGATAGAAATACAATTGCATGCAGATGTGGGTAATTATGGACGGGGTTATAAAATGGAGTATTTGAGAATTTGGAGTGATATAAATGATATTAACATGTAAAAGTATTTTTTGTGAGAGAATCATGTGGATAGATAGTAAGAGGACTACAGATTATTTCCCAAAAATTAGTGTTGACTTGAGACTGGATCAAAGTTTGGTAGCTCCATTTGGATGGTTGTGTAAGCTGAACAACTTGGTGGACTTGGCATCACAATAGACATTTTCAAAAGGTGGTCTTTAGTTTATTATAATATATTACAACCTTGTATGCTACTCTTTACTTAAATATTAGTAGTTAATTAAGTAAGTTTGTATTTTGATTTAATAACCATACATATTTATACTACACAACATTTCATGTAGATTTATTTAAGGTACAATGTCATGTATATATATTTATTTTAGTCTCAATGGCTATATATAACTGATCTTCTTTTGTGATATTACTTTGTTATGGTGATTATAGCTATGGAGGACCTTTCTACTCACACCTTTCAAGCTCATCACTGTGTTTCTGCATGAAGCAAGTCATGCCATTGCTTGCTGGCTCACTTGTGGCAAGGTGAAAACTGTGAATGTTGTTGCTTCATGTCCTTTTATGATAGAAGTACACCACTTTTGAAGACTTTTTTCTTTACAATGTGTTACAAGTTTCAGTTTGTATTCCATGTCTTCAATAGCATGAATCCAAGAATTTCTGCGGTCAATAATGACTCTTATTCTATATCACCAAATTTTTAGATTATAACTACAATTGGCTTATTTTGAATGTAGAACTAGAGGTAGCTCCAAAAAGTTCATCTTATATGGTCTATTTTGTGTTGTTGCATTTCCAATCTAGAAGAATTTTCATTTCACCAGTTAAACTGGAGTTAATAGACTGATTTATAACAGTAAATTTTGTTAGCAAATGAGCGCTTGATGGAGACGAACTAGTGTTTCACTTTGATGTTCTTAGATAGACAGTATTAGATGTAAATTTGTTATAGCACTCTCTTTATCATATTGTGATTTGTCTTTGTCTTTTCAATTGTCATGTTTAGCAACGAACTATTGAATTATCCACTAATCTTAGGTGTCAAGTAAGAGTCATATTGTAATATTTTTAACTTTCAAAATGATGCTGTTTGAGAATTGTGGAAGTTTTGATACGATGGAAATCTGATTTTCTCAAGGCTAGGCCTTGAAAACATAATGAATTAAAAAGAAGAAACCACTTGTATTTCATGGCAAGATGCTAATGCTGCAAGGTCTCTGAGATTCTTTGCCTTCCTATTTATTTGGTAACCATGACTTGCAATCAACCAGCATTTTTCAATCTTTTTTTTATAATTATTTTTATAGATATTATAGTTAAAGAAGTACAGGCAATTTCACTGTTGTAGCATAGGGATATCATATATTTAAGGTTTTTGAGAATTTTTTTGTCACTTTCATATTTTGGTAATTTATTCAAATAAAGTAAATTTTGTGAGATCCTGATGCATCAATACTGCATGTTTCAATGAAACGGAGTATATAAATATTCACTGTAGATTATTAGTATTATGCATACTTTTACTGCTGACGGGATCATGGAGTCTTAATGTATTGAGCCTGAGTCATTTCAAAAGTTTGATTCTGCTTCAAGCTTCTTTATACTTATATATTCTGTATACTGCATCATTGTTACTCTGATGTCAATAGGTGGAGGGAATTCAGGTTCACGCAAATGAGGGTGGGGTAACCCAGACACGTGGTGGCATATACTGGGTGATCTTGCCTGCTGGATGTAATGCACTTTTCTCCCTTAATTATCAGTTAACACATTAATCTTTATTTTCATGCCACATGATATTCTTTTATATGATTGATAAACTAACATCAGGGACTTGTGGATAACAATCTTATAAACTAACATCACTACACATGTGCTATCGGTTTGATGTGAAATTATGACATGCAAAATGGCAGAAAATCTTAAGATTCATAAATATGTGGATGTTCTATATTTTGTATAGATAGATTTCTTAACCCTTTTATTCTTATGATTTGGATTTCATAAGTGCACTTTTCAGGCATTTACCATTATTCTGATTGATTTTTCTCCTAGATCTTGGTTCATCATTTTGGGGAATGACTTTGATACTTGCGTCCACAAATCTTCTCACTGCAAAAATTGCTGCGGGTTGCTTTATTGCTGCTCTAATTGTTGTGCTCTTTCTTGCAAAAAATGTAAGATTGGTTATAGATGCAGATGTTTTGTATCGAATATATCAAAGCTATTTTTCTCCTGACTTTTCCCTTTTCTTCTGTCTTGCCACACACTTTTGTTCAAAAAGTGGACACTTCGAGGACTCTGTATTGGTGAGTGATTTTATGATCTTCATCTTCTCAAATAAAATGGAAAAAATAAGAAAAGATGATATTGATAATTCTCACATTGACATTATTCTTCTGGATCAATGAATATCAGGATTCATTGTTTTTATTGCTGTTGTTTGGCTTCTGCAAGAGAAAACAACAGTTCATATCCTTCGCTATGTCATTCTCTTCATTGGTATGTTCCTATTCATATAGAGTTGTGTTATTTCTTGTGAAATATATAAGAAACTAATTATGATTTACTTTTCAGGTGTGATGAACAGTTTGTTTTCAGTTTATGGTATATTTTTAAGCACTTTTTATATGGTTTATTTAATCTTGGACAATAAAATTTCTGTTACCACTTATATTACATGATTACAATTTGTGTAATGTAGATATTTATGATGATTTAATATCCCGAAGAGTCCATTCCAGTGATGCTGAAAAGTTTGCAGAAGTTTGCCCGTGCCCTTGCAATGGTTTTGGATGGGGAGTTATTTGGTGAGATACGGCAGCACGCTTGAGTACAAAGATATTTCTTTCATTTTAGACCAAAATTTACTGGTTTTATTAGGATTGAAATTTGATTTTCTTTTTTTGTCATTTTAAAACTCTAGTAAATAATAATTCTTTGTTTATAATGATTAAGATGGTCATAAATAGCATTATATAGCAATAGGGGAAAGTACATGAATGTGTAGCTGAATGACAATCATAATATATATATATGCTTTATCACTGGGGAATGAATGAACTTAATTTATGTTCTATATTTTTATTAGTTACTAGTCATTAATATTCCTTTCTGCGATGCATTCCACTTTCAGGGGGATAATATCGTTTGCATTTCTTTGCGGATCTTTGTACCTTGGCTTGGTCATATTATCATGAGGTAAATACTGATGAGTTTGAGTTTAGAAATGGAAAATAATACTTTGACAATTCAAATCCATACAATTCTTATAAACAACTCTCTTTTAATATTGTAATAATAGTTTTATTTTATTTTTATTCAATCATTCTATAGATTATTATATAAATAAAAGTGAGTTGTTTGAAGGGTTATATGATTTCTGGTTGTCAAAATATCACCACTCTTTAGAAATTACTCAGATGTGATTTTTAAATTAATTATTACTAAAGTAACAGTCATTTTATACATGACAACCTAGGATTGATGACAGTGTAAAACTTTTATATACAATGTCTCGAGGAATTAACTAATCAGTTGGATACATTGCTCCAATAACCTTTCACCACTAATGATTGAAGGACTTGTATAATTTCATTCATATGTAAATCTATTCAAACTTGGTAGGTGTGAAGATTTAAAAAGCCTTCAAGTAGTTCTCTGAACTGAAACATAGGGTAGACACATACACATGTTTTATGAAAACGATATATTTTATGATTACATATCTCTTATGCTTTTTGTTTACAGGTTGAGAAAGTTGTATCCAAGCGGTTTGGTACTGCAAGGAGCTTGACCAATTTCTGTTAATGCTTTGTGTTAGAATTTGTTTGTTCTTTTTTCTTTTTTATGATGGGAGTTTGCTCTCTGTTACTCCCATGCCTTCATTCTTTGCATCCTATTTTTTAGGTGAATGATAATACATTCTTTTGGATTACAAAATATAATCTATTCTTTTTTTTTTGTCATGGATTTTTCTTAGTATATTGAGTTGAATATAGCATTTATGAGGGATGTTAGTAGAGACTGTCCAACCATGGTATCAACCTATTACATTTTAACTCATTATTTTTATAATCACTATTTATTGATATGAAAAATATTATCATGTCTTTGGATAGGAAAATTTAAATTTCAAAATATAAAAAATTATTTCAATATTAAATAATATTTGATAATTTAAAACTATAAGTTGGTGAATGTTATTTTTTAACTAAATTTCCTTAGATTTTTTAAACTAATGTTTACGTTTTTTCAGTTAATATAAATCAGGATTATTTCATTTTACGGTTGTTTTTTTTCTTTTTCTTTTTTCAATTTATTGACTAATGTCCGTTAAAGAATTTATCTTATTTACATTGACTAAAACTATCCTAATAAAGGTTGGCTGAATATTTCACTATTAGACATTAGAAAAGAAATCTTAATAACTTCGGACAGAAAATTCTCATAGACATTAACAAACAATTAACCACAAAAGACATTAATTATCCCAAACACCATTGGTCTAGTTATATTAGAGAAAAAATAATTTCGACCGTGTTAAATGAAATAAATTCTATCAACCTCAATAAAAAAACTCTAACATATTTTATTATAAAATATTTCATATTCGCTACAAGAATAAATTACCCTTTAAAATTCTCTATCCAAATACGTATAAGATTTTTAATAATAAAAAGTATAAAGCAATATCTTAGAATGAATTTGAAAATATAATAAGATAAAATATAATTTAGTTTTTTCAAATATGAAGAGGCTTATGATCAAAGTGAAATTTTATAAGACTACAAATCATATTTCATACTGTTTGGTCGGTTCTGGTACATAATCAAGTGAGAGATTAACTCTCCTATAAAGAGTTAATTTGAACCTCTTATATTAACATGGTTTCCTCAGCCACCTACACCACGAAGAAGAAGACGTGCTCTATGAAGAAAGTATTTTCTTCACAATAAATACATATATATATATATATATATATATATATATATATATATATATATAGAATATACGATTACATGAATAAAATATTGAGATATAGATATAAATCATGTATAAAAAATACGCCTACAAATAACTTTAAAAATCTTCACAAGTTCCTGATGCTGGTTGCATAAGTTCTTGATGCTGATTGAGTTTGTTGTAATTGCAATCATATATGATAAAGCCTCTATTTATGACTATGTTTGAGATTGAAGGGTTATGTATCTTCTTAGTTGTAGATTCACAAGAAAGGAGGCGTCGTGAATGACAACCGAATATGTCTCTTAATCATGAGAACACTCTCTCCATGGATTCACCAACAACAATCATGGAAGGACTTCATACATATAAAAAGAGACAACAGACTAGGAAAAAATAGAACTTGTACAAGACATAACTACTGTTCTGGATGATGTAAAAAACCTTTTCCAGAACATTTGTCGTCAAAATAAAAGATGAAATAAGTGATATATGTTTTTTAAGAAAATTGAATTACTCAGCTTGGAGAATATGTGTTGCGTTTGCTTAAAAAATGTCTGTGAGATGGGTTTCAGCTCCTTTCCCTTCATTACGCAAGTACAAATCTTCTAGGAAAACTGAAATTTTGATTTCATATTTGGAGAAGTAAGCTTTCATATTCCTTCAAAGGACTCCAGCATTCAAGTAAACAAGTTAGCATTCTGAATACTGGAAGCCTTTGAGGGAACAGAAAGAGTTCTTCTGTTAACCTCAGTTTGGTATCAGTGAAAGACATTTAGGTTCGTATTTATAGACAACAATGGTTGGCTTGCTCTCAGAAAGACGTTAATTAACTCGAATACATTCCAAAGTCATATCTTATTCTCTTCGTTATTCGGTTCTCCATGTTTCGGATTTGCTTTTATTTTCCATATATCTTTTTCTGATACGACGACTAACTTTGTCTTTATGTCGCTATATGTACATTGTACGCATAGAATGATAAATATAGAGTTATGAATCAATTTATAAGAACAGCCAGCGTTTGTGTTAAACATTTCTTCCTTATTACGAAGTTTGAATGGAAAAGTATTTGAAATCAAGATGAACAATTCTGTAGTATAATTAGATTGTATTTGGTATAGTTTGCAAGTGCAAAATCCAAAAACCAAGACAAAATATGCATGATAGGTTCATGAAATTGAAAGAACAAGTGAGAAAAGTAACGAGCTTGGAGGAATATAATATGTGAAGAGCGTGACAGACAACTTATTCCGCATGGAAAGAGTCACAACACAACCAAAGCAATGTCCTCCTATCTGTTTTTGGATACTGTTACTGCATATATATCAGAATGTCAACGCATTTTTTTGCAGTCACATTTCTTCGGTCTCTGCCTTTGATAATTGAAATTCATGGCCACAATTACATGGTTAAAATACTTGACACGGAATGCCTGCATAATCTGTGCTAAACTCAATACCGAATCTTGGTAGTTTCTGAAGGTGAGAAAGTATTGATATTCAAATTATGCTGGGGAGATATTTTTTTTATGTATATTTGTAAAAGCAAAGGAAACCTCAATCAGCTAAGTTCGGTTGGAACAAATTCTAACCATTAAAGTAACATTATCTAAAATACGGTGAATCCAAACTCTAATCATAGAAAACACGCGTGAAATGCCAATTATTATTGTGAGAGCATCAATCTACCATGAACAAAAATAAGTATTTTTTGTTCGTAGTCTTACCAGAGTAGCTTGTGTGTGAGGATTTGAAAGGAGAAAGCGTTCACTAACCCTCAAAGGCTTTTGCTACTTCATGTTAAAATTAACTTCAAAATCAATAATTGATGTTAGATAAAATTAAAGGTTTATGGGAATGTTTGAGACTGTGGATGTTTTGGATGATTATTGTTTTAATTCTTAATTATGGTAGAACGTTTTGGATTCTAAAGAATTAATATTTCGGTTAATTTCTAGAGAGTGTTTAAATACATAGCTGTATTCTTGATTTTAGGATGACAAAGAATAATAAAAGGGAAGTTTCTAAGTTTGTGAGAGATTTTTTGTTATCAAATTGGTATTAGAGTTTTTAGGGAGAACTTGGGTTTTGGGTTGGTTTTTGAGAAGAACTAGGGTTCTTCACAAGAGTGAGAATTAGGGTTTGAGTGTAAAAAAAAAATGAGATGATTGATTTAACAAATGTTGTTGTAGTTGTGTCTCCGCTGACGAAGGACGTCAGCTATGATAAATGAAGTGTATGAATGTTCTCCTCAAAGTTCAAGGTGTTTGGAATATGGTGGAATCAGAGACCATGGGAAAATTGGGGATCAATGAACTTAGGGAGTTAGAGAAGATACATGAGAAATACACATCAAGAAGCACAAGAAAGATGACCAAGTCACACGGATTCAACGTCAGATACTATGAAGGGAGATGAAGAACATGAAGATGAAGGGGTCAAAAAAAGATTATAAATATGTCTTGCGTGTTGAAAACATGACAAAATAACTTAATTAGAATGGAGAGATATTTTTCATATAACAAATCGTTGAAAAGATCTTGAAGTCATTAACAAAATCCTTTAACAAGCGAATGGCTCGTCTAAGTTTTCAATAAAAGATAAGGAGGATAAGGACACTAGTGTGAAACTGCTCGAAAACGAGGAGAAAATACTCTATTCTCAGAAGAATAGAGGAAGAGAATAAGGATGTGGTGGTTGGACCCGATCTGGAGGATTTGGATTCGGTGACGTCAGTCAACGAACCACTCAAATGTTAAGTGTTTCAAGTGTGACAAATATGGTCATTATGCGAATGAATATTATTCGGGAAAAGGCTTTAACTGTAGAAAGGAGGAACATTTTGTCAAATAATGTTAAAAGATGGGTGAAACCTATCTCACAAAAGGCCAAGAAGAACCAATGCTCATGATGATCGATCTATATTCGATCATTCACTTGAGAGCTGATTAATGTGAAAGAGTTCGAGAAAATACCGATTACAAGTTGGTATGATATTTTGATAAGGTGAAAGTAACCATATGTGTGGGGACGAACACCTATTTAACAAATTGAAGTTGGCTCAGAGATCTCAGTCATGTGTCTTTTAGAGTTGGCTCAAAGATCTCAGTAAAAGACCGAGAGATTGTTTATTTCTTGTAGAAGGATGACCTAATCGGATCAATCCAATATGTGTTTTATATTTCAATATAAAAAGTAACATTTTGATTATGGAACAATTGATGGAAAAGGGGTACGCGGTTTTCATGAAAGACCGAGTACTACTGTTGAGGAACAAGTTTGGAAGGTTGATTACCCGAGTAGAGATGAGAAAGAATAGAATATACAAGTTGCAGCTGAGAAACATTCGGGAGAGGAGTCTGAGATCAATGTAGAGGACACGATGAAGGAAACGTACCGATCTAGTCACGTGCATTTTTGTGATTTAATCAGGTTGATTCATAATGATAATAATGATATTGTCCAAGTTGGTGATGCAAGTGAAAGAGATCGAGGAGGGCGAGCTAATGTGCCACCAGCTGCTATTAGATTAGGAGAGAAGGAGGTCGTGCATGATGAAAAATGGTTAAGCATGAAGGAGAGAATTTACAGAGAAGAGATCGAGGATGAGTATCCCACTTAAGAGAGTTTTTAGAGGAGTAGTAGGTAATAAGGCGACGACCCCACTTTAAAGAAATGTTAAAGAGAATATCTGAGTTATTATGAAAGAGAAGAGCCGAGTTAGAAAATACAATGACACATTTGTGATAACCAAATTATCGAGCTATGATCAGCCTATTGACGTGAAACAAATGTTTAAGAAATATAAGAGATATAATCAAGTTGTTGGAATGAAACAGGTAGATATTAAGTTGGCACTTTCATGTTGGTCTTTGACCGAGCTTGGTCGAAAGAAAAGAGATAAAAAGCTACTGGACAATGTTAGTGTTAAGTCAACATTCTTGAATGGTTTGTTCAAGGAAGAGGTGTATGTTGAACAACCAATTAGAAAGGTGAATAAAGGTGAAAAGAAATTGGGAATAGTTGAGTCCCAAGAAGTTTTGAAGGAGATTATGAATAAGTTTAAGATGATTGAATGTAGTTTGGTATCTCAAGGAACCAAGGACGAAGAGGTCCATATCATGTTAATCTCAAGTATTCTTAGATGTAGAGAATTAATTTTATGGAAAATTTTGTTAGATAAAATTAATAATAAGATAATTAACTTTAAAAGATTTATTGGAACATTTTA